>CM010609.1:0-457500 GCA_003430845.1 Xanthoceras sorbifolium | reverse complement strand
TGAATTGCAAAAATGGTAACAAAATTAACATATAAAATTTCTAAACAATCATCAAACTTGAATAACCCATATCGCAAAGCATATTCATCAGCAATCAATCATTATACATACATACATACATATATACATAAATACATACATACATATGTATATTATATATATGAAAAAGCAGCATAATACAAATTTACATGCAAACAACAGCAAAAACAATCAAACCCAAATACACATCAGAAATTTAAACAAAAAAAATTCACATTAATTAACTAAAGTAAATCTCTTACCATAAAGTACTTTTTCAAAAACACATGTCATAATGGACTTTCTTCACAACTAAGTGATTGGCTTGAATAGAAAATGAAACAGTAGATCTGATTCCACATTGATCTATTTTTTACATGCAAATCACAAAACAAGCCAAAAAATTATAAATTATTTCTTTTTTTAAAAAAATTAATCAGATCTTTACTACTTACTTCTTGTTGAGAGATTGAGCTTCTTCGTCGGTGACCTGCCCTCCGAACACTTTGCTGATTCCATCGGACGGCTGAGATTCATTTTAAAACAAATTATATATCATCCAAAATATTTAACATTTCGTCCCCCAAAAAAAAAAAAAAAAAAGCAAGTAATAATGAGAGAGAAAGAACCTGGTGAGAGCGAGGAGCGGAGGCGGGGGCGGAGGAGGCGGCAGCAGAGGGAGCTTCGGGCCACGTAAGTAGATCGGAAGTGGACACGTGTGGCTTCCTGACTGGTGTTGTCCTCTCCATTGTCTCTCTTGTCTTGTGTGTGTGAAAATGACTTTGGGAGACTGAAGAGTGTGAGTTTAGAGTTTCAGCTCCTATTCAAGATTTTTTTTTTTTTTTTTTTGAATTTTTTAAATTTTGTAACGATTTTAAAGATCCACCAAACCTTTTGAATCTACTCTCAACTGTACAAAAACTCTCCCTACTCGCCTTTTTATTTATTTTTAAAATCGACTCTACAGTTTATAGACTTGTCGACATACAGTATCACGCTACTCTTACAATATATAATAGGCCGACATAAATGTCCTCATATTTATTTTTTAATGTACATAATGAAATTCAATAACGAAATCGCGTTAAAAATCAATCAAGATTTACTGAGATCAAATAGTATTATCACGATTGCATAATTTTTCCCATAATATATAAAAGTCACGAATTTTATTATATGCAAAAGGGCGATACATAATTATTCAACAAACGACTGCATAATTAAATAATAAATGGTTTATAAAGTCGATACTACACATGTGGTATGTAAAAAAAGAAAGAAAAAGAAATACTGAATAATTTATGTAAATTTTTAAAATTTTATATATTTGTTAAAAGTTTATAAACATCAAAAAAGAAAATTAATTTTTAGTATAAACATCAAAAAAGAAAATTAATTTTTAGTTTCATACTATATATTGAGTGTATATTTTATGTATTTTTTTTTAATTTGTAAAACAATTTTTTTTTTAAAATATAAACCAACAATCCTTTGTTTTCTATTAATTAACATTTAACTGAAAAAAAAAAGAATGACTAGAGCAGTTTTGTATTTAAAAATAAAAAATAAATATTGACAAAATCATTTTTCTACTAGTAATTTATATTCATTAATCAATTGATCAATTAATTAATTAGTTTACTCAAATTGTATTTTAATATGTTACTTTCTCATTTGAATAATAGTAAATTTACACAATAAAAATAGTAATTAATTAATTAAACCTTAACAAATTTGACATGATATATTACCCGATGCTAAATTTGGAATGGTTTTGAGTCAAAGTAAGAGTCAAAATTAAACAAAATTTGACAAAATTTAACAAATTTTATATTTTAGTGCATATCCACTCGCAACTCAAATGATTAAGACACCTTCCTTTCACCTTAATGATAAGGGTTCAAATCTCACTGTACATATTTACCATGTGTGAGTAATTTTTTTTCTTTTATTGTGGGAGTAGATATCTCCCTTAATGGAAGTAGATATACGAGTTATGCATTTAGTGATTCATCTCAGCCAATCCCGACAGACTTATTATTAATCTTGTAATTAGAGCATCTCCAATGCTATTATGCATTTAGAAAAAATTGAGTGCCACATAGGATCTATATTGAAAAAGTTAAAAATACATTCTCCAATATAATTATCTAATTTTAATATTGATATGATGTGGCAAAAAAAAAGTTAGAGAATATCAAGTAGAGTTTCTAATTGTAGATATCTTCTTTGATATGCTGACTAGGATTTGTAACTTTTCCCACCAATAAAATTTTAGCATTTTGTCAATACATTTAATTGTCATATTGAATGAAGAGAGAATGTAACAAATAACTTGTGGTGATTGGTTTAAAATTACTATTTAGATACTCACATTGGAGAAGTAAATATGCATTTCTATAATTTTTTTGACAAGGTAGATCCATATTATTTAGAAATGCTGATATTGCACTATTTAGATACTTAAAAATACATATTTGTATGCTCTTATACATTTTAATATATATATATTTCTCAGTTGTCTCATTTTGGGAAACAAATACATATTGAGACTAATTATTGGAAAGAAAAAAGGAAAAAAGTTGGGTATGGTAGATGAGGTATTTATTGAAATTGACCTAATTCCATTCATTACAATTCAAGTATAGTCTTATTGATCGCATTAATTTTGATTAATTTGTTAGAATTGTGTATTATTATAAGATGTTTTTGTATAATATTTATTTTAGTAGAATTATTATTTACAAAAGTTAAAATTTTTTCAGTTTAATACAAGTATAATCGAATGTCTTAAAATATAAAAATTCTTTAAACAAAAGAGAAGTTTCGTAATGTACCGTACCAATTTTAAAATAAAATAAAATTTTAATGTTGCGTCCATGTAATACTCTACCTTAGAAATTTCTTATATATTTATAATCAAAACAAAATTCTGGCCTTTTAATTATGATTTCATTTACGTTTTATTATTAAAAATTTTATCGTATGAACTAAATTAATATATTTATAAGAATTTATTGGTTATAAAAGTTATATATAAATATAAGCACAAAATAAAATAATTATGCCTTATACCATTAGCATGCCTCATACATGTACATCTCATATATTTTTTTTTTATTGTAATTTTGCACGGCATATAATAATAGATGCATGTGCATTATACTGCACCCAATTTTCTTTTCCAATAATGAGGTACTTATATTTAGACATGGCTACAGTTCGGTTCGAACCGGGCGGTTTGAACCGAACCGCCGGTTTTGAACCGGAACCTTAGGTTCCGGTTCAAAACCGGTTCCGGAACCGGGACAATTGGTCCCGGTTTTCCCAAAAAAATAACCGGAACCGCCGGTTTGGAACCGGCGGTTCACGGAACCGCCCGATTCGGTTTTTTTTTTTTTAAAAAAAAAAATGAAAAAAAAAAAACAAATTTAAAAAAATTTTGGCCGTTGGCCACAGTGTGTGACTGTGGCCAACGGCCATCTGCTGCCACCTGGCAGCTGGCAGCAATGTAGCCGTTGTTCAACGGCTCCCTAGTAAAATTACCAAAACAGCCCCTAGAAAATTACAAGTTAACCCCTAAAATTTTAAAAATATTAATTTTTCCCCAATCCAAAAAACTATATAAACCCCATCAATTCTCCAATTCAATTACACAAATTCTCTCATTCTCTCAATATTTCTCTCATCTCTAATTCTCTCAATATTTTTCTAATTCTCTCATTCTCTCAATCTTGCTATTATTTTTCACTACTTCAATTGTTTTCATTATTTGTTTAAACACATTATTTTATAAATTTATAATGGCATCACCATCAAGACCATCTATTTCCAGAGGTCGAAAATCTATTTCCGGAGGTCGAAGATCTATTTCCGGAGGCCGAAGGTCCGTTTCCAACAGAAACGCTGAGCAAAATGAGGAGGTACCGGATTTAAATGTTCAAGAAGTGCAAAGTCGCCCTTTCCCAGAATTCAACAACGATCGCAATTTTGCTGAATACCTGCAAGAAAGAGAAAGAGAATTTGAGGAGGTAATTTTTGGTAATGAAACTCCTATTAATTTTAATCCTGATCATTCTCATCCCTCTTCTGGCGGTGGTCCCTCCTCTGCTCCAAACCTCCCAAATCCAATTCCAAGTGAAACCGTACAATTGCCGCAGGGGCAGCCAGATTTGTCAAAGTACAAATCTGAACTTTTTAAAGTTCATATGAAGAGGGTGGAGAGGGATGGTTTAGTTATAGTGGTTTGCAATTATTGTTCCAAAGATTTTAAATGGAACAAATCCGGAGGGTACGGGACGTATTGGAAGCATATCAACAGCAAACATCCAGCCGAAGCTCACCATCAGCGAGGACAACACCAAATTGGAAGGTACACATCCCCTAACCATCCTTTATTTAAATATACTGATCAAAATAATAGGGACCAATTAGCAAGAATGGTAGCGACCGAACATCTCCCCTTTAGTTTTGGGGAAAAAACTGGCTTTTTAAAATACTGTCATAATGCTTTAAATCCCGCTGCATGTAGAGTACCTAGGACCACATTAAAACGTACTATGTGTGATATTTATAAAAAAGAAAAAAAAGCTTTAGTAAAATATTTTCAAAATTATCCGGGTCGTGTGTCTGTTTGTGCCGATATCTGGAGTGATCATTGGCAAAAACATTCATACTTAGGACTCACTTGCCATTTCATTGACCAATCATGGGATTTGCAAAAACGAATATTGGCATTTAGAGTTTTTGATGACACCCATACTGCTGATAATATTTATAAATTAATGAAAATTATTTTTGAAGAATATTGTATTGAGAGTAAAATTTTTGCAATTGGTTTTGATAATGCTGCAAATAATACTGCCGCCGTTCCACAATTAATTTAATTGTGTCAACCCTATTTTGGCGGCAGATTTTTTCATCAAAGATGTGTTTGCCATGTTTTAAATATATGTGTACAACATGGTTTGCAAACACTATATGAGTGGATTACACTAATTAGGGATGCTTTATACTATTTGTGGAAACATCCTAGCACTATAAAACAATGGGCTAGGTATTATAAAGCTAACGGGAAACGTCCAATTAGGTTTTCCCGTGATATTCCAACTCGTTGGAACTCCACATATAAGTTGCTTTGTGAAAGCTACGAGTATAGAGAATTATTAGTTAGATTTATGCAGCATAATGTTAATACCATTAATTTATATGAACACCATTGGGATGTTTGTACAAAAATTTGCATGCTTTTAAAAGTTTTTCATGATGCAACAACTTCTTTATCCGGTATATATTATCCAACTTCACATTTATTTTTATTTGAAGCCCTTAATATTGTAGGTGCACTTAATGAATGTTCACAAATAAATGAATTAGTTCCGTGTGTTTATGCAATGCGAGAAAGATGGATAAACTATTATAGGGATATTCCTGTAATTTATACTCTTGCATCAGTTTTTGACCCTAGGAATAAATTTAATAGTTTATATGAATTTTTTACACTTTATTACCAATCTCTAGGGATAATGAACATAGATGTTAGTGGTTTATATAATAATGTTAGGAATTTATTTTATTCAATGTATGACGAATATCGTTCTGTTTACGGTCCCTCGTTGAACATTAATGTTCAACAATCGGAACCAAGCGGAAGCGGTAGTACTAGTCATTCGCGCTTTCCCTCCACATTAAGGAAGTTAGGGGCAAGCGTGTTTACCAAAAAAGCAAGGACGTCGGGGAGTTCGTCTTCATCAACCTATGTTTCAGAGGTTGATGTTTACATAAACACCTCCTTTGAGTTTTTGGACACCCCAGACTTTAACGTCCTACAGTGGTGGAGGGAGCACGCAACTAACTTTCCAATTTTGGCCATCATTGCCAAACAAATTTTTGGAACCCCTGTCTCGACCGTCGCCGTCGAACAGGAATTTAGTGCAGGTGGCAATGTTCTGGACGAGAGACGAGCATTGCTCAGTCCTGACTCAATACAGATCCAGGTCTGTGTTGACGACTGGACCAAGGCCACATACCGGCAGCAAGAATTGGATCTAGTGTCCGACGACAATGACTTTTTCGACACTAACGATGATACAACGACAACCGAAGGAACAAGCGACGATTGATCACATTCGAAACATAACAGGTAAAAGAACTACGTGGGCTTTGATTCCTCCTAGAGGATACGTAGGCAGCTTAATTGAGGTAAAATTAAGTGCAAGCCCTAATTTTTTATTTATTTATTTAATTTTATAGTTTTATAATATTATTAAAATTTTATTTCAATTTTATATATTTAATTTTTTTATTAATTTATTTTTAATTTTTATTTTCTAATTTTTTTTATTTTGCCGGTTCCGGCGGTTTGGAACCGGCGGTTCAACCGGCGGTTGAACCGCCGGTTCCAAAAAAACCGGGGAGGAACCGAACCGGGCGGTTCCTCCCGGTTCCAACTGGAACCGGGACCGGGACCTCCCCGGTCCCGGTGTCCCGGTTCCGGTTGATGAAAATTTGGAACCGGAATCGGCGGTTCCGGAACCGGAACCGCCGGTCCGGTTCCTTTGGCCATGCCTACTTATATTAATGAGATAGTTAATGCATCTTCCTCATTGTGATTAATGATTGTGCATGCCATGTCAAGAAGCCAAAAAGAAAATAAAAAAAAGCAAATTGTTGAGAGTTTGTATAGTTAAGAGTTAATAACACCTATTTTTCTTGAGATTTTATCAACTATAAGCGGAGTCAACTTTACTATTAATGGATAAAGACCTCTCCTGCCGTTAGTTGATTTGAATTAAACTTAACAGGCATAAGGGTATTTTCATCTTTTCCCTTTTTAATTTTATTTTATTAAATAAAAAATTTAAAAAAATCTCAACCCTCTATCTTTGAGATGATGGACGGTTAGAATTTATTTAAATTTTTTTTAAATTTGAGTTTTAAATGTGAAATCCAATCTTTAGATTAGATCCCCACAAAGATTAAAAAAAAAAAAAAGAAATTTATTAGAGATCCAGCGTTCTAGGTTCATCCACGAAGATGGGTTCGACATTACTTAATTTTTTTAACAAAAGCAAATTGTTGCACGGTCAAAACAAGTTGTTAAAGTCGCATGAGCGATTCTATAACTCTTTTAATGGTGTGTTTGATTTTTTTTTTTTACCTTTATAGAGTTTATTGTGTAATTATACTGGTTTGGTTTAAGATGCATATTTTATCTTTCTTTTTTGGAAATAAATATTTGTGAAAAAAGAAGAAACAAGTTTTGAAATTATTAACCAACAATTGTTCTCTATAATCTAACATACAACTGCAAAAAAAGAAAAAAAAGAAAAAAATCATCTTATATATATACTCTATACAATGATCAAAACAAAATTGTTGCCCTCTTAATTCAACAAGTCCAATAGAAAGAAAAAATAATCAAATCAAATAGTCTAATTAATTAATTAAAGAGCCTCCATAGCAGCCATTAATGCAAATAATTCATGATCTGCACATGAATTACAAGCACCATGACCTCCACATCCACACTCATCAACCCATGAATTCTTCTTCTTTGGAAGTTGATGAGCAACAACAGCAACTTTCATTGAAACTTGAAGTGAAGCAGCCGCTGCCTTGACATGATCTTCATCAAGAACCCTAGCACTACTTTTAATAATCTTCTTGTTATTACTACTACTTGGAGGAGCCATGACTACCCAGTTTTCTATTTCCATGTTTGGTGACTCAAGCACTGTCTTCCATGGAACCTCCGCTCTTCCCAAAAGCTGCGACTTGCTTTTCTTCCCAAGAAGATTCTTCAACGAAGATCTCCACCTCAGCTCAAACACCACACTCTGTTGCCTCAGATTCTTCTTGATGGAATCTTCATCAGTGCCTACACACTCCAATGAGAAGGACTCATTCCAAATCATCATCTTGTGTTCATCATCATCATGAGATGAAGTTGATGGAATCATCTCTTGGCTATTCAATTCAATTCTCTGCTTCTTGTTGTTTCCCGTAGAGAGATGGTATCTAACAAACAACCCACCAGTAGTACTACCAGTTTTGGACTTCAATTCAATGTCTTTGGCTTTTATGATTCTGAGTTCACAAGAAAGTGAAGAGAGACATTGACGATCATCATTAGAATAAGCAACCATTTTGAGAGAATTGATCAGAAGTGCCTTTGTCAAGAGAAGATTGTAGTATTATATCAACCAGTTTGGGGTGTTGATAATATCGTATTTTGTATGATTTTGCGGTCCTATGGGTCTTCCCGGCGTTGGTGGGACCAGTACTGGTGGGTTCATCAGGTACCGCTTAATCTTATCGAATGCTCTCTCTAAAAAAAAGTCCTATTACTTATCGTTTTTGCTCGATTCTTGAGGAAAGTTGAATGTTAATTTTGATGTGTTTCTTTATTGTGCAGGTGATGTTCGATGTTTGATAATGTTTTGGATGGTTTTAGATAAAAAGATCGTGAATTCGGGTTGAAGAACGGGCTAAGGACCACAAGTTAGCAAGACATGCTACCATGGGTAGCGTTTTTAGGTAGCAATACTCTCAAATTAAAAGCGCTACCGTGGGTAGCATTTTTCTATACCAGCACTCTCGATCTAAAAGTGCTAGTAAAAAGCGCGACCTAAAGTAGCGGTTTTTGGTAGAATTATTTAATTGGGCAATTTCTCATTAGGTGGCGTTAGCAAGAAAAGTGCTACCGTGGGTAGGGTTTTTAGGTCGCGCCTGAGCATATTTTTAAAAGCTTCTTTCCTTCTTAAACTCGAATTCAAAAGGATATAAATAAGGACTTTTCCAACAATTCAACTTCAAAGGGTCGAAATTCCAGGGTTTTGAAGCTAATATCATTCTCTGCATCGCATCAAGTTATATATATATATATATATACATACATATACATACATACATACATATACTATTAAACCTACATGAGATTTATTGAATTACACTCGAAATAAAACTTTGCAAAAACTCACATTGAACTCCTCTGGTGTTAAGTTTCACCATTAAAAAGTAGAATTAACCGTTTTAAAAAAAAAAAGTAGAAGAAGAAGTGAGAGATCCTGGCGGATCCACTATAGATCCACCATGGACCGCGAATCAGATGAGGTCCGAACCTACTTTTAACGTCAAACTTAACGTCGAGAGAATTCAGTATGAGTTTCTGCTGATATAATTATTGAAAGAAGCAAGACACTGGAGAACTTTATTGCTTACAAACTTGAATGCAAAAAATCAGATAACATGCTCTATTTATAGAGCTAATGACTCAACAGCTAAAGCAACATGCTGCAGCCACTACTCTTAATAAAGTGCAGCTTACTTGGTAATCATGCAGCTACTTTTCCTATAAACTAGTCAAAAACAGGCCACATACATTAATACAATAATAAAAAACAATTAACTTCCCTAAAGACTAGACAACACAACAACTTGAAAGAGAAGCTCACGTGCATGGTAAAGCAAACTTGACTTTTTCAAAAATTCCTCCATTAAACTCAAAGTATTGCAAACATTCAATTTAAAATAAAAACAAAGACTTTAATCTGCACTTTTCAAATTACAAACTCCTAGCAATTTTCCTACCTTTTGAAATATAGGCAATTTGAGGAGTTTGGTAAATATATCAGCAACTTAATTTTCACTTCTACAGTAAATGAGATCAATAACTTCATCATTTGTGAGGTCTCTTAAGAAATGATATTTAACATCAATATGTTTACTTCTTCCATGTAGAACATGATTTTTGGAGAGTTTAATCATTGAATTGTTGTCACAATAAATTGGAGTAGGTTCTTGTTGCTTGAAATACATCTCCTCAAGAATTTTCTTCAACCAAATAGCTTGACATGCACATGAAGTTGCAGCTACGAATTCGGCTTCGGTTGTTGATAAAGTAACAATTTGTTACTTCTTTGAAGACTATGAAACAACTCCTGACCCTATCATGAATACATAGCCAGATGTACTTTTCCTATCATCAAGATCACCTGCATAATCACTATCAGTAAAACCAAACAAATCTGACTTTTCATCTTTCTTATAGAACAACCCATATTTAATGGTTCCTTACAGGTATCGAAAAATCCTCTTGGCAGTTAGAAGATGCATCTTCTATGGGTACTCTATGTACCTACTAATAACACTCACTGAATGCATTATATCTGGCCTTGTTACAGTCGAATACATTAAACTTCCAACAATCTGCTTGTAAAATGTGTTGTCAAACTTTCTTCCTTCAGGATCATTGACAAGTTTCAAACTTGTCTCCATGGGTGTGCCCACTGAATTGCAATTTTTCATTTTAAACTTGTCAAAAATTTCTCGTACATATTTCTTTTGAGAAATAAATCTCAGCAGCAAATTGTTCCACTTCAATACCTAAAAAATAATGTATCATTTCAAGATCAGACATATCAAACTCAATCATCATGGATTTCTTAAATTTTTCAAATATGGCATTATCATGTCTTTTAATATTGTGAAAAAGAAAGAAAATCATTTGCTGTATTAATTTACAATTGCTTCCACCAATTGCAAATTTAGGGATTTACCAATTGCTTCCACCAAATATTTTAACTAATGAGTGAGATCTCTCTCTTTCTCTCTCTCTCTCTCCATGGCAACATTTTCTAGGAAAATCGCTATAATCCATGTTTTTCTTTTATTTTTTATCACTTTCTCAGGTACCCTTATCTTCTTATTCGTTTTCTTTTCCTTTTTTTTTTTCTACAAAATTTGCATTTTTGATATTGCTATTTTATATTGTTTAAACTAATGTCATGTGGCTTGATTTGCAAATTATGGGTTGGAACCGAAAACTTACTTGTTACCCAGACGTCGTCGACGCAACTCTGTGCTGTTCGGAGTGGTAGGCCGATTCGCCTTCTTTGTCAAGAGAGATAGTGTGGCGTGGAGTTTTTTTTTTTTTTTTCAAAAGGAGGTGGGGTTTGGTTTGAGCGATCCCAATTCTAATTCTAGACTTGTTTTTTTTTTCTTTTTTTTTTTAAAAGGGATGGGCTCCACCTCCACTCGTGTCTAGGGCTCCAAAGATTTTCTTTTGAAAATGTGATCTGAACTTTTTTTTTAATTATTATTCCTGTTTAAAAAAAACTGATTTTTCCTTTTCTCATTATTTTTATTATTTTTTTAAAAATTAAAAATAGTGTCACAATCCTAACAGCCTCTTAACATAAAAATAATTATACCCTTGGTCTCTTTTGACTAACGTCTGTTGTAACAGAATTACTATTTTGATTTATTTTTCAAATGTTGGGACCACGGAAGCTAAAAAGTGAAACGTGAGAAAAAAATTAAATGTTTTTACAAACAAGTAGAGACTTAATTGAAATTTTACCTACACTATAAGAAATATAGTATTCTGCCGCATGATACATGTGCATTCTACCGCACGATAATAAATCGAGAGTCCAGAAGTTAATAGTGAATAAGCTAACAACATAAGTTAAATTAATAATACAATCGTAATAGGAGATGTATGTACATTCTGCTGCACGATAATAAGTTGAGAGTGAACAAGATACTAGTGATTAAGTTAATCATAAATTAAATTAGTGACACGATCATAACAGGATATGCATATACATTTCACTGTACGACAATAAGTAGAGAGTCAAGAAGATAATAGTGATTTACGTCAATTATGAGTTAAATTAAAGGAAGGGTAAATAACTTGAAAATTATATGATTATTAAAGATAAAATCAAATATAAGTGGGGTCTAAGTCATGCCCGCAACATATTTTAACATGGGATTTTTGTTTAATTACACTTTTAGTTAATTTAACACAAATTTTTTTTACTTCTTTTCTCTCACTTTTGGCTTTAGGGGATCATTTTAATTCTTTTATTCTCTCACATCTTTATAAATGCCATTATTGTAGTCAATAGTCCCAAAACTTTCAATTACAAGTAGGAGCTAAAACCTTTGTTTATTACTTCTACTTAGTAGTAATAAACATTTAATATATACATGTAGGTGTTAGAAGCTAATTTAATAATAATAATAATAAAGAAAAGGCTTTGAAATGAATGCACAACATCAAATTCAAAAGCATTTATGTATTAGAGAAAGGGTTCATCTTTAGTGATGGCACTGGAAAGCTCTATGAATAAGTAAGCACCGGTCAGAGATTTTTATATACCAAATCCTTATGTCATTTTCTTCACGTTTTTGTCACTATATATTATTGTTTTAAACTTTTAGCATGAACATAAATGTTATACCTTTAAACACTATCTTCTTTTGCTTCAAAATCATATTCTCTTTTAGCATGACATATAGTATATCGATCATTGCTTGCACACTTTAATTATGACTCAAAATAGTACAACGATAATAGTAAAGTTAGGTAACAAATACAGATACAGGTCAGCCACTCTTTTTGACAATTCAATACTCTAGACTGACACCCATCTGCCAATGCTGACCTAGTCATATAGCTTTCATGATTTCATCTTCTTTATAAGGCCTATAAATGACACTTCTCTGTCTTCTTAAGTTCTCACAAATCTACAAATTTTCACAAAACCAAAAGAGAAATAAAAAGAACGTGCATAACAATGAAAAACACCATCTCACGCCGTTTTACCAATATTTGTGTCTTTTGTAGGTCTAGTTCTGGTAAGAATAGAAAATTTGAGGAAGCTGTTGAACAGCTTGGTAAGGTGTTAGTAGAGAAAAAGATTCATCTAGTATATGGGGGAGGTAACCTTGGGTTGATGGGACGTGTCTCAAAAGCCGCTTATGATGGCGGAAGTCAAGTTTTGGGTATCATCTCAAAAGCTTTGAGTGTAGGTGGTGTTACAGACAATACAATTGGGGAAGTGTAAATTGTCTCAAACATGCATGAACGTAAGGCTGAAATGTTTAGCCATGCGGATGCATTCATAGCCTTACCTGGAGGACTTGGAACTTTAGAAGAACTCTTTGAAGTCACCTCATGGGCCCAACTAAAAATCCATCAAAAACCAATAGGCTTGTTGAATGTTAATGGTTTTTATGATGGTCTGTTGTCTTTCCTAGATTATGCTGTAGAGAAGGAATTTATCTCACCTCAGGCTTGACAAATCCTTATCACTGCTTCTGATGTTCATCAGTTGATTGAACAATTAGAAGCCTTTGTTCCTGAATATGACAAAGCTACATCTAAGTTAGATTGGTCGGTTGATGGGGGTAGGCAAAAGCGCAGATTAGCTTGACCTATGCATTTTTTTTTCGTATTCTTATTTTCAATAAATATATTATTTTTTGTTTTCAATAAACTGCTTGTGGAATTCTTTAAAATAGAATGACCCTTTGATTGCTTAGTTAGCTTTTTAGTCGCTCTGTAAATCAAATGTTGTAATTCTTAGTTGCTAAGATTATGTAATAGTCTGTCTTTATTTTATCTAAAGTTTTAGGTTTAACAATTATGGAATAAAACTAACGAAAATCTTTAGTAAAAAAATAAACTTATATATGTTAGTAACCTGAATACAACCAACTCATGAACTGGTTTTTATATAGAAAAAGAGAATTGATATTTCGTGTATAGTGTGAGTTACCTTTGTTTTATTATATACGTATTCTGTGCTGCAGTCATGTTTTAAGTGGTTGGAGGATTTTCCTAGACCTTTCTGGTTGGCTCTTTTTGTAGAGGGAACTCGCTTAACACAGGAAAAACTTGCAGCGGCTCGTGTATAATAAAATATAATTTTATCTCAAATGTAACATAAGATTATATGTTGCAAAAATTATATATGAATAAATCAATTTTAAAAAATAAAATTATAAATAAAATACAATTTCATCTCAAATGTCATACGAGATTATATGTTAATTAAATTATGAATGAATAAATTTTAAAAATAAAATTAAAAAAATTCTATATTAAACTATAAGTCCATATATTATATTAAAAAATATTGGATATAGTAATTATATATATAAAAAGAAAAAGGTATAAATCGAGTCTCAAATTATATGCCAATTGATATAAACAAATCAAAAAGCATTGGTAAAAGCTTTTTTCTTACAAAAATAATATATGCATGGATGTCACCATATTTTGCTTAATTCAAATAGAAATTTAATATCAGTTTTGCTAACTATTTAGAAATATTTAAGTTATAGATATACTTATGGCAACATTTTCAGTAAGTGTGTTGCTAACTGTGATTTTTTAGGCAACATGGGGATTGCGTGTTGTAAAAGACCAATCTTTTTGCAACTTGCAATATTGTGTGTTGCTATAGATGTACATATCGCAATGTACACAAACTATATGTTGCTAAATATAAACTTTAAGCAACTTACTGTTTAGTGTGTTGCGAAATATCAATCCTTTAGCAACATGCAAGGTTGTGTGTTGCTATAGATACATTTACAGCAACGTTCAAAATTAGTGTGTTGCCAAATATACAATTTTAGGCAACATGCGACTTTCCCGTTGTAAAAAATTAACTTTTTAACAACTTGCGAAAAATGAATGTTGCTATAGATTTATTTACGACAACATTCAGACCGAGTGCGTTGCTAAATGTATCAGTTTTTTTACAACATACATCTTATGCGTTGCAAAATCTCAACTAATTTAGCAACATGGAAAAAACGTATGTTGTCATAAGGGATAGGATAATAGCAACTTTCATTGTACATTGCTATTTGTTACTTTTAGCAACTTTCGTATGTTTTGTGTTGCCACATGTCTTTGATCATTAGCAATGCGCAAGTGCATGCTGCCGTAGGGATTTTCCGCAACATACATTTATTATGTGTTGCCATAGGTGACGTTTGGCAACACGCGTAGTGTGTGCGTTACCAAACAGATATTGCCAAAAGTCATTTTTCTTGTAGTGAAGATTTCTTTATAATCCACACCAAACTCTTGTTTATGGCCTTTAGCTACTAAGCGTGCTTTGTACTTGTCGACTTCGTCATTTTCTTTTAGCTTTGTCTTGTATACCCATTTCACACCAATGGTCTTCTACCCTTTTGAAAGTTCTATTAACTCCCAAGTGTTGTTTTTTTCGATAGCCGCAATTTCAGCATCGATAGCAATTCGCCATTTTGATTCTTTTACAGCATCTTCAAGTGCTACAGGATTATAATATGAAAATAGAGCAAAATGTGAGAGTGAATCCTAAGAATCATCAGAGTCAGATACCTCATAATCCATCATCCATGCAGGTCTTTTCCATTCCACACTTCACTGGTCATTATGATCATTGGAGTATGCTGATGGAAAGTTGCACAAAGTTCGAATTGTTCTCAGTGGCCATCACGAATTGCTGCTGCAATGAAAGTGCAACAAAAAGAAGAAAAAAAATTGCTGCTACTGCACTTTTTTCTAGAGCTAATGACTGAAGGACTAAAGCAACATCCTGCAGCCACTACTCCTAATAAAGTGCAAACTTACTTGGTAATTTTAAATAAATTCAATGTTATTTAATATATATATATATATATATATATATATATATATATATTCAAATCAGTACCCTCATAATGTATTATAACGAGCATCATCTAATCCATGGTTGTGATGTGCTTAATTATGTGATTCTACTGGTTTGGTTTAAGATGCCTATTTTATCTTTCTGTTTTTTTGAAATAAATATTTGTAAAACAAGAAGAAAAAGTTTTGAAATTATTAACCAACAATTGTTCTCTAAAATCTAACATACAACTGAATAAAAAATGACAAAGGAAAGAAGTTGAAGAAATCTAACACTTGTTTGAAAAATTGTATAAAATTTTCCATGAATCATCTTTTATATGCACACTATACAATGATCAAAACAATAATCAAATCAAATAGTGTCTAATTAATTAATTACAGAGCCTCCATAGCAGCCATTAATGCAAATAATTCATAATCTGCACATGAATTACAAGCACCATGACCTCCACACCCACACTCATCAACCGCCCATGACTTCTTCTTCTTCTTTGGAAGTTGATGAGCAACGACAGCAACTTTCATTGAAACTTGAAGTGAAGCAGCTGCTGCCTTCACATGATCTTCATCAAGAACCCTAGCACTCCTTTTAATAATCTTCTTGTTATTACTACTTGGAGGAGCCATGACTACCCAGTTTTCTATTTCCATGTTTGGTGACTCAAGCACTGTCTTCCATGGAACCTCCGCTCTTCCCAAAAGCTGTGACTTGCTTTTCTTCCCAAGAAGATTCTTCAATGAAGATCTCCACCTCAGCTCAAACACCACACTCTGTTGCCTCAGATTCTGCTTGATGGAATCTTCATCAGTGCCTACACACTCCAATGAGAAGGACTCATTCCAAATCATCATCTTGTATTCATCATCATGAGATGATGTTGATGGAATCATCTCTTGGCTATTCAATTCAATTCTCTGCTTCTTGTTGTTTTCTGTAGAGAGATAGTATCTAACAAACAACCCACCAGTAGTACTACCAGTTTTGGACTTCAATTCAATGTTTTTGGCTTTTATGATTCTGAGTTCACAAGAAAGTGAAGAGAGACATTGACGATCATCATTAGAATAAGCAACCATTTTGAGAGAATTGATCAGAAGTGCTTTTGTCAAGAGAAGATTGTAGTTGGGTTTGTTTGTGTTGAGAGAAAATATATACATATAGATATATAGGCAAAGTTGCTTTTGGAAAAAGCTGCTTTTTTGACATTAAAAGTAGTGGGGATCATTGTTAATGATATATTATATAGTTCAATATTGCCATGAAATATTTAGTGAATCAAAATAAGATTATGTAAAAGATTATATTTAATTAAAATAATTAAGCTCTTGTGATTCTTGAAAGGCTGGATTTCTTAATGTGATCCTTGCAATAGTTAGCACTAGTTCCAATAGGTTTATTGATAGATGATTGTTTATGATTGTTTTTTTTTTCAAATAGAAGAGATGTCCGCACTTTATTTTCAAATAGTGAATTCTCCTTTATATATATAAAGAATTTGATAAAAGATAAAGAATCAGCATAGTAACAATATATGCGGATCGGAGTGTGAGTTAGACCCCTCTTTGTTTCGAACTTTTTCAAATTTTGGAATGGTAAGGTACAAACCTATATAGTAATCAGACCGAATAGTGGAATTTTAGGATCTAATATGATCTAAATATCCGATTCCAATTTGATTGAACAGTTTCAAATCGGATTGGATTTTGAATCTAAACAATTGCTTCTTAATACTTTGCGTTTTTTTTTAAATTTTTTTATCAAATCATACTAAATCAGGACAGTAAATCCTAAAGGTCCATATATAAACGGATCAAATCTAAAAATATTGTTGGTGGGGATATTTAAGAATATTTTTTATATCCGTGCTCTCATAATACGAAAAATATCGAAATATTTTCAATGGGTGCATGATTTTCAATTGTTGGTTTAAAAATTAGAGGCAAGTAATTAGTCTTAAGTTTTGTCATAATAAATTATGGTATTTAATCACCAAAAGATGTTGAAGATAGCTTAAGGGCTGGCAAGCAAAATATTCCAAGTTGATGAGAGAATCTGTATAGTGCACAACCACTAGGACTAGGACTATATATATACATAATGCCTCCCTTCCCTGAGGTTTGTTCAATTATAGGCGGAGTCAACTTTTGGGTTTATTAACAAAAATTACATCCCCACCTGTTAATCAACTTTTGAGTTTTTTAACAAAGACCTCTCATGGTCAACTGTTATATTTGACCAAATTTTACTAAAGGCAGAAGATGTGTTTGTCAATAAATAATAAAGTTGACTCCGCTTATAGTTAACAAAACTTCAGAAGAAGTCGATACAATTAGCTCATATATGGATATTCATGGTCATGGTTACAAGGATTCCTAGCAAAATCTTTGCAAGTATCTAAGCATATTATATATTGTGCAAGATAAGAGGGTTTTTACTTTACAACTCAAAAAGGGTAAGAGAAGAGGTTGTATGTATGTATCCGTTGGAGATATTGTGGAGATAATGGCACTTGATTTTGTTGTAATATAAAAACTATCAATCAAACTTGTGATGATTTGATTAATTCTTGTAACTTTTTGGTTCCAATAATAATAATCAAATCTAGCTAACAAGTTGAGCCACAAAGACAAGATGCGAAGAATGTGGTTAACACGTTGGCATGCAAGAATCAAAACCCACACAAACATATATAATTAAATAAGTGCAACATTTTATTAAACGAATCTCAACGTTTCATTTTAATTTCCTTGCATATAGCACTTTTCCATACTCTATAAATATAATAATCATGTCTCTAACTAAAATTACGATTGAATTTTATTGGATGAATTGGATTAAATTGTATTAAATTATATTAGATTGGATTGATGAATAGTATTTGGTGCATGAAATGATTGGATTTATTGTATTCTATTAACAAATATTAGCTGTATGTTTGACTATTAGAAAATATTAGTTGTATGTACTATTAGGAAATATTAGCTGTATGTATTAGTTGTATTTCGAACTTTATTTGTATGTTTATGACTTATATTAGGAAACATTAGTTGTACATTTGACTTATATTTGTTGTTTGTCTTTGACTTAACCTTAGATTTAGATTCATCCTTCCATAATTTGCGATATATTTTCATGTATATATACTACACAAGGTTAATGAAAATAATAATCAATTCCTCCATTATATTTTCTGTCATCTTCATTATTTTACATTGTATCAGAGAAGTAAAACAACATGGTAGATACAAATCAAACACCAATAGAAAAATTAATTTCCAAACATCCAAACACCAGCAACATTACTTCAGGCATGGATCCATCCAGTCCATATTTCGTCCATCATTCGGATTATCCCGGTCACATGCTCATTCCAAAGAAACTCAATGGAGCCAATAATCCATCATGGAGTAAATCCATTATTCTTGCTCTTACAGCCAAAAACAAAATTGGTTTCATTGATGGATCTATTGAGCCACCCTCTGAAACAGAGCATCCAACAGAGTATGCTATTTGGAATCAATGTAATAGCATGATTCTATCATAGCTCACTCACTCGGTGGAACCTGATTTAGCCAATGGAGTTGTTCATGCCAAAACGGCTCGTCAAGTGTGGGAAGATTTCAAAGACCAATTCTCACAGAAAAATGCTCCAGCAATTTATCATATTCAAAAGTCACTGGCCACTCTTTCACAAGGCACGATGACAGTCTCAGCATATTTCACAAAACTCAAGAGTCTTTGGAACGAATTAGACACATATCGGCCCATCTCTGCTTGTAACCAGATGAAGGCGCACATAGAGCAAAGATAAGAAGATCAGATGATGCAATTCCTCATGGGTCTCAATGACACTTACAATGTTGTTCATAGCTACATCCTTATGATAACTCCACTGCCTAATGTTCGCCAGGCCTATTCTCTAGTCAACCAAGAAGAAATGCAACGACAAGTGACATCAAAGACAACTGAGAACTTCTCTATCGTTCAGAATCATTCAAACAACTCCTCAAATAAATCAAAGAGCAAATACTGTGAACATTGTAACAGAGAAGACCATACGATTGAAAATTGTCGGACTCTAAAGTTTCACTGCAAACACTGTGATAGAAAAGGCCATACTGAGGATAGATGCAGATACAAGAATAGCATGTGGACACCTAATATCACAAGCACTCGATAATGTCAACCACAACAACAACATGGATTTCGAAAGAATCATTTTCCTGCTGCTAATGCAACAAATTCTTCTCAATCTACATATAAAGTCTATCCACATGACACTAGCAACACAAGTCAAGTTTTCGACCCGGCCAACGTCTTGCACGGATTTTTTACCGAGCAACTTCAACAGCTTTCCCGTACTTTATTAATGATGAGTTCAAAACATGGTGCTAGTAATAAAAATACTTATGCAATTGCGACAGGTCTGTATCATTTTTTCTGATGCTTCGATTAATTCTGTATTTACTAAACCATGGATTTTGGATAATGGAGCCACCGATCATATCACTTCTGATTCCACACTTCTCACCAAAACACAATCATCATCCATACCTATTGTTAATTTACCAACATGATCTATAGCCTCAATCACTTCAACTGGCACTGTATCTTTTAATTCTAATATCACTTTAGATTATGTTTTATGTGTTCCTAGTTTTCGCTTAAATTTGATTTTTGTAAGCAAATTTACCTCTGCCCTAAATTGTTGTGCCATTTTTTCCCCCACATTTTCTGTCCTACAAGACTTGGCTACGGGGAAGATGATTGACTCGAGTAAACAACATGATGATCTCTATTACATGCCTCCGTTGCAAAGGATGTCAATCTGTCATCAAGTTCCATATCAACTCATGCTCCATTTGATTTATTATATTGTGATATCTGGGGTCCTCACAAAGTTCATACACATTCAGGGGCATGATTCTTTCTTTCCATTATAGATGACTTTACAATATGCACTTGGATATTCCTTATGCAACACAAGTCTGAAACTCAAAACATTTTGAAATATTTTATTGATTTTGCTCACATTCAATTTCATGCCTATGTCAAAGCAGTCAGAGTAGACAATGGTTCTAAATTCTTATCTATAAAAAACTTTTTTAGGCTTTATGGCATTGAATATCAACGCACTTATGTTTACACTTCACAGCAAAATGAAGTTGTTGAAAGGAAGCATCGTCATATTCTCACTGTGGCACGAGCACGACTTTTTCAATCCCATTTACATTTGCATTTCTGGGGTGAATGTGTTTTAACTGTTGTTTATCTCATTAACCGGTTACCATCACCATTGCTCTCAAATAAAACACCTTTTGAATTGCTATATAATCGTACGCCATCACTTGATCACCTAAAGGTTTTTGGTTGTCTATACTACGCAACTGTTGTACACCTCATTCAAAAATTTGAATCCCATGCCAAACATTGCATCTTTGTTGGATATCCAATTTGTAACATCCTTAATTTTCAGTAATTATGAAATGTACCCTTAATTGTTGTTAATTATGTAAAAATGATGTAATGTGTTTACTTAGATTAATTTTTAGGTATACAAGTGGACCAGGTGGGGGCGGTACAGAAATAGTGCATGAAAAGAAAAAAGAAAATGTTGGCAGTGTGTATCGCGACCAGCTATTGCGACCTACAGTTCGCGGTGAAATTAAAGATTTTGGGCAGTGAACATCGCGACCCAAGACCATGACCAGTGATCGCGATAGGGTGCTCGCTATAAAAATGGTGAAATCGACTAGTGAGCATCGTGACCAGATACCATGATGGATGATCACGATGAAGGTGGTAACAACTTTCCAGTGAGTACCGCGACCAAGCGACGCGACCACAGGTCGCGAAAACCAAAATTTTATAAAAAAATATAGAAGGCAGTGGAAACTTCACGAAGAAGCAAAAAGAAAAGAGAGAGACTAGGAGAAAGAAAGAAAAAGAAGAAGAAAGGAAAAGGAAAAAGAAGAAGAGAAAGAAGAGAGAGAAAGAGGAAAAGAGAAAGAAGAGAAGAAGAAGAAAGGAAGAAGAAAGGGAGAAGAAAAAGAAGAAGAAAAAGAAGAAGGGAAGAAAAGGAGAAAGAAAGAAGAAGATAAAAAGGATATCCAGAAAAGAAAATTTCGTAAAACCGGTACCCAAGTTGGTGTACACATGTTATTCGTAAGTTTTGATTGAATTTATTTGTGAATAATCTTTGAAAATGATTTTGAATAACAGAAATGTAATTTATGTTGAGTTTAATGATTTTAATTTTCGAAATATTGTTCAGTTTTCTGTTACTTTATATGTTTTGAATATCTTGTATTGTTGAATATTAAGTATTTTGATGATTTACAATATCTGAAATCCCTGAATAATGGCCCTGATATATGTTTAAGGGAATATAGATATAGGAGGTTGACATGTCAATTGGGTGCACTTATGTAACATCTCGGATTTCGGGTAATTAATGTTATATATGTGAAAATAAATTTTACTATTTGAGGGGGTGAAAATAAATTTTACTATTTTTATGATATCCAGCGGACCAGATTGAATGGTTGAAAATTAATGTATGAAAAATTGAAAACTGAACCAGAGAGCATCGCGACCTGGTCACCGCGACCACAGGTCGCGATGGCTCGCTCGCGGTGGAAAACGCAATTTCTGGCAGTGAGCATCGCGACCAGTCACCGCGATCACAGGTTGCGATGAACTGCTCGCGATGAAAACGTCGAATTTGGCCAGCGAGTAACGCGATCTCCAGCGCGACCAAGGTGCGCTCGCGACGAAGGCGGTGCGAATGCTCCAGTGAGCACCGCGACCTGGTGGCGCGACCACAGGTCGCGACGGCGGTCGCGGTAGCGAAAAAAATATAAAAAAAAGAGAAGCTTATCGCAGAAGCCAGAAAACAGAACAGCAAGAAGAAGAGAGAGAAGAGACCGAGAAAAGAAAAGAAAAAGAAGAAGAAGAAGAAGAAAAAGAAGAAGAGAGAAAGAAGAAGAAGAGGAAGGAAAGAGAGAGAAAGAAAGTGTGGGTGAAAGAGAAAAGGGAAAGGGAAGAAAAACGAAATCGTAGAACCGCGACTTCTCGAACGAAAAAAAAACGGTTCCCAGGTTGGTGTACGTTTGTTTTCGAAATCGTTACGAAAAGTCTTTCGTTATTGTTTTGTTTTCGTTTTCGTTTTCGTTTCCGTTTTCGTTTTTGATTTCGTTGAAAGATTTCGTTTTCGATTATTAGTATGAAAATTGTTTATTGTATATGAAAAATCGATGTTTGATGTCTTTATTGTTGATTTTGGACTGATTTTGTGATAGATCGTATTTCGATTTCATTAAAAATAATTGATTTAGATTTTCGTAAAATTATTGAGTATGATTCTTGAAGAATACTATGTGACTTATATTTTTATTGAGTAATTATCGGTTATTGATTAACTATTACGAAATTGATTGTGAATTTAGTTTATCGGAAACGGCCCTAGGATACTTAGACATAGAAATGGATATAGGAGGTTGGTATACCAGCTGGGTTTTACTGAGCAGTACTGCGCCGCTACTGATTGATACTGATGATTATTATGTACCTCCTCTTGGATTCGTCCAGAGGCTGGAAGACACGTACCTCCTCAGGATTCGTTCTGGGGGTTGGGAGCCATGTACCTTCCCAAGGATTCGTTCCTGGGATAGGGAGTTATGTACCTCTCTAGGTTCCGTACCCACAGTCCTAGAGTTGGGAGACACGTACCACTCGTAGGATTCGTCCTCGGTGGGAGTTTGACCCATATTCCAGTCCTGTTATGTTTAGTATTCTAGCGGGCCAGATTTGAAACGAATTGGGAAGTGAATTGAATGAATTTATTAATCGATTGTATATGTTGCTTTTATTGTGGAAATTAAAGTGATGGAAACTGTTTTATGATTTGATTTTGAAGTTCATTTGATTTGTACATGATTAGAAATGAAATTCATATTGTGATTTATTTCTTCTTAAAAGATATTTATATTGTGGTTTATTTAATTGAGTTTATAGTACACCCACTAAGCTTTATGCTTAGCGCGTTAGTTTTGTTTCTAACGCGTAGGTACCAGGGATCCGGAAGAAGCTAAAGACTGAAGGAAGAAAGAGTTGCAGACCGAGTCACAGAATTACTACAGTTGGGTAGTTCTATTGTTATATATCTATATTTTGTAAGCATGCATGTACAGTGAGTCTGTAAATATGTTTTGTAATTAAATATTTATGATTTTTGTCTTATATTGTTATTATGTTTGTAAATATTAAAGTTTGATTTGTTATATTTTATAAATTGTGATGGCAAGTCGCACTAAACGGCAGAGTGCGCAACTGTTTGAAAATGTTATTGAAGTGTTGTTGAGAATTGAATTTGAATTGATTTGTGTAAAAACAGGTTTTGGAAAGTCCGAAAAACAAACGGTACTCTGCCGAATTTTTATAAAAAGTTTTATTGATCGGGCTCACTCGAAAATGATTTTTAAAATAATAAACTCTATGGTTTCCAATGAGTCGAAAATTGTTTTATGGGCTCACAACGATTTTGAAATGTATATGAATTTAGAAAGTATTGAAAACCGTGTAGCGCTCCTTGGGTCGGTCCGGCCGGGTCGGGTCGGGGGGTGTCACAACTTAGCAGTACTGCATTGAGATTCCTGATGATTATATAGGGATACCATTTCATTTTGAAGTGGGAAACCCGACTGTGTAAATACAGATACCATTTCATTCTGAAGTGGAAAACTGACTGTGTATATAAGGATACTATTTCATTCTAAAATGAGAAACCTGACTGTATAAACCCGTAATCCAGTCCTGTAAAACCCTGTTATGTGTATCAGTGCCCAATTAAGAACTGAGAACTATAAAACGATGTTGAAATAAAAAAATGTTATGGAGCTTTCAATTCAGAAACATTTGAAAATGTTTTAATTAATATAGTTTCAAATATTATATTTGTTTTATGAATGTACGTACGTTAATATGTATTTCTGAAATTTAGTTCAATTGTTTTATATGATATTGAACATATTTTAGTATACACCCACTAAGCTGTATACTTAGCGCATTGATATTTATCACGCGTAGGTAATAAAGATACTAGCGGAGAAAAAAACTAAAGAGGAGGTAGCTGCAGAGGAAGAGTCAGAATCACATTACTTGGGTAGTTTTATTTAAACTTTGTTTGTATAATTATTTATTTCAGCATGCATATACAGAAGTTTGTAAAGTTGTAATATATGAGTTTTGTAAATATTTGTATAATAGTTTATGTTTTTCAAAGTTTTGTAACTAGTAATTATATTTTGTTTTATTGAAAATGGTTGAGGAAGTCACACTATATAGAAGAGTGCGCAAATGATTGAGAAATGAATTTTGAAGTGTTTGATATTATATTGTTTGAGTTTTGTGGAAAACAGGATTTTTGGAAAGTCAGAATAATAGGAGAAACTCTGGCAAAATTTTTTTTATAATAATGATGGGCTCACTGTAAAGTACTTTAAATATAACAATATTGGTTGGTTTTACAAAAGTTTTCAACATATAAATTAAGTTTAGAAAAGTTTTGAAATCGGGTAGCGCTTCTTGGTTCGATCCAGGCGGGTCGGGTTAGGGGGTGTTACACGACTGGGAAAAAGGGATACAAACTATATGACATAGAAACCAAGAAGTTTTTTGTCAGTCGTGATGTCAAATTTCACGAAACCGTTTTTCCTTTTTCATCTATCTCAACCCCATCCAATTCTGATTTTGTGGTGTCTAATTTCCTCTCTGAGACCACAGAAATGCTTAGCCCTTCTAACACCAATCATCACTAACCCAAGCAAACAGAAATATCTAATACATATGAACCCATCTTACCCATACCTGTTGTTTCCTCCAGCATTGCTCAACCTTTCACAAACACACCAGACGCCGAAACCTCACCACCACTTTCAGACCCATCAAACATTCATTCTGAAACTACCCCTACTTCCATTCCACCTCCAAGACAGTCAACACAACCTAAGCGACCTCTGGCATGGCATAGAGACTTTCTGATGTCATCATAGGCACATCAGTCTACCTCCACACCAAGTCTTATACCAAGTACTCGATATTCACTCTCTGATTTTCTTTCTACTTACGTTTTTCACCTTCCCATTCTACTTTTCTAGTTAACATCACAAATTACACTGAGCCCAAAAATTACGCTCAAACTGTCATTAATCCACATTGGCGACAAGCTATGAATACAGAATTAAAAGCTGCAAAGCTCAACAACACATGGAGCTTAGTCCCTCTACCCATTAGCCACAAACCGATCGGTTTCAAATGAGTCTACAAAATCAAATACAATTCTGATGGCACTATTGAGCGCCACAAGGCTCGTCTTGTTGCTAAAGGATACAATCACGTTGAGGACATTGATCATCAAGAAACATTTTCTCCAACAGCCAAGCTTACAACACTTCGTTGTCTTCTTACTGTAGCTGCTGCTCGCTATTAGCACATCCACCAATTGGACGTTCAAAGTGCTTTCCTCCATGGTAACCTCCATGAAGTTGTTACATGAAACCTTCACCTGGTCTTCGCCGACAGGGGAAGAACACTATATGTCGGCTCAACAAGTCCCTTTATGGACTTAGACAAGTATCAAGAAATTGGTTTTCCACATTTTCAGATACTATTAGAAAGGCCGATTATCAACAATCAAAGGCTGATTATTCCCTTTTCACCAAGACTCAAGGTACTTCTTTTACAGCAATTCTTATATATGTCGATAACATACTTCTCATAGGAAATAATTTACATAAAATGAGACGTCTCAAAGGATTCCTTCTTGAACATTTCCGTACCAAAGATCTTGGAAACTTGAAGTACTTTCTCGGTATTGAATTCTCTCGCTTCAAAAAAGGTATTTTTATATCACAAAGAAAGTATGCGTTGGACATTCTACAAGATTCTGAACTCCTAGGCTCAAGTCCCAACAATTTCCCAATAGAGCAGAATTTGAAATTTACTTCCACTGATAAAGCACTACTAAATGATCCAACAAAGTACAGAAGACTAATTGGCAGATTGATATATCTTACAGTGACAAGACCCGATATAGTCTATTCAGTTCTCACATTAAGCCAATTCATGCAAGAACCTAGAATACCTCATTGGGACACTGCCATTCGAATCCTAAAATACGTCAAAGGTACACCTGGTCAGGGATTATTACTTTCTTCCGACAACAGCTTAACTTTGAAAGCCTTTTGTAATTCAGATTGGGGAGGTTGTCGCGCCACAAGAAGATTAGTTACATGGTATTGTATTTTCCTTGGAAATACTCTCATATCATGGAAATCTAAGAAGCAAACCAATGTCTCTAGATCATCAGCTGAGGCTGAATATCGAGCAATGGCTAACACATGTTTAGAGCTAACTTGGCTACGTTACATACTACATGACCTAAAAGTCCCTCAAACAACTTCTACATCATTGTTTTGCGACAATCAGACAGCTTTACACATTACTGCGAATCCTGTCTTTCATGAGCGTACAAAGCACATTGAGATAGACTTTCATATAGTATGAGAAAAAGTACAAGTCGAAATAATTAATCCTTCTTTTGTTCCTTCACATTTGCAACCGGCTAATATATTTACGAAGGTTTTAGGAAAGGATCAGTTTGTGAGTTTGCATAATAAGTTGGAACTTCATCATATTCACTCTCCAACTTGAGGGGGAGTATTAGCAAATATTAGCTGTATGTTTGACTATTAGTTGTATGTCAGACTTTATTTACTGTATGTTTATGACTTATATTAGAAAACATTAGTTGTACATTTGACTTATATTTGTTGTTTGTCTTTGACTTAGTCTTAGATTTAGATTCACCCTTCCATAATTTACGACATATATTCCTGTATATATACTATACAAGGTTAATAACAATAATAATCAATTCCTCCATTATATTTTCTGCCATCTTCATTATTTTACATATTCATGTCACACGTTTGGTGTCTGACTGGATTTGATATATTTGCTCTAATATTGTGTTCACTGCATGATAAGATTTCATGTTAAATATTAAATAGAAAAGCATTATTTTCAGGTTGAATCCTAACTTGAAATACAAGCTGCTTGTATTTCAGATTCAGCTCCCAATCAGATTTTTTTTTTTTTTAAAGGCAAGAAAAACCTTAGACAATATTATTGAATAAGGTCCTCAAAAGCAAGAGGACGAACAAAGTCAGGGTAAGAACCAACCCAGATATTGTCTATAGAGAGAGAAGTAGCAAATCTAGCAAAGAACCAAACAACCCACCAGTAGTACTACCAGTTTTGGACTTCAATTCAATATTTTTGGTTTTTGTGATTATGAGTTCACAAGAAAGTGAAGAGAGACAATGATGATCATCATTAGAATAAGCAACCATTTTGAGAGAATAGATCAGAAGTGCTTTAGTCAAGAGAAGATTGTAGTTGGGTTTGTTTGTGTTGAGAGAAAATGTATACATATAGATATATAGGCAAAGTTGCTTTTGGAGAAAGCTGCTTTTTTGACATTAAAAGTAGTGGGGATCCTTGTTAATGATATATTATATAGTTCAATATTGCCATGAAATATTTAGTGAATCAAACTTGGATTATGTACAAGATTATATTTAATTAAAATTATTAAACTCTTGTGATTCTTGAAAGGCTAGATTTCTTAATGTGACCCTTGCAACAATATATACAAATTAATTGGAGTGTCATAACAAATATGAATCATACAGAATCAGATCAAATCCAAATCCATACAATGATACAGAATTGGATCAAATCAAATATGTATATAATATATATATATATATATAGAGAGAGAGAGAGTAAAAGATAGGTTTGGGGTGTTGATAATGTCGTATTTTGCATGATTTTGTGGCCCCATTACTTATCGTTTTTGCTCAATTCTTGAGCAAAGTTGGACGTTAATTTTGATGTGTTTCTTTAGTGTGCGGGTGATGTTTAATGATGTTTTGGATGGTTTTGGATAAAAAGATCTTGAATTCGGGAAGAACGGGCTAAGGACCATATGCTAGCAAGACATGTTACTATGGGTAGTGTTTTTAGGTAGCAGTATTGTCGGATTAAAAGTGCTACCGTGGGTAGCATTTTTCTATAGCAGCACTCTCGGTCTAAAAGCGCTAGCAAAAAGTGCGACCTGAGGTAGTGGTTTTTGGTAGAATTATTTCACTGGGCAATTTCTCATCAAGTGGCACTAGCAAGAAAAGTGCTACTGTGGGTAGCACTTTTAGGTTACGCTTGAGTATATTTTTAAAAGCTTCTTTCTTTCTCAAACTCGAATTCGAAAGGATATAAATAAGGATTTTTTTCAACAGTTCAAAAGGTCGAAATTCTAGGGTTTTAAAGCTAATATCATCCTCCGCATCGCATCAAGTTTTATGTGTGTATATATTATATACACACACACACACATTACTAAACCTATATGAAATTTGTTGAATTACACTAGGAATAAAAGTTTGTAAAAACTCACACTGAACTCCTCTGGTGTTAAGTTTGACCATTAAAAAGTAGGAATAACCGTTTAAAAAATAAAAAAAGTAAAAGAATAAGCGAGAGATCCTGGTGGATCTACTATAAATCCACCATGAATCGCGAATCTGAGGAGACTCGAGCCTACTTTTAACAGTCATACTTAACGTCAAGAGAATTCAGTGTGGGTTTCAGCTGATATAATTATTGAAATAGAGAGAAACAAGAAGCAAGACACTGGAGAACTTTATTGCTTACAAACTTGAATGAAAAAACTCAGATAACATGCTATATTTATAGAGCTAATGACTCAACGGCTAAAACAACATGCTACAACCACTACTCCTAATAAAGTGCAACTTACTTGGTAATCATGCAGCTACTTTTCCTATAGACTAGGTCAAAAACAAGCCACATGCATTAATAAGATAATAAAAAACAATTAACTTCCCTAAAGACTAGGACAACACAACAACTTCAAAGAGAAGCTCACGTGCTTAGTAAAGCAAACATGACTTTTTCAACAATACCTCCCTTAAATTGAAAGTATTGCAAACATTTAGTTTAAAACAAAAACAAATACTTTAATCTGCACTTTTCAAAGTACAAACTCCTAGCAAGTTTCTCAGCTTCTGAAATGTAAGCAATTTGAGGGGTTTGGTAAATATATCAGCAACTTGATCTTTACTTCTACAGTAAATGAGATCAATAACTTCATCCTTTGTGAGGTCTCTTAAGAAATAATACTTAACACCAATATGCTTGCTTCTTCCATGTAGAACAGAATTCTTAGAGAGTTTAATTGCTGAACTGTTGTCACAATAAATTGGAGTGGGTTCTTGTTGCTTGAAATACAACTCCTTAAGAATTTTCTTCAACCAAATAGCTTGACATGCACATAAAGTTGCAGCTATGAATTTGGTTTCGGTTGTTGATAAAATAACAATTGGTTGCTTCTTTGAAGACCATGAAACAACTCCTTACCCCATCATGAATACATAGTCAGATATACTTTTCCTATCATCAATATCATCTGCATAATCACTATCAATAAAACCAAACAAATCTGACTTTTCACCTTTATTATAGAACAACCCATATTCAATGGTTTTTTGCAGGTATCGAAAAATCCTCTTGACAGCTAGAAAATGCATCTCTCCTGGGTACTCCATGTACCTACTAATGACACTCACTAATGCATTATATCTGACATTGTTGTAGTTAAATACATTAAATTTCTCACAATCTGCTTGTAAAGTGTGCTGTCAACCTTTCTTCCTTCAGGATTTTTGACAAGTTTCAAACTTGTCTCCATGGATGTGCCCACTAAATTGTAATTCTTCATTTTAAACCTATCTAAAATTTCTCGCACATATTTCTTTTAAGAAATAAAAATCCTAGCAGCAAATTGTTCCACTTCAATACCCAAAAAATAATGCATCATTCCAAAATCAGATATATCAAACTCAACCATTATGGACTTCTTAAAATTTTCAAACTTGGCACTATTATTCCCAGTAAATATAAGATTATCAACACATAAACACACAATGGGCATTTTTCCTCCATCACCAATTTTAATATAAAGTGTATGTTCATATGAACATTTTTTAAAATCTTCCTTCAAAAAATAAGCATCAATGCGACTATACCAAGCACATGGGACTTGTTTTAATCCGTATAATGTCTTCTTTAATCTATACACTTTATGCTCATTTCCAATCTTAATATAATCAGGAGGTTGATCAATAAATACCTGTTCTTCCAAATCCCCGCGTAAGAATGCCGATTTCACGTCCAACTGGAAAATAGGCCCTGAGTTTTGTGATGCCAATGTAATCACCAATCTGATTGTCTTATGTCGTGCTACGGGAGCAAATACTTTCTTTATAATTCACACCAAACTCTTGTTTATAGCCTTTAGCTACTAAGCGCGCTTTGTACTTGTTGACTTTGTCATTTTCTTTTAGCTTTGTCTTGTATACCCATTTCACACCAATGGTCTTATGCCCTTTTGGAAGTTTTGTTAACTCCCAAATATTGTTTCTTTCGATAGCCACAATTGTAGTATCCATAGCAATTCACCCTTTTAATTCTTTTACAGCATCTTCAAATACTACAGGATCACAATATAAAAATAAAGCAAAATGTGAGAGTGAACCCTGAGAACTATCAAAGTCAAATACCTCATAATCCACCATCCATGCAGGTCTTTTCCATTCCACGCTTCAGTGGTTATTATGATCATTAGAGTATGCTGATGGAAGGTTGCACACGAATTGTTCTTAGTGGCCATCACGAATTGCTGCTACAATGAAAGTGTAACAAAAAGAGAAAAAAAAACAAGAAAATTGATACTACTGCACTCTTTTCTATCTCACTTTTCTCTGAAGGCTCTGACACCACTGATATAATTATTGAAATAGAGAGAAACAAGAAGCAAGACACTGGAGAACTTTATTGCTTACAAACTTGAATGCAAAAACTCAAATAACATGATCTATTTATAGAGCTAATGACTCAACGGCTAAAGCAACATGCTGCAGCCATTACTTCTAATGAAGTGCAACTTACTTGTTAACCTCAGATAAATTCAATGTTATTAAACAAGAAGCAAGACACTGGAGAACTTTATTGCTTACAAACTTGAATGCAAAAACTCAGATAACATGATTTATTTATAGAGCTAATGACTCAACGGCTAAAGCAACATGCTGCAACCATTACTCCTAATGAAGTGCAACTTACTTGTTAACTTCATATAAATTCAATATTATTTGTTATATATATATATATATATATATATATATATATATATATATTCAAATCAGCACCCTATGAATATCAGGACCCTCGTATAATGAGCACTATTTAATCCAAAACTTCTTGTTAAATATTTATGGATCTAATAATATATATGCTTGAAACAATTTACAAAGTGCAACAATTTAGGACTGCCATGTCATGAAGAAAAAAAAAAAACCTACCGCAATAAAAAGGAAACTCATTATCATAAAAATGAAAAACAATTTATAAAATGGTTGTGATGTGCTTTACTGATTTGGTTTAAGATGCATATTTTATCTTTCTTTTTTAAAAATAAATATTTGTAAAAAAAGAAGAACCAAATTTTGAAATTATTAACCAACAATTGTTATCTAAAATCTAAAATAAAACTGAAATAAAAATGACAAAGGAAAGAAGTTGAAGATCAAATCCAACACTTGTTTGAAAAATTGTACAAAATTTTCCATGAATCATCTTATATGTACACACTATACAATGATCAAACCAAAATTGTTGCCCTCTTAATTCAACAAGTCCAATTAATAAAAAGAAAAAACAATCAAATCAAATAGTGTCTAATTAATTAATTAAAGAGCCTCCATAGCAGCCATTAATGCAAATAATTCATAATCTGCACATGAATTACAAGCACCATGACCTTCACATCCACAATCATCAACCCACGAATTCTTCTTCTTTGGAAGTTGATGAGCAGCAACAGAAACTTTCATTGAAACTTGAAGTGAAGGAGCTGCTGCCTTGACATGATCTTCATCAAGAACCCTAGCACTACTTTTAATAATCTTCTTGTTATTACTACTTGGAGGAGCCATGACTACCCAGTTTTCTATTTCCATGTTTGGTGACTCAAGCACTGTCTTCCATGGAACCTCCGCTCTTCCCAAAAGCTGTGACTTGCTTTTCTTCCCAAGAAGATTCTTCGACGAAGACCTCCACCTCAGCTCAAACACCACACTCTGTTGCCTCAGATTCTTCTTGATGGAATCTTCATCAGTGCCTACACACTCCAATGAGAAGGACTCATTCCAAATCATCGTCATGTGTTCATCATCATAATGAGATGATGTTGATGGAATGAATCATCTCTTGGCTATTCAATTCAATTCTCTGCTTCTTGTTGTTTCCCGTAGAGAGATGGTATCTAACAAACAACCCACCAGTAGTACTACCAGTTTTGGACTTCAATTCAATGTCTTTGGCTTTTATGATTCTGAGTTCACAAGAAAGTGAAGAGAGACATTGACGATCATCATTAGAATAAGCAACCATTTTGAGAGAATAGATCAGAAGTGCTTTTGTCAAGAGAAGATTGTAATTGGGTTTGTTTGTGTTAAGAGAAAATATATACATATATAGGCAAAGTTGCTTTTGGAGAAAGCTGCTTTTTTGACATTAAAAGTAGTGAGGATCATTGTTAATGATATATTATATAGTTCAATATTGCCATGAAATATTTAGTGAATCAAACTTGGATTATGTACAAGATTATATTTAATTAAAATAATTAAGCTCTTGTGATTCTTGAAAGGCTGGATTTCTTAATGTGATCCTTGCAATAGCTAGCACTAGTTCCAATAGGTTTATTGATAGATGATTGTTTATGATTGTTTTTTTTCAAATAGAAGAGATGTACGCACTTTATTTTCAAATAGTGAATATATATATATATAAAGAATTTGATAAAAAGATAAAGAATCAGCATAGTATCGGAGAGTGAGTCAGACCCGTCATAGTCTCGAAATTTTTCAAATTTTAGAATGGTACGGTCCAAAGCTATATAATAATCAGATCAAATAGTGGAATCTTAGGATCTAATCCGATCTCAATATCCGATTCCAATTCGATTGAAAGGGTTTCAAATTGGATCGGATTTTGAATCTAAACATTTGCTTCTTAATACTTTGCATTTTTTTTTTAAATAATTTTTTTGATCAAATCATACTAAATCGGAACAGTAAATCCTAAAGGTCCATACATAATCGGATCAAATCTAAAAATATTGCCGGTGGGGATATTCAAGAATATTATTTTTTAGATCTGTGCTCTCACAATACAAAAAATATCGGAATATTTCCAATGGGTGCATGATTTTCAATTGTTGGTTTAAAAATTAGAGGCAAGTAATTAGTCTTAAGTTTTGTCATAATAAATTATGGTATTTAATCACCAAAAGATGTTGAAGATAATTAAAGAAGAACAGCTAGTAGCTTTAGGGCTGGCAAGCAAAATATTCCAAGTTGATGAGAGAATCTGTATAGTGCACAACCACTAGGACTACCTGGACTAGGACTATATAAAAAAGGGTAAGAGAAGAGGTTGTATGTATGAATCAGTTGGAGATACTGAGGAGATAATGGCACTTGATTTTGTTGTAATATAAAAATTATCAATCAGAATTGTGATGATTTGATTAATTCTTAGTAACATTTTGGTTCTGTTGAAATATATGTTACTTAGTTAAATTTAGGAATCCCACGTTGGTTAAATTCAAAGTAGGCTTGTCATGTGAAGGCTATAAATAAAGCCTCATTTGTTATCTTGCATTCATCCTAAAAACAATATTTTCTTTCTCTCTTGTAAAGGGTGATTGTTAAGCACAATCTTGCCCTAGTTGTAAATTGGAGTTTATCCAATATTTGAAGAATAGTGGAAGTGGTCAGCGGCGCCCGAGGACGTAGGTAACATTTATACCGAACCTCGTAAATTTTCTGGTGTTTTTTATTTTTCTGCTTTAGTATATTTTGTTTAGTATCTGTTTCAGTTCCTCTTAATATTATTTTGTCGGGCATTGTTTGAGTTCTATTCGCTAGTATTTGTGAATAGTAACTACTTGGAATAGGGAAAATACCCGATTTTCCCAACAATTGGTATCAGAGCCACGGTTGTGTTTTAAGCTGCTGAAGGCGTCAGATTCTCTAGAAAATTCTTAGTATGCTCTGTGGTTGCAGTATTGTCTGATCTTCCACATCAGAAAAGAATTATTCTTGAGTTTACTGATTTGGTGGTTGCTGGAAGTCAGTGTGGTGGTGTGGAAAGTGCATGTCTAGGAAATGTCTGGCTAAGGAAAGATTTGGTACAGTGTCCGTTGTGACCCACCTCTCTTTCCTGGGACGTTACCTGGTGTACTATTCACGATTACATACACTATTTCAGTATACTGGTACTGTTAACAAATACAGTACTGTTGTAGTTTTTCTGAGTTTAGCAGCTTAAAGAAATGGCGGAAGAAAAGTCTATCTCATTCGAAGGCCAGTCATCCTCCCAGCCATCCACGTCATCTATACTGGGCAGGACATCTGTAATGAAAGTAAGGTTTGAGGTAGAAAAGTTTGATGGAACCGGCCATTTCGGTATGTGGCAAGGCGAAGTTCTAGATGCTCTCTTTCAGCAAGGTCTAGACATTGCCATTGAAGAAGAGAAACCAGAAGGAGTAGATGAAACTGAGTGGAAAAATATCAACCGCTTAGCATGTGGTACAATTCGTTCGTGTCTCTCAAGAGAACAGAAGTATGCGTTCATGAAGGAGACATCTGCAAGTAAGTTGTGGAAGGCATTGGAGAACAAGTTTATGAAGAAGAGCGGTCAGAATCGCCTCTATTTGAAGAATAAGTTGTTCCGATTTGATTATCTTCCTGGTACCACGATAAACGACCACATTACTGCTTTCAATCAGTTAGTTGCAGATTTGCTAAATTTGGATGAAACTTTCAAGGATGAAGATTTGGCTTTAATGTTGTTAGCCTCCCTTCCTGATGAGTATGATCATCTTATTACAAGCTTACTCATTGGGAAGGATAAAGTTTCCTTTAATGAAATCTGCACTGCCTTGTATAGCCATGAAATTAGAAAGAAAGATAAAAAGGAAAGCAGGAATGAAGCAGCAGAGGCGCTGACAGTAAGAGGGCGTTCACAAAAGCAACAGAAAGGAAGGAGAGGAAGATCTCGTTCAAAAGGAAAACTTGGTAAAGATGAATGTGCTTTTTGTCACGAAAAAGGCCATTGGAAGAAAGACTGTCCGAAGCTGCAGAAGAAAGGAAAAGCTGTATCGTCTGATGCATGTGTAGCCGAAAGCAGTGACGATTCAGATTTTGCACTGGTTGGATCATCAACGGCATCTCATCCTGATGATTGGATTTTGGATTCAGCATGTACCTTCCATATGACTCCTAATAGGGAGTGGTTCTCTACCCTTGAAGAACTAAATGGTGGAGATGTTTTCATGGGCAATGATAGTCTATGCAAAATTTTGGGGATTGGTATAATTCGACTGAGGAATCAAGATGGCTCAACCAGAGTTTTGACGGACGTTCGTTATGTTCCAGATATGAAGAAGAATCTCATCTCTTTGGGAGTCTTAGAATTTAAAGGCTTCATTGTAACTATGCAGAATGGGATATTGAAAGTTACTTCTGGAGCACTTGTGGTAATGAAAGGCGTTCGGAAGAATAGCTTGTATTACTATCTTGGTAGTACAGTTATTGGGACAGCAGCAGCAGCAGTCTCTGAAGAGGAGAAAGATTCAGAAATTACCAAGCTGTGGCATATGCGTTTGGGACATGCTGGTGAAAAGGCTTTGCAAATACTGGTGAAGCAAGGCTTATTGAAAGGTGCAAGAACTGGCAAGTTAGATTTCTGTGAGCATTGTGTTTTGGGGATGAAGAAAATAGTAAGTTTTGGCACCGCACTCCATAATACGAAAGGTATATTGGATTATGTTCATACTGATGTATGGAGACCAACAAGGACTCCGTCTATGAGTGGCAAACATTATTATGTCACATTTGTCGACGACTTCTCAAGAAGAGTTTGGGTGTACCTCATGGAGAAGAAGGATGAAGTGCTGGGTATTTTTCTCAAGTGGAAAAAGATAATTGAGACCCAGACCGGTAGAAAGATCAAGCGACTGAGGTCTGATAATGGGACTGAGTACACAAATGACCCATTTATGAGAGTTTGTGAAGATGAAGGCATCGTGCGACACTTCACAGTTCGAAAAACACTACAACAGAACGGAGTTGTAGAACGTATAAACCGAACTTTGCTGGAGAAGGTTCGGTGTATGTTGTCCAATGCTGGGTTGGGCAAGCAGTTTTGGGGTGAGGCTGTAACATATGCCTGTCATCTCATCAACCGTCTACCATCGTCTGCACTTGAAGGCAAAACACTTATGGAGGTATGGTCTGGAAAACCTGCAACTGACTGTGATTCCTTACATGTGTTTGGTTCCGCTGCATACTACCATGTTACGGAATCAAAGTTGGATCCCAGAGCTAAGAAAGCTACTTTTATGGGGATCGCATCTGGTTCCAAGGGATATCGTTTGTGGTGTCCGGAAACAAGAAAGTCAGTCATCAGCAGGGATGTTACCTTTGATGAATCTGCCATGTTAAAAAAGGTAACTGAGAAGACCGATGGAACTCCTAAGCAGGTGGAGTTTGAAAGTAGAATCATTGACCCAGTTGATGGAAGTAGAACAAAAGCTGATTCTCCGTTGGCAGAAGACGAATCAGAAGAAGAAGAGGTTTTAACCCAAGAACCTCCACAGCAACAAGAAAGCATTGCAGTGGATAGGCCACGACGACAGAATGTCAAGATCCCTGCTCGATACCAGGATATGGAAAACTTACCTACTCAATTTAAAAATACGGTGGCCTATGCACTTTCGATTGTAGATGATGATGTTCCTTTCACATATAAAGAAGCAATTAGAAGTTTCGAAGTTGAAAAGTGGAAGGAAGCCATGGATGAAGAGATGAAATATCTTCAGAAGAACAATACGTGGCAATTGGCAAAACTACCTAAAGGCAAGAAGACAATTGGATGCAAATGGGTCTATGCAATGAAAGAAGGATTTCCTAACAAAGATGGTGTTCGCTACAAGGCCAGGATGGTAGCTAAGGGCTACGCTCAAAAGGAGGGAATTGACTATAATGAGGTATTTTCTCCAGTTGTAAAACATTCCTCCATTGGAATTTTGTTGGCCTTAGTAGCACAATTGAATTTGGAACTAGTTCAACTGGATGTGAAGACCGCGTTTCTACACGGTAACTTGGAGGAGAAAATCTATGTGTCTCAGCCAGAAGGTTTCGAGGTTGTTGGTAAAGAGAATTGGGTTTGCAAGCTGAACAAATCATTGTATGGATTGAAGCAATCTCCGAGGCAGTGGTACAAGCGATTTGATCAGTTTATGCTGCAGCAAAAGTACACCAAAAGTACACATGATCATTGTGTGTATTTTCATAAGCTACAAGATAACTCTTTCATCTATCTTCTATTGTATGTTGATGATATGTTGATCGCATCAAAGAGCCAATTAGAGATTGAGAGGTTAAAGGCTCAATTGCATCAGGAGTTTGAGATAAAAGATCTAGGAGAAGCCAAGAAGATTCTCGGCATGGAGATAAGCAGAGACAGAGAGAAAGGCAAGCTTTGTTTGACACAGAGTCAATATTTGAAAAAGGTGCTACAATGTTTTGGTATGAACGAACAGACAAAACCTGTAAGTACCCCACTTGCTCCTCATTTCAAGCTTAGTGCTCAATTATCTCCTAAGAATGATGAAGAACGAGAATACATGGCAAAAGTTCCGTATGCTAATGTGGTTGGTAGCTTGATGTATGCAATGGTATGTACGAGGCCTGACATTTCATATGCAGTTGGAGCTGTGAGCAGATATATATGCATGATCCTGGTAAGGGATATTGGCTAGCTATGAAATGGATTCTACGGTACATTCAAAATACTGTAGATGTTGGTTTAGTATTTGAGCAGGATGATATAATTGGTCAAGGTGCTATTGGATATTGTGATTCTGACTACGCGGGAGATTTAGACAAGCGTCGGTCAACTACTGGTTATGTATTCACTCTTGCGAGAGCGCCAGTCAGTTGGAAGTCTACCTTGCAGTCTACGGTTGCTTTGTCTACTACAGAGGCAGAGTATATGACAGTCACAGAGGCTGTGAAGGAAGCAATTTGGTTACAAGGTTTGCTTGAAGATTTGGGAATTGGTCAGAAGCACTTCAAGGTGTATTGTGACAATCAGAGTGCTATTCATTTAGCAAAGAACCAAGTCTATCATGCACGTACAAAGCACATTGACGTTCGTTATCATTTTGTGCGAGAGATTATCGAAGAAGGTGGAGTGCAAATTCAGAAGATCCACACTGCAGAGAATCCCGCAGATATGATGACCAAGGTGGTGACAGCAATCAAGTTCAAACATTGTTTGAGCTTGATTAACATCCTGCAGATTTGAGTTGGCGTTGGCGTTGCTGATCTAAAGATTGAAGAAATTGTTCGAAGATCACTAAGTAACAAGGTGGAGATTTGTTGAAATATATGTTACTTAGTTAAATTTAGGAATCCCACATTGGTTAAATTCAAAGTAGGCTTGTCATGTGAAGGCTATAAATAAAGCCTCATTTGTTATCTTGCATTCATCCTAAAAACAATATTTTCTTTCTCTCTTGTAAAGGGTGATTGTTAAGCACAATCTTGCCCTAGTTGTAAATTGGAGTTTATCCAATATTTGAAGAATAGTGGAAGTGGTCAGCGGCGCCCGAGGACGTAGGTAACATTTATACCGAACCTCGTAAATTTTCTGGTGTTTTTTATTTTTCTGCTTTAGTATATTTTGTTTAGTATCTGTTTCAGTTCCTCTCAATATTATTTTGTCGGGCATTGTTTGAGTTCTATTCGCTAGTATTTGTGAATAGTAACTACTTGGAATAGGAAAAATACCCGATTTTCTCAACAGGTTCCAATTAATAATAATCAAATCTAGCTAACAAGTTGAGCCACAAAGACAAGATACAAAGAATGTGGTTAACACGTTGGCATGCAAGAATCAAAACCCACACAAACTTCTATTGTATGTATTTTCATAAGCTACAAGATAACTCTTTCATCTATCTTCTATTGTATGTTGATGATATGTTGATCGCATCAAAGAGCCAATTAGAGATTGAGAGGTTAAAGGCTCAATTGCATCAGGAGTTTGAGATGAAAGATCTGGGAGAAGCCAAGAAGATTCTCGGCATGGAGATAAGCAGAGACAGAGAGAAAGGCAAGCTTTGTTTAACACAGAGTCAATATTTGAAAAAGGTGCTACAATGTTTTGGTATGAACGAACAGACAAAACCTGTAAGTACCCCACTTGCTCCTCATTTCAAGCTTAGTGCTCAATTATCTCCTAAGAATGATGAAGAACGAGAATACATGGCAAAAGTTCCGTATGCTAATGTGGTTGGTAGCTTGATGTATGCAATGGTATGTACGAGGCCTGACATTTCATATGCAGTTGGAGCTGTGAGCAGATATATATGCATGATCCTGGTAAGGGACATTGGCTAGCTGTGAAATGGATTCTACGGTACATTCAAAATACTGTAGATGTTGGTTTAGTATTTGAGCAGGATGATATAATTGGTCAAGGTGCTATTGGATATTGTGATTCTGACTACGCGGGAGATTTAGACAAGCGTCGGTCAACTACTGGTTATGTATTCACTCTTGCGAGAGCGCCAGTCAGTTGGAAGTCTACCTTGCAGTCTACGGTTGCTTTGTCTACTACAGAGGCAGAGTATATGACAGTCACAGAGGCTGTGAAGGAAGCAATTTGGTTACAAGGTTTGCTTGAAGATTTGGGAATTGGTCAGAAGCACTTCAAGGTGTATTGTGACAATCAGAGTGCTATTCATTTAGCAAAGAACCAAGTCTATCATGCACGTAGAAAGTACATTGACGTTCGTTATCATTTTGTGCGAGAGATTATCGAAGAAGGTGGAGTGCAAATTCAGAAGATCCACACTACAGAGAATCCCGCAGATATGATGACCAAGGTGGTGACAGCAATCAAGTTCAAACATTGTTTGAACTTGATTAACATCCTGCAGATTTGAGTTGGCGTTGGCGTTGCTGATATAAAGATTGAAGAAATTGTTCGAAGATCACTAAGTAACAAGGTGGAGATTTGTTGAAATATATGTTACTTAGTTAAATTTAGGAATCCCACATTGGTTAAATTCAAAGTAGGCTTGTCATGTGAAGGCTATAAATAAAGCCTCATTTGTTATCTTGCATTCATCCTAAAAATAATATTTTCTTTCTCTCTTGTAAAGGGTGATTGTTAAGCACAATCTTGCCCTAGTTGTAAATTGGAGTTTATCCAATATTTGAAGAGTTAATGTAACACCCCCTGACCCGACCCGGCTGGACCGACCCAGGGAGCGCTACTTGGACTTTCAAAACTTTCTAAATTCATTTTATAATCTCAAACCATTTAAAAATCAAATCAATTTGAAATTCCAAAAAGACTTTTCTCGTAAGCCCATCGAATCAATTTTTTTTTTTTTAAACCATTGGAAAAACCACATACTTTATAATGTAAAAACCATCTCGAGTGAGCCCATCAAATCACACTTTTTACAAAAATTCGGTAGAGTTCCGTTTGTTTTTCGGATTTTCCAAAACCTGTTTTTCACAACTCAATCAAATACAAATTCAATATCATTTTCAAACCATTGCGCACTCTGCCATTTAGTGCGACTTTCCAATACAATTTATAAAATAAAACGATTCGAATTTTAATATTTACAAACACTCTAATAATAAAAGACAGAAATCATAAAATATTTAATTACAAAATATATTACAAAACATATTTACAAATCCTCTGTATATGCATGCTTTCAGAATATATATAATATAACAACAATATAGCTACCCAACTGTGATAACTCTGAGCACTCTGTCAGCAAATCTCTCTCTCTTTAGTCTTTAGCTTCTTCGGGATCCCTGGTACCTACGCGTTAGAAACAAAACTAACGCGCTAAGCATATAGCTTAGTGGGTGTACATAAAAATCATAAATAACTTTTAATAAGTAACGGATCACATTCTAGTCATTTATAAATCAATTTACCTTCCAAAACAAATCATAACCACAATTAAAATAATATTCTTACTCAATTCATTTTTGCAACTCATTTAATAACCATTTCATATAAACATTGAATTACACGTATTAAATCGATTTCAAAATACTAGATAAAATCATATTCAATTCACTTTTCAATTCAAATCAATTCTGGCCCGCTAGAATACTCAACATACTAGGACTGGAATATGGGTCAAACTCCCACCCTAGGACGAATCCTAAGAGTGGTACGTATCTCCATACTCTAGGACCGTGGGTATGGAACATAGAGAGGTACATAACTCCCTATCCCAGGAACGAATCCTTAGGAAGGTATGTGGCTCCCAACCCCCAGGACGAATCCTGAGGAGGTACGTGTCTCCCTGCCTCTGGACGAATCAATGAGGAGGTACATAATAATCATCAATAGCAATCAGTATCGGCGCAATACTGCTCAGTGAACCCAGCTGGTATACCAACCTCCTATATCCATTTCCATGTCTACGTATCCTAGGGCCGTTTCCGATAAAGTATATTCACAATAAATTTCATAATAGTTACTCAGTAAACAATAGTTGCTCAATAAACATACAATTCACACAATATTCTTCAAGAAACATAATCAATAGTTATACGAAAATCTAAATCAAGTATTTCTAACGAAATCGAAATATTCGAAAGCACGATCAAAATGAGATCTAACATAAAATCATTCCAAAATTAACAATAGATAGATCAATCATCGATTTTTCATATAACTTAAACAATTTTCATACTAAAATCGAAAACGAGAATTTTCAACGAAATCGAAAACGAAAACGAAAACGATAACGAATTACTTTTCGTAAAGATTCCGAAATCGAAAGTACACCAACCTGGATACCGTTTTTCGTTCGAGAAATCGCGATTCCACGATTTCCTTTTTCTTTTCCTTTCCCTTTTCTCTTTCCTTCCTCTTTTCTTCTTCCTCTTCCTCTTCTTCTTCTTTCTCTTTCTTCTTTCTTCTTCTTTCTCTTCTTCTTTCTTCTTTTCTTTTTCTCCTTTCTCGCTCTTTCTCTCGGCCTCTCCTCTCTCTTTTCTGTGTTCTGTGTGTTTTCTGGCTTCTGTGAGAAGCTTCTTTTTTTTTATATATTTTTCGGCTGCCGCGACCGTCGTCGCGACCTATGGTCGCACCACCAGGTCGCGGTACTCACTGGAGCGTTTGCACCGCCTTCCTCGCGAGCACACATCGCGGTACCTTGGTCGCGCTGGTGGTCGCGTTGCTCACTGCCAGAATTTGACATTTTCATCGCGAGCAGTTCATCGCGACCTGTGGTCGCGGTGACTGGTCGCGATGCTCACTGCCAAAAATCTCATTTTCCACCGCGAGCAAGCCATCGCGACCTGTGGTCACGGTGACCAGGTCGCGATGCTCTCTGCTTCAGTTTTCCTTTTTCTTGCATCATTTTTGCACCGTTCCATCTGGTCCACCTGGAAATCATAAAAATAAATATACATTTAATTACATTTACACCCCTTCCAATTACAAAATTTATATTCATATATATAAAATTAATTATCCGAAATCCGGGATATTACAGTTAAAAGGAGGCACACCCCATTTAACACAACTAGCAGCAGCCATAGGAACATCCAAAGAAGAAAGGGAATAAACAGTAGCATAATCTTCAAGCAAACTTCGAGCAAAATTTTGTTCAGTCCAGATGCACCAAATGACCAAGCAAGCAAACCCAAAATCCTTCTGACCAAAAGAAACTGAAAGAGACTCAAGAACAGAGCTAGTCTGAGAATGCAAACAAGAAGCAATGGTCGGCCACCAACCCAACAAAGTCCAAATAGCTTTAGCATAAGAGCAAGTGAAAAGAGCATGAACTTGATCTTCAAAAACAACATCACAACGGGGGCATGAAGACTGCACATGAACGTTACGAGCAAGCAAATTGGAAATTGTAGGAAGAATGTTATGCCAGTTGCCCCAAATAAAAACACGAACTTTAGGTGGAACTTTCAAATGCCAAACACACTGCCACCTTTTTTTAGAAGCTGAAGATGAAGAAGTAGCCCCAAAAATAGAAAGAGCAACAGCTAGGCGATATCTGCTCTTCACTGAATACTCTTCAGAATTGCTAAAATGCCAGATAGATTTATCTGAGAAATTCATTTGATGCACTGGAATAGACAAAACGTACTCATGATCCAACGACATAAGATGATTATTAATGTTGCTCAAATCCCAGGCATCAGATGGCAACAAAAGATTAGAGACACGTAAATCTTCATTAGTGTGAGATGGAGCAACAGGACGGAAAGAGAAACGCCGAGGCAACGAAGGATCCGAGGAAACCCGAATAGAGCAGCCATTCCCGACGCTCCAGCAAAGACCCTTCAAAAGGAGATCACACCGCCACAAAATACTCTACCAAGCTTAAGGAGGAGAACTTCCAAAAGTGGCAGATAAAAAATCCAAATGCGGAAAATATTTACCTTTCAAAATTCGACTAAGCAGAGATTGAGGAGTAGAAAGAAACCTCCAAACCTGTTTATCCAAAAGAATTTATTAAAGAGACCAAGGCTCTGAAAACCCAAACTGTCGAGCTCCTTAAAGCGGCAAAGAGAATGCCAAGGAAGCCCTAATGGATTTTTCGATGAGATAGAGAAGAACCCCACCAAAACCTAGCCATCAGAGATACTAAATCCTGACAAAGAGTAAGATAGAGGCGAAAGACACTTATAATGTATGTAGATAAAGATTGAAGAATAGCTTTCAAGAGAATCTCCTTACCTCCAGCTGAAAAAAGAAAGCAACGCCAACTTGGTATTTTTTTTTTAAAAAAAATCCTTTTGTAATAGTTGTAACAGACATCCTTTTGTTTCGCCCAAGAGTTTGAGACAAAGTATGTTTAGAGTTGTACTGCAATCGGGACTGGAAAAGTAACTGAAGATTTCTCCAAATTAACAAGCTGACTAGAGCCACGATTATAAAGCAAAAGAATTTTATTGAGCTCTTCACAAGAAGCCACAAAAACCTCATACAAAATAATGATGTCATCTGCGAATAGAAGATGATTAACAGGCGGACAGCGGAAGGAACATTTCACACCTTTTAAATTGCGAAAAGCTTCAGCTGAAGACAAAAAAAGAAGAAAGAGCTTCAGTACATAAAATGAAGAGATAAAAGGAGAGAGGGCAACCTTAAGGAATACCTCAAAAAGGTCGAACCAAGCCCATAGAACAACCATTAATAACAAATGGGTAGGAAACAAAAAACATTTACTCCAGAACAAAAGATTTCCATTTATCAGAGAAGCCTAATTTACTCATAACAGTAATCAGAAAGGATCATTTAACCCTGTCAAAAGTCTTACTCATATCCAGCTTAAGGGCCATAAAACATTTATTCCCTCTAGTCCTCCGATGAATATAATTAAGACATTCACAAGTAATAAAAATATTATTAGTTATCAGGCGACCTAAAACAAAAGCACTCTAATAGTCGAGGATTAAAGAAGGGAGAATTGGCTTCAAATGGTTAGCCATAGTTTTTGAAACAATTTTATCACTACAAGAAAACAGGTCATCCATTACGGGCGTCAAGCCCGCTATGAATCCACCCGTAGTGGAAAATGCGGATATTGACTACGGACAACACCGGTAGTCGTTGTCGTAGTAAATAAATTTTCTACTACGGGATTTGCCGGTAGTAGATTTTTTTCTATTACGGGTAAAGCCCCTAGTCAAAAACATTTTCTACTATGGGCTTTGCCAGTTTAAAATAACTTTATTTACTATGGGTTATGCTCGTAGTAGATAATCTAGCATATATTTTTTTTTAATTCATTTTATTTATTATACAATTCAAATTGGTTTCAATTTTTTGAAAAATATTCTGCAATATTGCATCATAGAATTTAAAAAATTATAAATAATATTGTAATCAACAAAAACTAATGTTCTTAATTTAAAGAATAAAATTACATAACGATATCATCTTTAAAGATTACAAAACATTAAAGTCCTAATGTACCAATAAACATACTACATGACATATTTTGCTGGTCAAGCAATAAATGAGTCTTTTGCGTGTTCAAGTATCATGAACTCAGTAGTAGCACGATATAAAGGAATCTTGCTCACAAATAATTTCTTCACACAAACTCTTCAATAATCTAGACCAAGACTCTTGTGATGGACCATAGCCCGTACTGGAAAGCTTCCCTTGAAGACAATTGGAGTTTTAACTGCAGCAATGACTCAAAATGCAATGTATATCTGCAATGATAAAACAGATGTAACATAATATGTCTATCTTTTAAGCATGTTTGATTTGCCAAAATTTAAAGAGTGTGTGTGTGAGAAGAATAGCTTATGAACACTTGCTTTGGGTATATGAGCATGAAAGTTAATAATAATTTATATTTAAGAGTTCATAGATTTGAATATTCAAACTAAAATGGATAGTGAAGTCTCGTCATGACATTCAAAAATCAAGATGAAATGATAATACCTATTATTTATTTATTTTTTTAAGGAAAATGAAAAACACAATCATAAAAGTTTCCTGCAACATACTAGAAGAAACTGAACCAAAAATAACATATTTATTGAAAACAAAAATAGGAAAGAAAATGCATAAGTCAAACCAATATGCGCTTTTTGCTACCCTCATCAATCGACCAATCTAACTTAGATGCGGCTTTGTCGTATTCGGGAACAAAAGCTTTTAATTGTTCAACCGACTGATGAATATCAGAAGCAGTGACAAGGATTCGTCGAGCCTGAGGTGAGATAAATTCTTTTTCCACAGCATAATTTAGGAAAGACAATAGACCATCATAAAAACCATTAACATTCAACAAGCCTATTGGTTTTTGGTGGATTTTTAGTTGGGCCCATGAAATGACTTCAAAGAGTTCTTCCAAAGTTCTAAGTCCCTCTGGTAAAGCTATGAATGCATCCGCATGGCTAAACATTTCAGTCTTACATTCATGCATGTTTAAGACAGTCTACACTTCCCCAATTGTATTGTTTGTAACACCACCCACACTTAAAGCTTTTGGAATGATACCCAAAACTTGACTTCCGCCATCATAAGCGGCTTTTGAGACACGTTCCATCAACCTAAGGTTACCTCTCCCATATACTAGATGAATATTTTTCTCTGTTAATACCTTACCAAGCTATTCAGTAGCTTCCTCAAATTCTCTATTCTTACCAGAACTAGACCCACAAAATACACAAATATTGGTAAAACAGCATGAGATGGTGTTTTCCATTATTATGCATGCTCTTTTTATTTATCTTTTGGTTTTGTGAAAATTTGTAGATTTGTGAGAACTATAGAAGACAGAGAAGTGTCATTTATAGGGCTCATAAAGAAGACGAAATCATAAAAACTATATGACTAGGTCGGCATTGGCATATGGGTGTCAGTTTAGAGTATAAAATTGTTAAAAAAAAATGGCTGACCTGTATCTGTATCTGTACATGTGCCAAAGGGATATGTGAATGTTGTCTTTTCTTGGTCCTCTAGTGCTATGAAAATCTGATAATAACCTGAGTACCCATTAAGAAAATAGTAGTAAAGATATCCTACCACTCTTTCTAGAATTTGGTCAAGAAATAGTAAGGGAAAATGATCTTTTCTAGTGGCACCACTTAATTTTCTATAGTCAATACACAATTATAAATAAATAAAATAAACAATTATAAATAGAGGTAAGTTGCTAGAGAGTTTATTCTCATTTTTCATTTGTCTATGCTAGGTGATTAATAGTTTATAGGTCTAAGTCAATAATATACATACAATTCCAAATCTGTTTAGCAATCCTCTGTTTTTATTTTTTTTTTATATAAATCTCTAACCAAGTATTTTTAAGTACAAGTTTTTACAAATAAATTAGAAGAGGTTCAACCAAAAAGAAAATAAAATTAATCCACATATTAAAATTGAAAGATTCATAACTCAGAACCCATCAAAAGCTTAAATTCACGAACAACCGAGTTTCTTTTTGTTCTTGTTCAAATTAGAACTTCAATTTATTTTATATATTATATATATATATCACAAGACAATTGTTACTAAATAAATAAAATGGAAGAAACCAAACATGAACAGAGAAGAAAATGCAAGACAAAAACAACAACCTCTAATAAAGAGAAAATAGAATAAAAAAAGAAAATAGAATAAAAAGAGAAAATAGCAACATTACAAGTTACAATGTTAAGACAGTTTTTCTTTTTCAGTTGGCAAACTACATTTACAATGAGACATTTTTTTATTCACAATTAAATTGAGTAGAATAAAGTTAACCAAAAAGGTATGAAGAAATTATGTAAACAACCCTTGATGAAGTGATATAGGGAGCAAATATAGCAAACTCGTGCAGCAAAAAAATTAAATAAAAAGAGGCAGCAACTAATCAAAGCAAAGCAACAATAAATATTTTTGAGACCCCACTAACAAATTGAACACATAAAAATGAAAATGCAAATAGCACTTCAAAAAACCCACTTAAAGCATTTCAAAAACCCACGAAATACAAAATTCATTCATAGTATTTCATCAAATAGCACTTCAAAATACAAAACCACAAGTGCACAACATACAAAAAAAAAATTACCTGAGACTGAAGGAAAGATGGAAGCTTCTTGATGTCTGAAAAATTGAAAACCCAGTGAAAGTTTAGGGCACTTCAATTTATCAATTGGATGGGCATTCTTGGCTGAGAATGAGGGAGGAGAGGAGAGGGAGGAGAGGATGGTGCGGCAGGAGAAAAAAAAATGTTTTTGTTTTAGGGTTCCAAAATGAAACCTGATAGGTAAAGGGTGGAAAAAAAATTATCCACTACGGGTCTTTAAAGGCCCGTAGTGGATCTTATCATCCACTACGTGCCAGTTTTGTGCCTATAGTGGATTTTGTCATTTATTACGGGCCCAACCATTATGGTTAAATTACTATCCAATACGGGCCTTTAAAATCCTGTAATGGATACATGAAACAAAAACGAGCCCCTGATACCCGTAGTGGATAGTCCGTGATAGATAGACCACATTACATAAACTAATGCGTCTATAATCCGCCACTATCTCAGTTTTTTTTTTCGCAATCAAAACAATATTGGTAGAGTTAATATCTTTCATAGTGCCTCATCATTAAGAATGGAAAGGCAGGCTTGAGAAACAGAAGAACCAACTACATCCCATTGCTTTTGAAAAAACAAAGCATGAAAACCGTTGGGCCCAGGCACCTTAGTAAGGGAGATATCAAATAAGGCAGCACGAACTTCATCAGCGGTAAATTGACGATCCAAGTGCTGCGAAGCTTCAGTGGACAGCTTAGAAGAAATATATTGAGAAGCATAATGAAGTTGTTGTTCCGATGGAGAAGAAGAAGAAAAAAGGTCTGCAAAATAAGACAAAACTTTAGAAGTAATACCATCTAAATAATCAACAATGGAATCATCAAGAGAGATAAGAGAAGTAATCTCATTTCTCTTACACCGACCTGAAGGCTTCAGGTCTCCGAATCATATCCGAATTTATTAGCAGCAGAAAGAGTATGAGAGTATTCAACACAATACAGTCAACAAATTTAATTTTTTTATCCAGCATCATAGTTTTGACATCCTTAGAAAGCTTACGTTTTGAACCTGAAGCAGTATGGGATTGCATGGCCTTACGTGACTTAACATTAACAAGAGAACCCGAAGTCAACGTAACAGAGGAAGAAGGATGACCAGTAACGGTTACTGCATCAACAATCTCTGAAGGACTCAAACTCTTACCAGGTGGCATAGGAGATAAAGTCGTAGAAGTCAAATTCAGTTCAACTTTTGAATTTAAAGGGCTACCCAAAAAAACCTCTTTGATGATAGGATCAAATTTTTCGGTTACAGTTGCAGCCGTACCAGCAACTAAACCTTCCTGATGAGGTGTAGGGCCGGAAGAAAGATTCTCCAGCAAAGCACCAGTATCTGCCTGAGAATAACTACCATCAAATGCCACATGATCCTGAGAAAAAATACCATCAGAAGCCACATAAGCTTAAAAGCCAGAATGAATAGGTCTCCTAACTGGACTTTTATCAGAATGATCGTGTTTCTTACAGCTAGCAGTACATAGAGGTTTGTGCTCAGGACACCAATTTCCTTTACTACGATCAAGAAGAGCAGCAACACGAAGCCAAACCCCAAACATAAAAGAGGTCAAGGCACCTTCAACGGAAGCTAGACAAGTCCCAACAACATGCCCAAGTTTGCCACAGAAACCACAAAACTTGAAAGCCTCTCATATCGCAACAACATAGTGATAATTTCCCTATCAATATTTACACAAACTCGCATGAATTTGCCAAGACAATCCCCCATATGAATTTGCCAAGACAATCCCCAGAAGGGCCAAGATCAATATCTTCCAAGTCACCAATCATGTTACCCAAACAGACACCAACCTCCTTCGACATAGAGAATAAGGGGACATTATGATCTGGATCCTAAAAGATGCCCTGTTGAAATGCATTTTAGAAAGATCACCCAAACCCTTAGGCTCTTCCAAAACAATCAAATCATTGTTAAAATTCCAAAGTCCCCAAGAGAGGACTTTCTTCTGATCCATAGCTGATCGGAAATGAAAGACAAACACATTTCCACCAACATCTGCAGTCTCAATGCCATTAAGAGTACGCCAAAGAGGATTAATAAGACCCTTAAAAGCTTCCTTGTTAACTTGACTGGTGGCCAAAATCTTACCAACAAGACTGAAGGCAACTTTGCAGACACTGGCTTCACGTATTGGACCCTAAAAAACAGCAGCATGACTTTCATCCTCACTAAGATTGAGTTCTGAACAAATTCTGGAAATCTTCTCTAAATCCATGAAAGAAAACGAGTTCTAAAATATGTAGAAATGGTTAAAATCCCTGTTGGGTTTGTAAAGCTTGAATCCTGAGTAGACCCAAGAGAGGCCTAGACAGTAGGCCTAAGAGAGGAACTCATGAGAGAGGCATGGGAGAGGCCCATGCAGTAGGCCCATGATGAATAGTACCGTACACGTGAATAGTACATCAGTGAACAATACCAAATTGTAGGCACCGCCTGTGAACAGTGAATGACGGGCACCGCCTAGTGGGTCCCATATGTGAACAGTTAGTGAACAGTAGGTATATGTGTGAACAGTAACTAGAAATCTCCTATAAATAGCCCCCACTAATGATAATCAATCAACTCATCCAACAGAGAGAGTTCAGAAACAGCTCGATTTCAGCGGCTCAGTATCCGGGCAGGAGGCCCAGGCGATATCCTGGCAAGTGGCCCCAATGAGGAACCCAGGTGTGCAATTCCGACAGATCCAGGGCAGAGACCCCTACGTGGAACCCAGGTGTGCGATTCCGGCAGATCAGGGGCGGAGACCCCAATGTGGAACCCAGGTGTACGGTTCCAAGAGTTCCGGGGTGGTGACCCCGATGAGGAGCCCAGGTGTACGGTTCCGAGAGTTTCTGGGGTGTGAACCCGATGAGGAGCCCAGGTGTACGGTTCCGAGAGTTTCTGGGATGTGAACCCGATGAGGAGCCCAGGTGTGTGATTCTAGAAAATCCGGGGTAGTGACCCGATGAGGAACCCAGGTGTACGGTTCTAGGAGATCCGGGGGGTGACCCCGATAAGGAACCCAGGTGTGCAATTCCGTGAGTGGAAACACTGTGAGAGAGAGAGAGAGAGAGAGAGAGAGAGAGAGAGAGAGAGAGAGAGCGAGAGAGAGAGGGAGACAGAAAGTATAAACACACGTGAGAGGAAAAACTGTGTGAGAGGTTTTCGTATAAGTGTTGTTGTGATAGCTCTTTTATAGTGAATTGAGTGCTGGTGCGCTCCGTGGATGTAAGAATCAGTTGATTGCCGATCCACATAAAAAATTATTCTCCTTTACTATTCTGCTTGCTTCCATATGTGTACCCTGTGTAAATTTACGTGTTTGCATACAGTTTACCACTTTCGCTGCGCTGAAAATCGAATCGGTTTCCCAACAATCCCCAGCAAAACATTGGTTTAAAAATAATAATGTTGAATGTTCATCAAAACACTGGTTTGGAGTCCCAATCTGAAATAGAATATGTATATATTTGTTGCAACAAAAAAATTACATTAACTAAAAATAAAAAAAGGCAATTGACATGTTGAAACAAATTTTTAATTAATACTACTAATTGAAAATAAAATAAACTATTAACTTAAAATTAATAATAAATTGTTAGTGTTAGTGATATACAGAGTCAAGCAGACTCAGTAGACTCATTCAAACAAGTTCATCAGACTGTATTCAAGAAGCAAGACAAGAAGATTCTACTAAGACATTTGATCAAGGGTTTGGTGTTCAATCAACTGCTCATGCAAGACCAGGATTGCCTACAGCATCATTCCATAAGTCGAAGAAGGATGAAGAGAATGATCATCATGATCACCACTATGATGATCAAGATGATCATGGTTAGCAGAAATGGCGGGAAAATTTGTTAGGATCTAACAAACCTTTCCCGCTGTCACCAGTCAGCCTGTGACACATCAGAGGCAGTTAGTTACCCTGAAGATTGTGTATAAAGAGCTGAAAAGCTTGTAAAGATTATTATATTAAAAATCAATAAAATCCAGAAAGATTTCACCTACCTTTTCTCTGCAAATATTTTCTTCTTGTTGTTTTCTATTTTCCTTCACTTTCTTGAGAAAGTGACAACTTCATTTTCTTAAGAAAATTATATCTTCGGTTCAATACGGTGTTGTGTCCGTCCTACCTTCCAAACGCACCCTTAAAATTAACAAATATATGCATGATGTGGCTCATGCGCATGGATCTATCAGAATCCAGAAACAATAATATTCGTTATACTTTCCAGATAGCCATTTTTATTTGATTGGGCAAAAAGTCTTGTTTTTTACAATCAAAAGGTGCACGTAATCAACTTCAATCTCCAGCTGTGTGCAAACATCCACATAAAGTGGTGTCAAAAAAATAGGTTGGATCTGCATTTGATCTGATTCTGAATAGTTCAAATCCGACGTGACACTCCAATCTGCATATATTATTACTATACTAATTCTTTGTCTTTTAACGTATTCTTTGTATAGAAAAAGAGAATTCACTATTGCAAGGGTCGCATTAAGAAATCCAGCCTTTCAAGAATCACAAGAGCTTAATTATTTTAATTAAATATAATCTTGTACATGATCTTAGTTTGATTCACTAAATATTTCATGGCAATATTGAACTATATAATATATCATTAACAATGATCCCCACTACTTTTAATGTCAAAAAAGCAGCTTTTTCCAAAAGCAACTTTGCCTATATATCTATATGTATATGTTTTCTCTCAACACAAACAAACCCAACTACAGTCTTCTCTTGACAAAAGCACTTCTGATTTATTCTCTCAAAATGGTTGCTTATTCTAATGATGATCATCAATGTCTCTCTTCACTTTCTTGTGAACTCAGAATCATAAAAGCCAAAGACATTGAATTGAAGTCCAAAACTGGTAGTACTACTGGTGGGTTGTTTGTTAGATACTATCTCTCTACGGGAAACAACAAGAAGCAGAGAATTGAATTGAATAGCCAAGAGATGATTCCATCAACTTCATCTCATGATGATGATGAACGCAAGATGATGATTTGGAATGAGTCCTTCTCATTGGAGTGTGTAGGCACTGATGAAGATTCCATCAAGAAGAATCTGAGGCAACAGAGTGTGGTGTTTGAGCTGAGGTGGAGGTCTTCGTTGAAGAATCTTCTTGGGAAGAAAAGCAAGTCACAGCTTTTGGGTAGAGCGGAGGTTCCATGGAAGACAGTGCTTGAGTCACGAAACATGGAAATAGAAAACTGGGTAGTCATGGCTCCTCCAAGTAGTAATAACAAGAAGATTATTAAAAGTGGTGCTAGGGTTCTTGATGAAGACCATGTCAAGGCAGCAGTTCCTTCACTTCAAGTTTCAATGAAAGTTGCTGTTGTTGCTCATCATCAACTTCCAAAGAAGAAGAAGTCATGGGCTGTTGATGAGTGTGGATGTGGAGGTCATGGTGCCTGTAATTCATGTGCAGATTATGAATTATTTGCATTAATGGCTGCTATGGAGGCTCTTTAATTAATTAATTAGACACTATTTGATTTGATTATTGTTTCTTTTTATGTGCCTTGTTGAATTATGAGCGCAACAATTTTGTTTTGATCATTGTATATATAAGATGATTCATGGAAAATTTTAAACAAGTGTTGGATTTCTTCAACTTCTTTCCTTTGTCTCTTTTTTTTTTTTGGCAGTTGTATGTTAGATTTTAGAGAACAATTGTTAGTTAATAATTTCAAAACTTGTTCTTCTTGTTTTACAATATTTATTTGAAAAAAAAAAAAGATAAAATATACATCTTAAACCAAACCAGTAGAATTACACAATAATGCATCCTAGCCATTTTGTAAATTGTTTTTTATTTTTATGATTGTGCATTTCATTTTAAAAACTTTCCAGGATCCACTTGAACTCGACCAATGGCACACTGTATAATCAGCACCCAGTTTAAATGCATATTTTACGAATACTTACATATATATATATATATATAGAGAGAGAGAGAGAGAGAGAGAGATGATATTATACTCCATGGAGTTTAATCTCATCTCTCTATCTCTCTCTATGGTATTTGACTGTGCATTTGCTTGGAGTATAATATCATATCTCTCTCTCTCTCCCTCTCTATCTATCTATCTATCTATCTCTATCTTTGTATATATATATGCGCATGGCTTCTCCATGGAATCTTGAAGTTTAGATCAACGCCAAGTGATGGGATCTAACATTATTATCTCACCTCTTTCAACAAGAAATTCTCTTAAAATGATTTCAGTGGAGAACCCAACATAACATATTTATACTTGAACACTGATAACATGCCCTCGTTCCAGGAAAATTAAATTGACTATATATAGTATTCATGTATATGCAAATATGCAATGAAAATAAATTATAAAAAGAAAATAAATAGTATTTGACATCTTCATGTGATTTCTAGTAGAAGAGAACAGGGATGAATTCAGAAAATTATATTTGGAGGGGTCAAATTAATTTTTTTTTAAAAAATATATACAATGAAAATGCATGTGATATGTAGTTATATGATTTTGTGATGAGATGGTCAGGTCATTGCAAGGAGAACTAGTAATAGTAATACGGTATTGGGATCTCTAAGTTGTGCCCTCTCTGCTCTCGTGCCCCTGAGTCCGTTGATCATGCTTTGTGGAGCTGCAAAGCTAGTAGCTCCTCCCGGAAGGAATGTCCTTTTTTCTCAGAGTTAAACTCCTTCCATTCCAGGGATTTTTTTGATAGATTTGTTTGGGTGTTTTCTTACTGCAGTTTGAAGCAGGTTTTGTATTTTGTCGTTGTGTTTTGTCAAAATGTCTAATTAGCAATTTCAGATTAAGACAAGAATTAGGCATTAATAAAACCAGGTACTTATTTTATAATTTAGGATCTAAAAAGTATTAATAAATTAATTATTTTTAAAATTTTAATTATTATAAAAGAAACTTAAAAAATAATCAATTTGTAATTAATTTATCAATACTTTTTAAATTCTAAATTGTATATAAGTGATTAGTTTATAAATAATTTCATATAGACCCTTAGATGATAACATATTTTCTCTGAAAATGAGATGCTGTTCCATTCATTGATTGAAGCACCAACTTTACCCCATTGCATTCCACCTGTAATGCTTAGATTGCATTTAACGACTGAGATTCGAAATCCGAAATGAAAGTTAACTCTAGACTGACAGGGATACCAATACACTACTAGTATAATGTATGCAGAAAAATTATTGCAATTTTATTGAAGAAAATAAATAGTGATGAAATTCTTACAACATAAATATAAATGGGCATATGAACTCAAATAAGCCCAATGATGGTTTAAAAAGAAAAATGAAAAAACTATACACAGAACATTTCTTTTATACTACAGAAATTATGACACCTTTGATGCTCCAATACTAATTAATAATCACCTAACTTTAATTGTGATAATACAACTTGTCATTGCCTAACCTGCTCATCAATTTTGAGCAGTAACAACTTAGCAGAGTAATGAATGGCAAAGAAGATGTTGTTACCATTAGCGGTTCCGTTGAAGCTTATACTTTTATTTGCATTAGATAAGCACGTGTGGTGTGGTGTGGTGTCGCGTTATTCCGTTAATCCATTTCGTCAAATGGAAAAAAGGTCGAACTTTACACGCCCTGAGCTCCACAATGTCACATTTAAGACCATATTATGGAGTGAAAATGGACAGTTACCTAGCTGCTGGAGTTTTCAGTCAACTCATTGCTTAATTGTTCGAAGCTCCCAGTTACCCTCACCATCAATAAGCCGTAATTCCAATGAATGGAATGGTATTAGAGCAGGACGCTGAGATGAAAACGGGAATGAATAAGACACAATTGCAGTGAAGAGAATACCATGACAGAAATTGGATCATAAGAGTTAAAATACTCGCTAGGATGAACCATATCACAGTTAAATGTTTTGAAACGAGAAGCATCATAACAAATATCCAATGATTGGATACAAAGAACCAAGTCAATGAAGATGTGCTTACTACTAACCAGAAGCATTTGTTATCAAATTACAACTAGCTGACGCAGAGTTCCATTTCATGTAAAAACCAAAATAAAGGTCACATGTTGATTTTAACGTGGTTAGAGCACTACTTACTTGTGAGGAGGTAACAAATGTGATGCCCATATCCTTTGCAAGCCTATAAAGTTGTTCCTCGACGTCAACACTAGTTGCGCTGCCAATTACAAAAGATTAATTCAAAAGCAAGATACTGTTAGAAAAATTGCCAAGCGATTCTTTTTAGGACAAAGAGCATAGGGATTTGTCACTTACTTGGTGCACTCGTCAAGGATGCCAAACTTAGGCTTCTGAAAGAATAAGCGTGCCTTGTAGAACAAAAAGCAACATGTCAAACAAGGAGAAATCGACCAGCATAATTATAAAATTTTAATTTCTTAAACAAAGCTGAAGATGCCATGAAGCACTCACCATCCCTAATCGCTGCTGTTCCCCAAGAGATAGAATGTCTTCCCAATTTAAATTAGCATCCCAACCAACTTCCTCCCTTTCCAAAAGATAGCTTAATCGTACATTATCTAGAATGGTTTTCAAGTACGTGTCCAGGATGTTTGTAGTGTCGACTGTTTTTTTACCTGAAATTTTAGCATATTATAGTCAATGGGACGAAATTGAGAAGACTAACGGAAGTAAGTGTTATAACACAACGCTTGAAGGCACACATGGACATTAGCAAACTCTTTTCTAAGCATTCTATCAAACTTTTCTTATGAAGAGAAACACAGGTGTTCATTGCTTTCAATGATACCTCGCACTTTAAATATAACCAATAGTTAAATTATTGAAGTAAAATATAACAGCTGGTGAAAGGAGTCGAACTTAAATCCTCAAAGCCTTTCATCTCAACTAAACAGCAGTTGGCTGACATATTAACAAAGGGGCTTCACGGGCAGCAATTTCAGTTCATTGTAGGCAAGCTGGGAACAGTTGATATCTTCGCACCAGATTGAGGGGGTGTGTTGAGAATTATTCGACTGTCCTTCAATTATGGCAGATTTAGTTTTCTAGTCAACTTGTTATTTTTGGGAAACTAGATTTGCTATCATGTCTATTATTCTTCTTTTCCTTTTTTGCATTCTGTAAATATGACAGCTATAGCTCTCCTAGAATAGTTTGCAGACGTTTTTGGGTAGTCTCCTTTTAGTTTCTCTCTAAGAGTTGTATATATATTTGTAATTCTTTTACTGAAGGAATATACAGAAATTTTTCACAATTCTCTTTGCGTCCGCCGTCCTGAGGGAGCCAAGAAAAAGAAGAGGGAAGAATTTTTCTTTCTTGCAACTACATTTTAATAAGCTGATCAAACACTTAAATGGCGTTTCTTTAATATCCATAAACAACAATGAAACAGAATTTTATGAGGCACCAGAATTACAGTTTAATAGCAGAAATCACAAAAACTGCAATGCTAAGGCCTCCTAAATTAACGATTTGTCATTTAACTAAGTGTAACTAGGAGATTTCATATTGGAAAGCGGAAATCATAATAAAGACATTGTGATTTATGCACGTATTTTACCTTTTCCATGCAGCTTTAATGCCCTTAGTTCTGCTTCCTCCCGAGAAAGAGGATAAATAATCTGATCCCTCAAGGTTCCTAAGCATGTATATGGTCGCTGAGGAACGTAGAAAATCCCACAACCTGATCCAGCCTCTTCATCAATCTGCTGGGATGGTTTAGTAAGGCTTCCACTTACAATAGGCCAAAGACCTCCAAGCACTCTGAAAACAGAACTTTTCCCACTCCCATTTGGACCTGAAAATATTACATGCATGTAAGATGTGAACAAGCATAAAAAAATGAAGATAAATTACATATTATCATGAAAACAAAAACAAAATAAATTACTTTACTAACCAGTAACAAGCAGGCTTTTCCCTGGTAGTATTTCACATGTCAACTTCCTAGCCAATAGTTTCTGCGTTGGGGTAATGATATCCAACTTGGAAAAGGAAATGACATCTTCAGAATGAAGCTTGATTCTCTTATGCTGTGACTGACCAGTATTGTCCCCTGGATGTCTCACAACTTTGTTAGCACTAATGTGCAACTCTTTAACTCAAATCTTTATTATTAAAAAAAGGAAAAGAGAAAAGTGCAAAAAACTTGTTCCAATTATAAGGTGATCACACTCACTATCAACAGAATACTAAACAAAGCCCAAAGAAATGTCCAAATTACATTGTAAATCAAGTTTTCAAAATGAAAAAAGAATCTGAGATAGTAAAGGAAGATGTACCAGATTGAGCAGCATCTAGAAGCTCTTCAAGTTCAAAAACTCGGTTGATACTACCAGACAACTCAAGGAACTTTCTATGCAATTCAAGAATGTCACCGAACGCTAAAAAGCTTTGAGATACAACAGAAGCTAGGAACCGCAAGGCATGTGCCAGCTCACCTGAAAAATTGAAATAGGACGTGATAGAGACAGAAGAGAGTATGGAGAATACATCTCAGATTAATTTTCATATTAATCTCACCTTGAGTGGAAGTCAGGGCCCGATCACCGCTGTGTTCCACAGCATATAACAAGCTCAACCCCCAAGTCACATTGTGAGGAAGTTGCTTTGTGACAAAATCATCCAGTATACCAAATAGCCATTTCTTCTTAAGCAGTAGCAAAGAATGGTCAAGAAGCTCTCGGAATCTTGCCTCAACCATCTGGCAGTATAAGGAATACATAATTCAAGATGAACACAAAATATCAAGATCCAAGGGTGAAAAAATTATGTCCATAATACATTAGGCATGAATAAATTTAGCCATAATGGACCATTGAGTCACATGAGTACATCAGAGACAAATTTGTCTCCAACTACAAAGGAACATCATTATTTCATCTGTAAGAGTAAAAGTGTAAAACAAATTAAAAGTAGCCAATTAACCATCAACCACGTGGTGTAGTAGTATAAGATATTGCTGTGGAACTTATTACTTGCCAGAAGCACAAATGTCGCCCTTTAAAAACTAAGTCAAAAAGTGTCAAATTGTGGGATGATAATTAGCCGCTCATTTGGAAATTATAAGCCAGTAACTTTTTCCCTCTCTATAAGAGCCCAAACCTTGATGGCGGACATATGATCTAGTAATGCCAGTCATTTTGCCAAATAAAAGCACTAACAGAATAGAAATAACTAAATGGCCAAATACAACACAGAAAACATGGTAAAAAGGAAGTGGCTTACAGCTTTTTCTCGAGCGCCACCTCCAAAGAAAGCAACAGACTCAGCATGGGTACGGAGTCTTTCATGCATGAACCTGATTAATGCACAATATGAAAAGTTAATTTGATGCTTACAGCATTAAATGCATACATGGGCTCATTAATTCTTAAATATTTACTATATGTATGAGCATACACATATGTGTAACACCTCAGCGTAAGCAACCTAGGAAGCTGAAACGAATGAAATTACCTAAAGGTTCCTTCAAGCTGTTGTTCTCGACCTGTCAAATCACCAAATTCAGGAGTAACAGTTCTGAGAAAACCCAGACCTAGCAACATGTACAAATACAATATCGCAACTCCCCTCCGGCCAGTCAAGAGCTTCATTCTCCAGGTGAACCTTTAAATCAATATTTATAATTATTATTAAATCCACTGAAACCATGTAGTCATACTCTGTCATAATAACTCAAACAAAACTGGCACCAGCACTCACCATAGAATATCAACTGTTGGTTTAACCATACCAGTCACCAATCCTGATAGATCCGAGGTTAACTTTTCCAGATCATGAGTTATTCGCTGATCTGCATCAATGTTTTTGCTTGACATGTGGAATACCTAACAAAAAAAAAAAAGCATTCAGCATAAGCTTACCAATTGCTCAAATTCTAGCCCGACTATTGAGAGGGAGAGAGAGAGTAACTTCGAATCTGTATCAATATCAATCTATTCTGGAAGCCAACGTTGTCTAAAAATTTTATATGCAGTATGTAAGTATTTCACTAGAGGTTTCCACACAATATTGATTTCTGGGTAATGAAGAACTGTTCAATGCTTTCCAGGCACAAAGTATAGCTTACTTCAGACTCAATCTAATTACCTTGTAAAATGCATTCCTTCTCAGGTAGTTCTTTAGTAAATGCTGAGTCATACGAATCCTCCATCCAAGGGCTAGCCTAGCAGTCAAGTGCCTGTAAAACGAGATAAAATTTTAAAAAGGAAAGGATTTCCCCTTTCCACTCGTAAATGTGGACTAAAGCTAGAATTAGATCAAAACCTTTGCTTATCATACCATAAATTTTCAATTGTGGACATAGTACGCATAATATAAAACCAAAAGTTTTGAAGGATTTCCTTTTGAACTCATCAACGTGTATAAAGCTAAAATCAGATCTAACCATAAAAAATTAGACATGATATAATGCAAATGTTTTTAAAGAAACGGCTAATGATCCCAGAAAGAGTTGATGCATGAAAGATAGCAGCAAGACCTTCCAAAGAAAAAGACTAATTCGATATCTGACTCGAGAATAAATTAGTTTTCTCACCATGCTATCCCTCAGAAGGACACCAACCATAAGGCAGAGCTTTGAAAATATGCAATAAGAAAATATTACCAGAGCTCAGTTCACAAAGGTACAAATATGAATGCAACGCTCAGTTAATGGGACTCATAAAGTATTATTACTTTACACCGTTAAGACTTGGTAATCTCAGAAAATCATCAACAATTTGTCAAAACAATAATTGGCAAAGCATGTCTTCTTCAAAACAGTGAAAAAAGAATTCTCTATTAACAATTTGAGAATACAAATAACCAAGAGCTCAATATTACAGATTCCATGCAATAACAGTTACTCAAACAGCAGGATATCAAAATGATATTTAACTTTTTCATAACCGGTGAAAAACAATCACAAAAAGAAACTTGGTGGTGGATTATTGGAGCTGATTAAGGCTGTAGAAACAAGGCTCAACAGAAATATTCCAAGGAAATTACAGAGCTCAACCTACATGAACTGTCATGGACAGTTCAAAGAAGGCAGGGGCTTTTACAAAACTTAGTTGAAGAAAAGATTTCTGATGCAAGGTATGCAGTATGTCCATAAGATATACAAATCACCTAGAAATTAGTTTTAAGGAAAAAATAAATAAGAGAATCCTTTTCATATTAAGACATCCAACGTCATCATTTACTCCATCAACATAAGCTGTTTTAACAACCAACCTGCCAATTCATGTAAGACAGAATGGAAGGGAAGTAAAAAAAAACACATATAAAGTCATAAAGTGGTATTTACACTCATTTTACATAATACTGTAATAGCATAAAACTTTCAATGGAGACTATCTAACCACATTCTAATGGGGTCAGAATCTTTCAGAGGGGAATAATCAAGTTGGCATAAGCAGAAAATTAAATTGCTAGGCAGTTCAAGTTCACTATGCAAGCCACTCAATCTACATTCACAGCTCCAACACAAATTCCATACAACCACATAATATACATTGTAATAGGGAAAAAGTAAAATATAACTTCATTGATGGTGACTCTGAGAGAGAGTCATAAATTGAATAATAGCATAAATCACGCAAGTAAAGTTGAACAGGATGAAAAAATACCTTAGTAAAAATTAAATCCATGGGTTAATATTTGAATTTCGAGTTTCGACATGTGTTACATTCATCTGAACACCAAATTTACCTTAATGAAGGTGCAATAAATGCAGATGCAGCACTTTGCAGAATGCTAATACCAATTAATCTAACAAAGGATGTCTTATCCTGCTCCAACACATACTTCACAGTGGTTCCTGTTAAAAAGGATTAAGAAAAAAGAAAATAAAATGAAAGCCATTGACATGAATGTGATCTTTTAAATTATTAAACGCATAAAGAACATAAACTCTATATTTGGGATACCATTCAATGATGCAATCCGATCTGAGATCCATGTTCTTGACACAACAAGTAAAGCAACTGCAAGTAGTTGAGCCCCTTGTTTGTCAAGTACTGTGGGTACCTGAAAACAAGCAGTAGGAAAACAAAGATAAATCTAAGATTGTGATCCCAAGAAATGAGTACAAAAAGGTGAACCAGCAGTCCACAAGGAGAGCACAAAAAGAGTCAGAACAAGCTACAACAAAACTAAACAAATATAAACTAATCTCACACGGACTTCTAAATTATGCTAAATTAAAGACCATGAAACATTTTTATATTTGATGGAGACCAAAACCCAAATGGTAAAGGTTCAACACAATCTATAATAGAAAAGAAATTCGAATTTCTATTTGGATTTAAAATAAGTTTCGATTTTTATTAAATATAAAAATAAGAAATAGATTATATGATTATATATATAATTAAAATATCCAAAAATATTCAATACTTAATTAATTAATTGAAATTTCGATTTAAATATTTTAATAATATTTAATTTGAAATTTCTATTCGCTTTTATTAAACAAAATAGGTTTTGAATTGTTTTAATAGGTTGGGTGGCAGAATTTGATAAAGGTTCAATACAATCTCATGTCACTGAATACAAAAATAGGAAATGAATGCTGACACATACATCATAAACGATTGCAAACAGAATTTTTTTAAGAGAATATCTTATATTAAGCAACTATCCGCTCAACAAACAATCTAATCCCCATCACTCCTACAATATTATAACACATGCTATCTGAAACACCAATAGGAACCCCACTCTAGGAATTATGACTGAACAAAAATACAATTTGGAGGTAAAAGCAAAGCCAAAAGACACAAACTTCTGCTCTCGTTTGTATATTGACAAACAATCATCTATGTAACCTATAATGTGAAGGCTTATACTTTAGGACAATTAAGTCTGTACAATCATTATAACAAATAGTGAACTTGGATAAACATACTAGAACTTTGATGTATAAAATAACTTGGCAAGATTGCAGGAAGCAATGTCTAGGTCTCTTCACGAAATCAAAAATACAACTTCAAAGAAAGACAACCAAGTAAGACAACAACCAGTAGTAAAAGTAAAATTGTTTTTAACTGGACAAAGAAAGGGACCTCTATTATACTGATCAAAATGGGATTACAATAAAAGTGAACCAGCCATTCACCTCTATAAAACAAAATAGCAACAATCAAATATTAACTCATTAACCAAAAACTAAGATTAACACCAAACAGCACTCCAATATTCATGAATAAGAACAGAATTCAAAATTTATTTTAAAACAGAAGCCCAAAGAGACTATAACATGAAATTTATCCTACAATAAAAGACCAGTCATCTTAACCTAACCATACAAAATATTAATGTAGGTGCTAGCAGAAAGCCTTATCAGAATAACGACACTCACCAATACTTTGAGCATGGCAGCCACTCTTAGTGGCAATACCCTTGGAGCTATTTGTAGCTGTGGGCAGACGGGCAATGGAGCACTATGATCCACCAATGGAGATGATGCTATTACATCTGACATATAGGATTGGGCCTTTGAATTTGAGAAATCCGAGTTCTAGATAAAAGGTCATCCACAACAATTGCATTAATGAAAATCCGAGAAAAAACCTCATAATGAGACCTAAAATTTTAAAATTTGAAGACCTTTTTAGTCATTAAAAATGCTTGTTCAACTGCCATTGCATCACTTTGCCGGTGAGTCTCCGAAGACTTGATCATATTGATCCCAGGTTCAGAAATGACTGGAGCATCATCCCTGCAGTTTTCATATAAGCCTAATACCAAAATCTGTAATCCATATAATAATCATACAAATAGGGATGATGTAACCAACTTAGAAATCCAACCTTCGATAATGAACACGCCATTGTCCTTCTCCATCCAATGACAAGACTACATCATGGAATGCTACTAGTGCTGGACGATGCGATATGGTTATGCAGGAGGTTCCCATAGCTCGAACTTTAGCACAAAAGCGTTCCTCCATATCAGTTGTCACAGCACTTGTGCACTCATCAAGAATTGCAAATTTAGGCTTATGGTAGAATAGTCTGGCCATTCCCAACCTTTGTTGCTCCCCAAGAGATAATTCATCGCCCCAGTTAATCTCTTCTTCAAGTGGATAACGGTCTAATAGATACTCAAGATCAACCTAAAAAAATTGACAACACAATTTCCACCGTGAATAGTGTCAAATGCAGTGCATGAAATTTTAATGGTAGTATAAATTATTGAGTATCAGCTCTCATAACAACTAAGAAAAGAAGAATAGAATCTTCTACATTTTTCAACAGCTCCAGCATTCCACTACGTGTGAGTGGTTCAACCTCCTGCTCTATTGTAAGAGGATAAATTAGTTGGTCACGCAGTGTTCCTACAGCTGTATATGGTCTTTGCGGCACATAGAAAATCTCCTTATTAAGATCAGAACCGACCCCAGGTTTCGAAATATGGCCAGACACCATTGGCCAAAGGCCACCTAAAACGCGGAAAAGAGAGCTCTTCCCACTACCATTAGGACCTTCAGTAAATATTTGACATATGTCAGCATCACATGTTTTTCTTGGTATGCTATAGAACCATTCTTGAAAGGGAATTTGATGAAGAAATGAAACGAATAAGAATAAAACAGCATCAACTGAGGACACTCTGAAGTCAGAAAAACTACCTGTGATCAGAAGATTAGATCCTGGTTCAACCTTAAGAGTCAGATTCTCCACCAGAACATTACCGGTTGGGGTAACAACCTAGAAGAACATACTGTGAGGATAAATGATGTACAAAAAGTTTACAAACATCAGGTAGATAATGCCAAATACTTCAAATACCTTCACACCAGTAAACTCAATGTAATTGGCTTCGCTAAAGTAATTCCGGCCCCCATTTCTTCGTGGAGAAGGTTTATCATCAACACTTAACTCTCTTGATATGGCCATTAACTCATGAATGCGGTCAGCATAACCACTGAATAGTAGACAGAAAATAGAAACAAATCAAGTTACAAATTAACATATATGACATACTCAATGGTCAAAACAATGACCAGCAGCTGTCTCTTAACCACATTTGGATTTTAAAATCCCTTACCACTCATTTTCAATCACTCTCTTTTCAATATCATTGGAGATCTTTGTCATTTCAAATATATATTTTGAACATAGTGATATAGATTTTACAGGAACTAAAAGATGGATAACTCGATATAGAGCACAAGTAAAAAGGAATATGAACTCATGATTTATAAATACTAAGGACCTCATAAAATTCAAATCCTTTTTCTACGAGAGACAAGCAGAGGCGTCCACCTTTTAAAGCCAAACGTACCTGAGACGATTGAGCCGCCTTGAACTTATGGAAAGAGTTCCAAGGGACTGAAACAGAGAAATTATAACACTGGTATGATATCTTAGATTGCTTAGCATCTCTGCTCGTCCTAATGTTGAACTGTCAGGTCTAAGATTTCCAGAGAAGAAAGGCTCAATAATTAAAATAACAGCAACTGTTGCACCAAAATACTTCAATAAGAAATCTTGAATCATGCCAAACCACCAATGATCATGAAGGACAACACTCATGTGCCTAACAAGAGTCTTAAACTTCTGCTGAATATGAGATTCTTCTCGGCTTTCTCCACCATAAAATGCTACACTTTCTGCATGGGTCCTTAACCGTGAATGAAGTTGTCGATACTCCCCTTCCAATTGTTGTTCTTTGGACATCAATTTTCCAAAAGCGGGAGAAAAGTTTCTGATCATGGTCCCTGCACCCAATACATATGCCTAGAAAGAAACATGTACCAGTGGTGAACTACAAACTGCACTTATTTATCATATTATGCCATATAAGCTATTAGCAGCTGTTAAGGCAAATAGTTACAGAAAAACACAGAGAATATCGACAGCCCTATCAATAGGAAAGACCAAAAAGAGATTTACCAGTATCCAGAAAACATATTTTGGGCTTGCATAGGAACACAGTCGCCAAGTATAAAGCAAACCATCAGTAACTGCAGTCAGATCATCCTGTACTAATTCACTCAACTCCGAGCAGAATCTTGGTACATCACTAGCAATTCGTTGCTCAGGATTAGTAATCCGGCCATCAACATGAGATAATTTGTAATATGCCATGTTCTGCAACCCAAATATAAGGCTAATAAACAACAAAGTCAAGGCAATCAGAACTAGTAGTGTTGTCCACCAACCAGAAATTTCCACATTATTACCTCAAAATATCGGTTGTGGATGAGTTTTGTCAATATTTTTCTAAATCGCAAACTTAAGGTCCCAGTTATAAACTTTGAAGTGGCATGCATGGTTGACACAAGGAAACACAATAAGATATTTTCAGATATCAGCCGGATAAATAATGGTACACGTCGAAGAAAAGCAGCACGGAATAGAAATCCTTGCACTTTGGCTAATCTGTTGCTCAAAGCAGTTCTCAGCACCTGCAAAAAGTATAAGAGTGGATTTTACTTAAAGAATACAAAACCTCTTCGTTCCAACAAAGTTTCATTAGCTGCATAGCATGGAAAAAGTTACAAGACATTGTTGCATTTACCTAAAGCTCCATCATTTTTTTCATTTAAGATATACTCTTCCTGACCAAAGCTCAAGCTAAATCAAATAGAGTACCCGTGTGAGCAAGGTTACCGAGTAATCAAAATATAAATTTCCCTAACTAACCAAACCTTTTTTGGTCCTCGGTTAAACCACCAAAGACACAAGTCCAACTCATACCAAAAGAGAACAAATTACAATTCCACAAGTATGGGTTTATCTCTATGATTTCTTATGAGTTCTATTTTGAAGCTGCATAGCTTTATATAGAAATTTAAGGATTTGCTTAACTTGTACTCTTGTATAGTTGTATCTAATTGATAGATCATACTTATTAGAATTGATTAATAAATTAATAGCAATTCAATTATTTGCTTTATTATTATAAGGCATGGATGTTCAGTGTTTTCTGTGTCATTTTCTCTCTCTTCTATTCTACAACAAAGCCCTAAATATTCTTTCATTTTTTGTTAAATGAAATTTAATTTCCCTTACCAACTACAAAGTTCCCATGATTTTCCACCCTTAATAAAATTTGTGGTATTCCAATAAGAACATGTACAAACATACAACTTTTGTTGTGAAATATCATATAAAATGCAAGGTAACCAGCATTGAGCACAAAGGCTTACCACTATGCCCACTAAAGCCAAAAGGTCCCTTGCACCCATTTGGCCCATCTCAGATAGCAGAATTGCTGCTAGAACCTGAATTGACTTCAATCCACCTTTCTTTTGTGTTTTCTTTACATTACCACCATCCTTAACCACCTTGACTGATTTACCTTTATCATCTCCAAGCCCGTTGTAATGACCAAAAGAATCGGACTTCTTAGAACTAAACCGTGAATGCAGATAAGCAGCAGTCCCACCAGCAGCTATGATGCCACTAGCAATCAACAGACTCTTCCTGTGGCACCACACAAATACAGTAAATTCAGAGCTCATTTGTGAAGAGAGGAGACAGGGGATGTGTGCATGAAATAATTATTCAAATAAACTGTACAATTCTTCAAAATGAGAAACTTTTTCTGCCACAGAAATAGTAAAAGGAAAATATTTCATTGATTCTTTTTTCTTTACAACTTCTAATGTGTATAGTATCAACCTTAGAGTCATCCAGAAAACTGTCAATTAATAACCTAGAATTTGCACACCATATAGAAAAGGGGGTTAAGTACTCGCTCACATACAAAGAAATATGATAAAGAGACTGATAAAACAAAAATTGATAGGCTACCCTGAAAAAGCATATATGGCCAACATTAATACCTTCTTGAAGCTAGAATGCTTCGACCATGCTCAGTCAGCTGCAACAGTTGAAGAGAAGGCATGGCTGAAGGTGAACCTTCACCAACCAACTACTGTCAATGATTGGCGTGGTTGCTCTCTTGATTTCAGAAGCCAAAATATCTGACATGTAACATAATCAGCTTTAAGATAACAATGCTCCACCTTTCTCCAAAGCCAAAGTAGCTGGAATCAAAAGTTGGAGAGAAAACGGGAGTGGGGGGAATGAGGAGGAAACAAAGAGAAAGAAAGATACGTCTAGATAAAAAATGAGGATTCTACATGTGCAAAAGAACAGCTCTGAAAGTGACAGCACCAAAAGTAAATTAAACGAGACAATTTCCAGTGGTAATATAATTTCAGTTGTATCAATCACAGAAGTTTCTATATTCTTCAGCTACGGTTGTAGTAGCTCACGTAAGAACAAAAATATCAAATAATTTACACTGTAAGCTCTGAATGTACCACAAACCTTACAAATCCATATTGTTAGCCATGCTCCATAATAAGCAGAAGTCGACGAGAGTACGTTGTTCAAGACATTTAAAGACTCGAGTTATAGAAACTTCAGACAAGCAAACATGCCTAGCACATTTAATTGATTAAAAATCATCCTTCAGCATCAGACATTACATACCTGCAGGGTCAATTAACCACATTGACCATATAATCCAAACAATATATGATAATAAAAGACACATGAAAATAAAGAAATAACTAAATGGAAGAAAAGATCAATTGGAGAGAATCCTCAGGATAAGTATTTTCTTTGTGGTTAGAGGAACTATAGGCGGGGCAATTAGGCATAAATGGATGCCGACTCCTCTTTTCTTTTGCATTCTTGATAAACCAATGTTTATATATAGACGTAGGAGGATCTGTTTGGAAGTTCTTTTATAGGAACTTTTGTACCAGAACAATAGTATCTCCAATTATATCCCCTCTGGAATCTAAACTATTAGTTGGAGTAGAGACCGTGGCGGTTATGAAGTTGCAGCCTTCCAAATAGGAACATTTAAAAGAAGATTTTTGGTGTAGAAAGTCTCAAATTTAGGATCTTCAAATAAGATGATGACAGCAACAAAACATATAGAGTTGTAAATATGTTATAAGTGAACAGTGTCTTTAGTACTTGAGCTTTATTAGTTGACTCTTAATCCTAAATAAATGTGAAACATTGTTCCTAGGTTAATTAAGTTTGCCCAACGATCAACCCTTGATGCTACCCTAGGGGCTAGGCTAGTTATGAGCAGCATCAATTTCCTTTGTAAAAGGGCTTGTCAATTATCTAACATGCATTTTGTACATTCTTATACATAGTGAACTATACTTTCTACCAATTGGTCATTTCTCTCTATGCTCTTTCTTCTCTCAAGTCCCTTTGCTTGGATTGATGATTTGATCAAGTTTATATAGTTTCCAATAATTATTCCTTCATAATTGAAAGTTATTCTCCCATAGTTTTATTTATTTTTTCTTCCTAATTTCACTGAATTTCCCTTGAAATCATTCTCATTTCAAATCTAAATTGAGCAAAAACCCGTATTATCAGTGACATTAATTCCGAAAATTGACGAGCCCCCAACCAAATTCCCACCAAAGTCCAATAACCAAAATGCATATAAATGTTCAAGCATCCTAATTGCTCTACTCTCATTAATATCTTCAAGTCTTTTAGCTAAATACGAAAAATGAATTAAATAACTGAAAACCTACTCTCTCTCTCTAAATATACTCTAAATATATGACAATTATAAGAACAAGAAGCCTCGAATGAATACATCAAATTGTAGTTCTATATAAAATTCCACAAATATCACAAAACTCCAATTGAAATCGAATCCACCAGAACCGAAACAAACATATTCACTCAATCCTCTCCATCGACTGAAATGAGCTCGCCGTTCCATTTTCTACATTAGAGTTCATTTTCCTTTATAACTTCCTATCACTCAAGCCAAAACAGAGTTCAAATAAACACATAAACAACAGCTTCCAACACTAAAAAAAAAAAAAACATAATTAAAAAAATTCAATGAAACATCAATCAGCCGAATCCATTTCATATCACAAACAAACAAAAATAGAATTTATTTTCTTTTTATTTTGTTTGCATCGGATTTTCTCGTCCGTACCTCATCGTCAGTCGTCACCGAGAGACGAGACGAGCCACGAAGAATGAAGAGAAGAAGAAGTCTGGTGTTAGTCGGAATCAGATCCAACGGCCTGGAAAATCCTGATCGAACACGAACAGCATGAACCGTAGAAGACCGAACCGAACGGAAGTCCAAAATAAAAGGAAAGAGAAAGAGAGAAGAGAGAGAGATAGAGAGAGAGAGAGCGTGTGTTTTCTTGCAGACGAGACTGATAAAAGATGATGACTATGATGTGATATATTGATAATTTTGGATTATCAGTTTCTATATCTAATATACGCAACTTTTATTTTTTACTTTATATTATTTTTTATTACCAATTTTATTGAGATTTTCGGTATTTTTCTTTTATTTTTACTAAAGAAGGAAAGTGGAATTAGAATTATCGGGATTAACGGTCCAAACAAATACTCTTCTGGTCTTAATAAGGAGAAATCTATCCATATAATTAAATTTTTATGGGTAATTATATGAATATATATTTATATAGCTATATAAGGTGTTAAACCTTAATGACTTGGAGGAATTTAAAATCTCTACCACTAAATAAGTGATATTGCATAAAGCTATCTTGATTCAATAGTTTATAGATTCAATAGTTTATAATTATAATTACTGTCGATAAATTAAATATGATTTTTTTTTTAATATTTTTTATTAAAATAATTAACTTTATTTAAGATTATTACTTTATTTAAATTTTAAAATAATAACACGTGATCTAGAAAAATGTGTCATGCTATCTAAACATTTATATATAAAAAGTTAGACAACTATACATCGAGTAATCACTAAATCACATAAGCTATGACATGTCATGATGTCAAACAACAATTTATGTCACAATTCAAGAAAAGTTATATATAATCGTGAGGGACTTAATTTTTTATATGATATTTATTTATTTAATTAAGAGTAAAAATTATTTTAGCTCTTAACTCTTTTTAAATTATTATAATTTTTATAATTTTTAATTTTTTTAAAATTAATTAAATTAATTTATTTAAATATATTTTTAACAGTCAAACCTAATAAATTTATATATTAACTATTTTATCTTTAAAAAATTAAAAAAATAATTCTTTTATTTTGTAATTATCATTACTTTTTTAAATTCAATTTTTATTTTTATTTATTTTTTATTTTTTAATCTAAATAGTATTTTTATGTAAAAACTAAAAATACCTCTAATTCTGTCAAAATTAACTAATTATTTATTAATAGAAAGAATAAATTGATTAATTTTAAAAAAATTAGGAATCAAGAAAAGTAAAATATCAAACATTAGTTAAAAAGTGATAATTTTAAAAAAATTAAGGACGAAAATAACTTTTATCCTTTAATTAAATATATTTATTATTATTATTACACGAAACACAAGAAAGCAACAGGGAGAATGTTTGATTAAAGAAAGATCATAAAAAATAATTAATTTTAATGTTCGATTGAAGAAAGATTATAAAAAATAATTAATTTTTTTTAATATAAAAAAATGGAGCCAAATATTTATCACGTGTACAAGGTTTTTTGAATTTTAATTTGTCATGTAAAGTTGTTCATAGTGTAAAGTGAGTACTTTTGATATTTATTTTGAAATATGCTTTTGGGGCCCAAAGAATTGTGAATTGAATTGATTGTATTTAATTGTTTTATGAGAATTTTGTTTTTTTAGATATTATTTTTGGTATTAGCGTCTCAAATCTGAGTGACTGAATGAGCGTCTTTTCCATCAAATTACATAAATTTATTAATCATTTTATATTATCCATTTATATAAGTATTTAAGTTAAAAAATATGTAATTATATTTTTATAATAAATCCACTTATATTTACCAATTGTTGAATGATTTCTATAATTTTCCCAATAATCCAATCAATTAAAAAAAATTGAGAATATAATGCAATATTTTACTAATTGTGAGTTCGTGTTCTATTTTTTAAATTTTGAATTAATTATATTATTAAAAAAATTAACAATAATTAATAGAATTAAATATTTATTATTGTATCAAAAACTTATATTTGTGGTAATACAGACCTTAGCGGGTGGATCAAAACATTAAATATAGATGTCACGATCATAAATAATAGAATCATAAAATTTAAGATAAGGTGAAAATGTAAAGATATTTGTGTAACAAAACTTTCTAAATAGAAACAAGAACATCATTTACTTGAAAATGGTGTGTGTGACAAGTCGGTCAAGGTACTCATTTCAATGGACGATTGGCATAAGGCAATTGATGATTTTGTGTTAATTTTGTTTTTGAAGGAAAACGACATTCTATGATTGCAATTTGTACGTGCACTGCACTCGAAAACACTTTCCCTTTGCGTCTCATTTTTCCAAGGCCTAAATTTTCACTCAATCCTATTCTGTCTTGTGTTGTGTCCCCTAATTTTAGGGTTGTCAATTTGACCCGTCCTGTCCGAAAAAATATGGATTCTTTTATATTTCGAATCGGCTCAATTTAGATATTAAGAACATTTTTAATGTAAATATATATTTTTGAGTATTTAAATAATATTATATTAATATTTTTAAATAATATAAATCTACCTTATCAAAAAAATTATAAAAATATATATTTACTTTTCTAATGTAAATATCTAAATAATAATTTTAAATCAATCACCACAAGTTATTTGTTAAATTCTCTTTTCATTCAATATGATAATTAAATGTATTAACAAAATGCTAAAATTTTAGTGGTGGGAAAAGTTAAAAATCCTAGTCAGCACATCAAGAAGGATATCTACAATTAGAAACTCTACTTGATATTCTCTAACTTTTTTTTACCACATCATATCAATATTAAAGTTAGATAATTGCATTGGAGAATATTTTTTTAACTTTTTCAATATAAATACTATGTGACACTTAATTTTCTCCAAATGCATAATAGCATTGGACATGCTCTAATGGAAGTAAATAATATCTATCTCTTCTGAGATTTGCTCAATTAGAGCATCTCCAATGCTATTATGTATTTGGAGAAAATTAAGTGCCACATAGGATCTTTATTGAAAAAGTTAAAAAAATCATTTCCAATACAAGTATCTAACTTCAATATTGATATGATGTGACAAAAAAAAAGTTAAAGAATATTAAGTAGAGTTTCTAATTGTAGATATTCTCCTTGATATGCTGATTAGGATTTCTAACTTTTCCCACCAAAATAATTTTAATATTTTCTCAATACATTTAATATCATATTAAATTGGAGAGAGAGTGTGACAAATGGCTTTTGGTGATTAGTTCAAAATTACTATTTAGATATTTGCACTGGAGAAGTGAATATACATTTTTATAATTTTTTTGACAAGGTAGATCCATATTATTTAGAAATGCTGAAGTGGCACTACTTAGATACTCAAAAATACATATTTGCATTGGAGATACTCTTATAGGCGGAGTCAATTTTTAAATTTATTGATAAGGAACTTTCCTCCCATTAGTTAATTTTTGAGATTTTTAATAAAGACCTTCTCTAGTTAACTGTTATATTTGACCAAATTTTACTAAATGTATAGGAGGTGTTTGTCAATAAACGATAAAGTTGATTCTGCTTATAGTTGATAAAACCTCATAGGAGGTCGATACAATTAGCTCTATTAATCGTAACTAAATTGACAAAAATTCCTAAATTTGATAGGTTTTTTAACGTTAGAGAATCACGATAAGATAAAGGGAAGAAAAAAATATAGTAATTTTCTAAGCAAAGATAATCTAAAATTGAATCCGACATAAAAAAATGAAAAATGTCTGAAAAAATAATAATTTAATATTCTAATTAGATTAGAATCTAAATTTAAAGACATTCATTTATAACTTAATTAGTTAATGTACTTCACTTCCACCTTAGTGATAAGGTTCAAGAATAATAGTTTTCTCCCCTTATTATAGAAGTATATGTCTCATGTTATGTCTCAACAGGCTTGTTATTAATTTTACAATTATACCCTTAAAAAATATCCGAATCTAAGCATTTTTACTTTAATACTTTATATTTTTTTTAAAAAAACTTTTATAATAAATATACTATTCAAATTAAATTAAAAAAACTTTTATAATAAATATACTACTCAAATTAAATTGGACTAGAATTGAACAATAAATCGTAAAACTCCAGGCCAACTTCAAATCCTAAAATCCACATCAAGTAGGATAGAAAAACATCTACACTCTCAAATCAAATCGGGTTAGAAGTATAAATAATCGGACTGTATTATGTAATCTATATACACAGTCAATAAAATATTGTTATGTATATTTATAATTTAAAAAAAATATTAATTGTAATGGAATTCTTGAATTTAAATTCACATATGAGTAGCTATATGATAGGATTTTATTGAGCAAGCGCACAAATAGTGGGGTACAACGGCTATTTCTTGTTAGAGTATTTTGTTTTTAATGTAAGATATTTGTTGTATATAGTTGACAACCTATTATTTAATCTTAGCTATTAGTATGGTAGGTGAGGATTTTATCGTAACTATTGATGTGGTAGATGAGGACTTAATCCTAACCATTGGTATGGTAGGTGAGAAATTAATTTTAACCATTAATGTAGTAGGTAAGGACTTTGTATTTTTCTATAAATAGTCTTCATATGGAAAATAATAAAATTAACAAACACTTTGTATTTGTTTATGGTATCAGAGCTCAAATAAATTGTTTAGGGTTCTTCTCCTTTCTCTTCAAAACTTTTTTCCTTTTTTATTGTCTACCCAAACTCCTTCTATTTTTCTAGTGAAATTTACCACCGGAACTACTTCTACAATCACCGATCCTTCCTACAGTGACCAAAACCGACGTCGTACACCTTCGACCGTCATCCTACTAGACTGCCGCCGAACTTCATGCGCCATTATCATATAACAATCCAGGTTTTTTTTTCCCTTTTAATTTTTCCTCTGCTCTATTTCAGAAAAAAAAAATTTATTTACTTCCGCTGCTACTGTTACTACTTCCATTGTTATTATGGTCATTGTTAAAGATGAATCCGACATATCTAGCCATATGGTTCCACCAACCCCAACACTCCCTCCAATTTATTCTCATGACAACTCATCTAAGATTGAGATTAAATTGGACGGATCAAACTATCATTTATGGTCCAAGTTTGTCGAGATCTTTGTGGCTGGAAAAGACAAATATGGTTTTCTCACAGGGAAAAGTGTTAAGCCTGCAACCATCAGTCCTACCTATAGACTATGGTTGGCAGACAATGCTCTTGTGCAAGGATAGCTCCTAGGATCTATGACTCCCAAAATTATGAGAATGTTTATCCGATTACCTACAGCTCAAGCCATTTGGGAAGCAGTTGCACGTACCTACTATGATGGTACAGATCAGCCCATCATTTATGAACTCAACAGCAAGGTATTCCATATGCGTCAATTTGGGCGTCCTATTTCTGAATACTACGGGGAATTGAATACAATCTGGCAAGAGTTAGATCAACGTTGTCCGAATGATATGACTGATGCTACAGATGTGGTTCGACTGAATGATCGCATTGAGAAACAACGAGTATACATGTTCCTTGCAGGACTAGACCCTGAATTTGACAAGATGTGAGTTGATGTTTTACGTATGGATCCGTTTCCTGGTGTTGAAGGAGCATTTGCCTATGTCCGCCGTGAGGCACAACGTCAAGCTACTATACTAGCTCCACCACAAGTAAGTGACCGTTCTGCCCTACTAATCAATAAGGGAAATTTAGGGGACATAAAATGTACTCATTGTGGACAGAAAATCATATTCGAGATGCATGCTGGAGATTGATTGGGTATCCTTAGTGGTACTTGGAAAAAAAAAGGGGGCCTCTGAAGACTGGAACTGCCTCTCTTGCTTCCTCCTCTAGGAACTCGTCTTCTACTCCACATGGTACCATATGTTGTAACACCCCCTGACCCAAATCGCTCGGACCGAATCAAGGAGCGCTATTATATACTAAAATCTAACTTTTACTTTTATATAACCATAATTTATAAATAGTATATTAAAAGCATTTGAAAATAGTCCAAATAAATTTCCGAAAATCTTGTCAGAGTTTTCTCTGTTTTTCTCACTTCCCAAAACCTGTTTACAATTAAAATTCATAAAAATCAACTTCTAAATCACAAATCACTTTTGCGCACCTTTCCAAATATTGTGCGACTTATCCAATCAATTTATCACAATATAATTTATAAATATTCACATAACATAATTATATAATAAAATATTTACACAGTGAAAGTTCTTTTAAATATATATAAACATTTTCTGTATATGCATGCTGTATCAAAACATATATACTTAATACAAAAGGACTACCAAAATATATTTAGGACCGATGTGACTCCGGACTCTCCTTCTGCAGTCTCTACTCTTCTTTATCTTTGTCTCCCTTGGAACCTTTATTACCTACGTGTGAGAAAACTCAACACGCTAAGCATATTGCTTAATGGTTGTACACAAAATTATATATCTAAATATACTATATCAAAAAAGTTTATCTATTTTCGATAAAAATATAAGTAATATATAAATAAATCAAATATGGAGCTTATATCAAATCAAATCAGATACTCAACAAATACAGTATTCAAAATCAATCAACAGACAAAATCTTCATAATTTCTCAAATGCTTTCATATAACAAATCAGTTTTCAGACTAGGCTCCTGATATACAAAACATAAGTTATCGGACTGGATTACGAGTTGTTCGGCATCGGACGCAAATGGGCTAGCCGCCGAACATTATATCAGAATGGAACATTTACGGAATCACCCGCTGTAAATGTCTCATGACAGAACCCTAAGAAGAGTGGTACAAACAGAATATATAGGCACAGTACTGTTCAGACATAAATCCAATTGACATGTCAACCTCCTATATCCATATCTATGTTCATACACATCAGAGCCATTTCACAAAACATTTTCTCACATCCAATGTCAACATTTTTCATTTCTTTCAGAATCATCAAAACCAACTTTCAACGTATTCAATATCAATTCATATCGATATATATATATATTCCAAATTCAAATTTCATCAAATATCATATAACGGAAATATACTAATATATTTCTAAATCAATAATCACATCAAATCGATCCAAAAATATGCTCAAAGGTATTTCATAATTTCAATTCGATTCAAAATGCCCCGAAATCATTTTCCAATACATTTCACAAATATTATAAAATTAAAATCACTTTCAACAATATATTTTCATAACAATCTTAACGTCAAAACGTATTAAAATCAATTCCGAATAGTATTTATAATCAAAATTTCAGATATAATCTATATTCCGATAATTCTCTGTTCAAATCATTCCATAATCAATTTCAAACTATCAATTATAAGCAATATAATCCAAATAACTCAAAATAAATCAAATGAAATCAATCCGAAATATTCTGGGAAAAGAAAAAATTCGAAAACTCGTGTACACCGAACCTGAACACTTCCTCCTACTCTTTTCTTCTTCTCTTTCTCTTTCCTTCTTCTTCTTCTTCTTTTCTTCTTCTTCTTCTTCTTTTTTTCCTTTCTCTCTTCTTTCTCTCCCATTGTGGTTTCTGTTCAGCTTCTGTGTGTTTGCTGTGTTTTTTGGCTTTAATTTCGTTTATGAAGCCCCACCGCTTCATCATTCGGTGCTATTTTTTAAAAAAATTTTGAGCCATCGCGAGCGGTGGTCGCAATACTCACTGGTGTTGTAGCCGCTCGCGCTAGTCGCTGTCTCTCATCGCGATGCTCACTGGCCCAATTTCTCCATTTTCATCACAAGCAACTACCGCGATCCCTGGTCGCGAGGATGGTCGCGATGCACACTGTCCAATTTTTTCACCCTTTTCTTCGTGCATTGTTTTCGACCATTTAAATTGGTCCATTTGGAAACCTAAAAATATATAATTACATTGTTTTCGACCGTTCAATTTTTTCACCCTTTTCTTCGTGCATTTCGACCGTACATTTAATTACATTTTCCACCCTTAAAATCATAAATATCATATTCACATACTCAAGATTAATTCAATCATACTTTTCATATTTATTCGAAATTAGGAATGTTACATATGTGATTCTCAAATTCAATTCTCCAACTCAGGTATTTTTCATTCTGCTTTTAGTGTTTCTACAATTTCTAGTAATAATACGTGAATAATTGATTCTAGTGCAACTGATCACATGACTTTTAATTCTCAAAACTTTAGTCATCGTAGTCCAACCGAAACAAATAATGTGTCATATACTGATGGTACGCCCACCTCGATTCTTGGGGCTGGATCTATATCTCTAACTCTGTCCTTAAATTTATCATCTATTTTACACGTACCCACTTTATCTAACAATTTACTCTCGATTAGCCAAATCATTAAATCTCTAAATTGTGTTGTTATGTTTTGGCCTTCTCATTGTGTATTTCAGGACATCACAACTAAGGAGACGATTGGAATTGGTATGGAAAAAAAAGGGTTGTACTACTTTACAGCAGATAGTGTTTCCAGTCATCCTCACAGAGTAGTACAAGTTAGAGCCGGCAATGATAGTAATATCTTCATTTGGCATAGGCATTTAGGTCATTGCTCTTTTGGATATCTCAAGTTTTTATTTCCTTTTTTCTTTAAAACTATTGGACATGATAATCTACAGTGTGAGACATGTGTTTTGTCTAAACACCATCGCTCTGTTTTTCCCCTAGTAATGGTAATAAAAGATCTATGCATTTCTCTCTTGTTCTTTCTTATGTTTGGGGTCCATCTAATGTTGTGTCTATATCTAGTATGCGCTGGTTTGTTATATTTATTGATGATTGTACTCGCATGACCTGGATTTTTCTTTTAAAAAATAAAAGTGATGTTTGTGACGTCTTTTAAAATTTTTATCATATGATTCTCACACAATTTCATAAGAAAATTCAAGTTTTACGCTCAGATAATGGTGGTGAATATCTAAACCATAGTGTCAAAACTTTTTGTTTGAAAAACAGTATTCTCCACCAAACATCTTGTGCACATACCCCACAACAAAATGGTACTGCTGAACGTAAAAATCGTCATCTCCTAGAGATTGCACGATCTTTACTGCTCGGTATGCATATGCATAAATCTTTTTGGGGTGATGCAGTACTATCTGCTGCATATCTTATTAATCGTATGCCATCCAGTGTTTTATCTTTTCAAACTCCACTGCAATCATTGTCTCATTACTGTGATATTAACACTGCATTGCATATTCTTCCTCGGGTATTTGGATGTGTGGTATATGTACATATGCATACTCCTCATCGAGGAAAGTTAGACACGCGTGCTCTTAAATGTGTTTTTATAAGGTATTCTAACTCACAAAAAGGGTACAAATGTTATCATCCTCCATCCCGTAAGATATTTGTGTCACAAGATGTCACGTTTTGGGAAGATAAGGCATACTTTACTCCCGAGACTTCTCTTCAGGGGGAGAATCCAAACTATGAAGAGAAGTTTCCTAAAACTAACAGTGGTATACCCATTAGTCTGAGAGGTCAATCTTCCGATAAAGAAAATTTATCTTCTGAAAATGAGATTCCTGGTAGTCTCACGAAAAAGACAGAACCAACATTGATAATATATGAAAGGCAGAATAAAGGAAAAGAGAAACAGTGGGATTCAGTTTTCATACAGGTAATACAACCTTCCTCTTCTCCATCACCGGTTCGTCAATCAGACTCTGAGGTTGAAAATGCACCTGAGGTAACTCTTAAACCCTCTATTTTATCTGATGACTTGTCCAGTGAAAATCACACAAATATTGACCCCAGTCTATCTACTAGACGGTATCCTAGTCAAGAACATAAACCACCTGCACGGTTTGGTTTTTCTCCTGAACGACTTCCAGCAGATAGTAAGGCCCTTTACTCTATTACTGATTACACCTCAACTCACAGACTATCTGAAACCTTTAAAACTTTTGCACATCAATTATCCTCTGTATCTATTCCTAGTGAATTGTAGGATGCATTGACAGACCAAAATTGCGTCCGAGCCATGGATGATGAGAAGAAAGTTTTACAAAGAAATTGCATATGGGAAATAATGGATCTACCTCAAGGGAAGAAGGTTGTTGGATGTCGTTGGGTCTATACTATCAAACATAAAGAAGATAGCTCGATTGAAAGGTACAAGGCCAGATTGGTTGCTAAAGGGTACACTCAGACTTACGGAGTTAACTATCAAGAGATTTTTGCCCCGGTAGCAAAGTTAAATACTGTTAGGGTACTTCTCTCACCAGCAGCTAATCTGGAGTGGTCATTGAAACAGTTTGATGTAAAGAATGCATTTCTACATGGGGAACTCAGTGAAGAAGTTTATATGGATCTTCCCCCTGGTTTTGATTCTAAAACTGGTAAAGTTTATAAACTAAAAAAGGCTCTCTACAGACTAAAACAATCATCTAGAGCCTGGTTTGGAAGACTTAGTACTTCCATGAGGAAATTCGAATATCAGCAGAGTAACTCCGATCACACCTTATTCTTCAAACATAAGGGTAACAAAATCACTATATTGATCGCCTATGTTGACGATATGATTATTACAGGAAACGATGATTTGGAGATGACTAATATCCAAAGACACTTGGCCACATAGTTCGAAATAAAAGACCTGGAGGTATTAAGGTATTTTTTTGGAATTGAGGTAGCCCGATCAAAACATGGGATTTTCCTCAGTCAGAGAAAATATGTTCTTGATATACTTACAGAAACTAGGATGCTTGCTAGCAAACCAACAGATACTCCTATGGACCAAAATCACAAGTTATGTGAATGTCCAGATCACCCTGATCGAACCCCAGCAAACAAAGAAAGATATCAAAGGCTTGTTGGTAAGCTTATCTATCTATCGCATACTCATCCTGATATTGCATATGCAGTGAGTGTAGTAAGCTAATTTATGCACGCTCCTACTGAGAGTCACATGGATGCAGTCCTTCGGATTCTGAGATACTTAAAATGAGCTCCTTTTAGAAGATTAATGTTTTCTAAAAATGAACATCTAGATATCGAGAGATACACGGATGCTGATTGGGCTGGGAATGCTAGTGATCGGAGATCTACTTTTAGTTACTTCACCTTTGTAGGGGTAACCTAGTCACTTAGAGGAGTAAGAAACAGACCATGGTGTCACGATCCAGTACTGAGGCAAAATTCCGAGGGATTGCCCAAGGAATCACTGAATTATTGTGGTTGAAGAATTTATTGAGTGATTTGGGATTTCACCAAAGAGACTGCATGAGACTGTATTGTGATAATAAGGCTTCAATACAGATTGCTAACAATCCTGTACAACATGATCGTACTAAGTATGTGGAGATCGATCGATTCTTCATCAAAGAGAAATTAGAAGAAAAGATAATTGAGCTTCTTTTTGTTCCAAGTAAGGATTAACTTGTAGATATCCTTACAAAGGCCATTAATGGAAAGAGTTTTCATGACTCAATTAGTAAGTTAGGCATGAGTGACATCTATGCACCAACTTGAGGGAGAGTGTTAGAGTATTTTGTTTTTAATGTAAGATATTTGTTGTATATAGTTGACAATCTATTACTTAATCTTAGCCATTGGTATGGTAGGTGAGGACTTTATCCTAAACATTGATGTGGTAGGTGAGGAATTAATCTTAGCCATTGGTGTGGTAGGTAAGGATTTTGTATTTTTCTAAAAATAGCCTCCATATGGAGAAGAATAAAATTAACAAACACTTTGTATTTGTTCATTTCTTTCATATTCTCCAAATAATTTGGTGTTTGGTTTTGTAATAAGAATTTTCAAATTTTTAGATTAATTTTTTTGACATTGTCACATAAAAAACATTTACATGTCAATTCAAGAATAATCCGTATAGATTAAATTTGCTTTATAATTTCAAATACTAATTTGAATATAATATTATAAAATCAATAAAAACTACTTGTTTATTTATAAATTTTGCATTACTTGTTATTATTAGCTTAGTACAATTCATTAATTATTATTTTACAAGGCTTTCGTTTTTTTATTATTAGAAATACATTAAATTTGTGAATCATATAAGTTCCGAGATAATTTATATATATATATAAAAAAAAAAGATGGAATTTTATTATTTTCACAATTTAATTTAGTTTTTAAAATTTATTGAAAAAATTATTTTAATTTTGTATTAATTATTACATAGAGCCAAGTAAAAAAAAACAATTGCATAAATTCATTTACTTGCTCACAATAATTTTATTTTGTGATATATATATAAAATAACAACTAAAAATTTTGAGAACAGTAAATGTAATTATTTTTCTTTTTACTTTTTTTTTATAAATAATAATTAATATATTAATAAATAGTTCTGATAATATTATAGTAATATAATGTTCATATGAAGCTTTCTGCGCGTGTATATATATATATATATATATATATATATATATATATATATATATATATTCTTTAAAATTTCTTGTTTTTAACTAAAAAAGAGATGGCTGGACAAACAAAACAAGAAAAAGAATTCAACTTAATACCAGTCTTTGCCTTTTTATGCGTGATTAAAAAATAAGTAGGTTCCTTGCAAAGCAAGCAAGTATTTGAAAAGGAGCATTTTTTATATTTATTTAATGAGTTTTCAATAAAGACAAGTCTAGGAGACGAGGATGCACCCAAGCTTATAAAACCTATAAGATTCCTTCAAATTCTTTCTTTTTCTTTTTTCCCGGGCAAGGTTGAAACTCAACCTCGGATAACTACCCTTACAATTGAAAAGACGTCTTTCCATATTAATTTTTTTTTTTTTTTTGGAATGAGATGGGATTTAAACCTCGTCCCCATTATATAGAGAAATCTACACAACTAACTCAATTAAGAGGTGTCTATAAACCTTTCAACTTTTCCAACCATCTTTTCAATCAATTTCGTCTTTCAGAAACTTTGTAGCCAAAAATGTAACTAGATAATGAAATTGAATGATATGATTACAAGAAAATACCAGTAATCATAGTTTAAACTGTAAAGATTTATAGCCCGTTTGGCTCATTAGATTAGACTGAAATTGAACTATTTCCAAACCAATTCCATGATTGGCTCTTGATGGGATTGGAGAAAATTCAATCCCATCACAAATTTTATTGCTGTTGAGGCGGGACAAAAAGCTTTGGACAAAAACTGTCCCAAGCTTTTTTTTTTAATTTAATATATTATATTAAAATATTATTAATAAAATATGTTTTTTAATATTAATAAGAATATAAATATAACAAAATGAGGTTAAGCTAGTAATATATCCCTTTCACTTACACCTTGAGGTTGTAAGTATAATTACGGTCTCTCTCCCTCAAATTCTAAATGAATTATCACTAAAAAAAAAAGAATATAAACGTTATTTTTTGTAAAATTAATTATAAATAGTTGTACTTATATTTTTTTTAAATAATATGAATATTTTATTTAAAAAAATTAACTAAATTTAATTTAATTAATTTTATTTTTATTATTGATTTAAAGTAATTTTAATTTACTTTAAAATTAATTTAATCTAATTTTAAATTAACCAATTTAACACTATATAAAATATAAAATACAATATATTTTTTTGTCTAATCTCATATTACATCAAACAAGAGACAATATTATTTTTAGTCCAATCCATACTGCACCAAACACATAACAGTACTATTTAATCCCATCCAATCTAATCCAATCCTATAAAAATAGTTCAATCCAATCCCGTGCACCAAACACACCATTAAAGCTCAAGACTGCCCGAACACCTGTTGGTGTCTATGAGTATGTGAGGTTTGAAGTTAAAAATTTCAATCCCACATCTAAAGATTACACTTTTCTTTTAGTGTATATAAGTAGAAAATAATATGTAAACCTTTAAATGGCTAATAAGGCTTTGTAGGCCTTACGAGAGCTCCCTCCTATACAAACCCCATATTATAACTATCAAATATTGACCTCGATTGCCATTCAATTTTTTAATCCTCTGAGAGAAAAAGAAAAACACCCCATATTAATTTTTTTAATTCAATTTTTTTTACATACTGTTAATTTTTTATATACTGTTCTTCTCAGAATTCTTCTTTACATTATTAATTTTTTATTCCGAATTGATTGTTCCAAGAGAACCGTCGAGCTAGTTGAGCCTAATAAAGTGATTTTAACTTTTCTTTTATAATGATAAAACTGATACTCTTAACTCCAGTCGCAAAAGTAAAATGGGAATATGGACAATCACTTAATAACGCTTCACATCCTCTAAGGAGAATCAAGAAACGGTTGTCAAAGAAATCTCAAGATACTCATAAATTGCCACTCAAAAGTAGATAATTGATGGACTTCAATGTCAAAAAAGCTTCAAGGGTTTATATACAAATGAGTCTTTCAAAACCACTGAAAAATGCTTCACATCCTCTAGACTAAAAAACTTTTCTCTATACTCACACTCTGCTCATTTTCTACAGTTGAAATTTAAACATTAACAAATTGAGACAACAAAAATGTAAAAGGAAAAAAAAAATACTAATAAAACAAAGTTTTACTTACTGATTAACACAATTACCAATACCATGTTTATGTTCCGACTTGTATCTGAAGAAACTGACAGCAAGAAACAGTAGCCATTCCAAATTCTTGCAGGCTACAGGTGCTGGAAAATGTCATCTCACAAACCAAAGCTACTTCATTCATGGTACACCTTTGTCAATGCCGGTACATTTCTACATTCGACTGACTGACTGCCTCTCCCTCCTATGTCACGGTTCATCTTCCGTGAGCTGCACATTGTATCCATGCTTTATGTCTGTACCAGATTGACGGTCGAATATAGTATTTAGGAGTCCGATGAACAAACATGTATGCATTACAGAATATCCCCCAATTTTTTATATATGAATTAAGCATCTCCATTTTAGTAGTCACTACCAGCTGATGATCTCTAATGCATGAGCTAACACCAATTTTAGGAAGAGATAAAATCACACAACAAGCAAAAACTAGCTTCATATTAATCAAACAAATTTGGCCTCAATGTTTCTGTGGGTTGAAATTTTGATCTCGATCATATTATGTTGCGACAGATCAAATAATAGTAATTATTCAAATGGTTTTTACAGTGACCATCAAAAACTCCAGCATGGACTGCATCACTGAGCTGATTTCCTTTTCAATTGGTATTAAAGACTCACAATATCAATTGTAGTAAAATGTGGATTAGTAAATGTGAATTAGTATTGAAAATCTTGAATTATACCTTTCATTGGCGGCTTATCAAATTTATCTTTCCTTTCATCTTCGTTCTTCCATTCGCTATCATCATCTTCATCACCCATTTCATCCCTTCCATCATTTCCTATATCACTTTCACTTGCTGTTTCCCATTCAGAATCATCTTCCTGGCCATAGATGTCTCCGGCATCACCCTCACAATGGACACCCCCATGTTTGATAGCTGCCTCTCTAAATAACCAAGCTGCACGCATCTGCTTCTTGACCAGTCTCTCAGCATAGTCAGGAACCTTATTCTGCCTCAGAGAAAGATCAGGGTCGTTTGACTGAGAACACTCGTTAATGAACAGAATGGCATCTAACAAGCTCTCTTTAGCTAGGCCAAGCATGTCATAAGCCTGAGCTCTTCTCCAAAGGCTCTTGGCATGACGATTAAGTGGGTTGTGAAGACAAAGTGCACGCGTAGCATCACTTATGGCAGCCAACGGTTGTTGCAACAGAAGATGACACTGTGCTCGGTTACTGTACAAAACAACTCTCTCCTTTTTGGATCTCATTGGACATAATGCCAAAGCTTCAGAGTATTTTGATGCAGCTCCAGATATATTTCCCGATGAGAACAGGGAATTTCCTTCAAGCTTGACCACTAGTGCTGCTGCTTGTTTAATATGAAGATCCTCTTTTGGCATATTCTTTTCCCACTTCAATCTCTGTTTGGAACTTAATAATTCCTCAATCTGTTCTCTAGTACGGCTGCTTGGAGAGTTACGTCCTGTCCCTTGAGATTGCACACATTCCTGAAGAACATTTACAATAGTATCTCCAAGCTTTTTATGATCACCCAGAGTTGCAATCTCTGCAAGGTCTACAAGTGCAGGCACTGCCTTGTCAATCACCTATATGACAGATCACGAAGTATTTAGTGGATATAGCATATTTGATATCTAAATCGAGAAAAAAAATAATTAGTGGTACATCACAAAGTAAATATGAACAAGCAAAAGCTCATAACTCTACTAAAAATATTTGGAATTATGGTAACTATGATATGGTAGGATCCGTAACAACAGATAAAGTCGGACACCTTCCCTTTTTGAGCACACTTATAATGACAAATGAATACATCAGAATCAGATTGAACATAGGCAACTCACAACCAAATATTCTTCATAATATTTTAATCATCAATTATAGTTCTGAAGACAAAAATTCAGTATTTATGGTGCCTTATCCATGATTTTCTCTTATGCATCATGATTTGAATGTCTCTTCTTCATACCAACACTTATTTATTGAGCAAAATGCATCCTCCAAACCTAATCACTCAATCTAAGTTCGACAATCAAACTACAGATGCAAAATTTCCAGAACTAAAAAGGCAACAAAGGCAAACAGAATCAAGTAGGAAACATCTGAAGTTTCAGGAACTGGCAATGAAGGCAAACAGAATCATGTACGATGCATGTTCCGGCCATAATAGATAGCTGGAAGCCCCCTACTGGTTTTGTAACAGCTCTAATAGTTTCCACGTTAGAGAACGTAGTTAAATATGATTTCTTCATATTCTTAACTAAAAGATCTGCATGATAGATATAAATTAAAGAAATAAAAGGTAGCAAGCACATTTATCACATCCAGCAACGACGAAAATGATATAAAAAACAAGTATGACACAATAAGCATTGCTAATATGCTGGTAAAAGTATTATACCAACTTTACAACTTGCTAAATAAATTTCCAAGTAAAAGAACCTGGCAATATGAAATTATGAATATTTGTGCAAAGTTGGAATTAAAATGATAAGATGGGAAGAAAAATACCTTATGACATGTACTCGGGTCTTGGAGCAACCAGAGAAGACAGTCAATAGCCATATACTGCCAATCATCTGAAGAGCGAGCGATATTGCACAATGCTTCGATAAGGCCAGGACAGCTAGCAACAGGTCCCCTACCAAGCTTATGATGACAAATAGTTCTCAATAAACCTATACCAGCTGGCGAGTTTTCATTAACGAGTCCTCCCCACATGCCCGGTAATTTGGTTAGAAATTCAGGTTTGCATATACCAGGAAGAAACTCAGGCTTAAAAGCAAAGCAATTAATGAGCTGAAGGGACCAGCACTGCAGCTGACTTGCCCATTCCTCTGCCTTTCTGGACTCCATTTCAACACCACCCATGCCACGAGTAAGCAGATCACAGTGATAACTCAGCCGTCTATCAATGTACTGGTAAAAATGCGAGTAAACTATCTCAAGTGAACTCATTGCTAGTTGAATGGAGAGCTCAAGGATCTCACTGTGACTTGCTACAGTAGGAAAGGTACTTGGATATGTAGCCAAGTGCCCTAGAGCTCGCACTGCCACTCTCTGCTCAACCCAAGTCAATCTCCCTCTCAAAAGTTCGACCAGAGGAGGAATTACCCCAGCATGAACAGAACTTTCTGCAAATTCTTCCATGTTCATGGTGTAGGATCCAATAATGTGTGCCGCGTAATAAGGAATGTATATATTCTGGTCATGAGAGAGCCAGCGACGATTCTTTAGACCCTTCCATATTAGCGCTGCCATGCATTCAAATATTCCCAACTCTATGAATTCAGGATCATTGGGATGTGCCATAGCAGTGTTCCAAAGGCCACTGATAGGGAGAACCTGACCATCATCATCTTGTGAGGGAAGTTCTCTGAAGAATTTCAATATACTTGCTCTGCGCTTACTTGGATTTCCTTCCTTCATAACGCAAAAAAAGCATCCCGGGTATGGACAATCAGGAGATACTTTATCCATGTTCAGACGATTAACCACTCAAAGTTCATGGAGCGTCACGACAATTCCTTATTGGCCAGCTAAAACATATAAGCACTTCAGCACTGCATATAAGATGACACATTGAATTAACAGCTAGAAGAGTTAATTAATAAGCAAACAAAATAAAATATACAAACAACTGCAACAGCAAAGGAAACTTTCACAAACTTGTCCTTCTGGTAAACACATGTACACGTGTTCACTACCATTGACTAGAACTTCACATAATTTCATTTAAGAAGCTTAAATCCAATTTATTATGCAATATTCAATAATTAATCTATGAACTATTTGTCTGCTTCGTTCCAATTGCCTCGGATGTCTCTGAACTCTGAAGAGATAATTTTTTAAAAACATTTTAGCCAAAGCTACGAACAATGCTTACGAATTATGAACTCCCTAAATTACACTATATTCTTTTAGAATGAAAACAAAAGTTGTATGCTCTCTAACATGCTCCTTTCCCGCCCAACTCGATAAGAGCCAATCTCCATATCTTCCAAACACCAAGGGTTTCAAGACTTTCAACTATTTGTCTTCAAATATGTTATGTTCCCTAGTGTGAATAATTCCTAAATTTGCTGTCATAAACAAAGATGCTCCGGTTCATATATTTCTTTTCTTTTCACGTTAATTATAAGAAAAAACATACCATCATTTCATCCAAAATGCATGAACCAAAAGTTCAAACAACATGCTCATCAAGCCAACATGTAGGGTAAAACAGGACCAAAAACAATGTTGAAGTATATCTCATCGCGCCCACAAAAGGGAGTTTCTTTTATAATATATATCATCACAAGCTTCAATTTCAGGCAATTCCATTAGTTTAAAGAACAAACAAACGGAAAATAAACATAGTTAAACAAGTAAATCAAATAACTTGATCAACCACTTAAATCAACAGTAACAGAACCAGGGAATCCTCCAATCAATGTCAATGATAAATTGAGATGCAAATAACATCTAGAATTATCATAAATCGAAAGCTTATTGTAGTCATTTCAGCATAAATCAGTGCCCTAGCTAATTCTAGTCCATAAAGCCACCACATTTCAAGTCAATCAGATCTAAAGAACCAAACTTCAACAAAAAATAGATAAAAAAAAACCACTTTCAATTTCTTATTTTAGATCCAAATTATTTTTTAAGAAAATAATCACAGATAAAGACACAGACCCATTAAAAACCAGTGAAAACAGAACAGAACCCAGAAATCAAAAACAAAATTAAAAGTAGAAAAACGAAACCTTGGAGGATGAACAATGAGCGAAAACATACCAGTAAAAAGAAAAACAGACACGTTTTCTGAAAACAGAAACAGAAGAGAGGTACAGATACCTCGGAGGAAAACCCTGTTGTGTGTATAAACACAGAGCTGAATAGGAGAGTGAGTCAAAGAACCCCGAACAACAGAAACGAAAAGAGAAAGAGAGAGAGAAAACGCTTTTCCTGTTGCACAAAAACAGATTCAACACTACTGCTTCTTCAACTTTCTCTGTCTTCGTTGTTTTCGCTTCGAAAAACTCGAACCGAAGAAGAAGAACACCACCAGTGAGAGAGAAGTGGGCAGTGTAGTTGTTTTTGAAAAAGCTTTTGTGGGTTCTTTGGTTTGGTCTCTCTCCCTGACAGCGAAGAGAAAGATCTCGTGTGTGTGTTTGTGTAATGAAAACGCACTGTTTTAATGCAATAGCTTGAAAATGTTTTCAAAAAACACAGATATCCGTTTCGATTTTGACCACGCGCACATGCTTTGCGTCTGGGTCCCGCACCAGAGGCACTAACATGGGATTGTATTGGACGATCGAGGAGCGTGTAAGTGTCAGCGCGTCAAGAAATAGAAATGGGGTCCATCAACTTCGTCTGATTATGATTATTTTGTTTCTACTTTTAATTTTGAGGGCTTTGGTCCCATTTTCTTACACGCCTGTCTCTCCCGGTCTTTTCCTAAAAATAATTTTATTTTTATTTTAAAACCACCTTTTATCACCGTAACTATTCTAACTCACAACTTTAAGTATATAAATATTAGAAGCAAATCACTAAACCAACCTCATCTTATCTTAAAATCGTAATTCATTAACGAGCCATAAATACCCGATACAATATCGGAGAGAAGTCTTCCTGCCATTATTATAAAATTCAAACTTGCACAATAAATATAATATATAATTATTTTGAAATTAATAATTTTTTTATAGATAAAATAATCCTATTTTAAGAAATCAAATTATTATATTCAAAATTTGTAGTGTTACTGAATTCCATTATATAAAATTTATACGATTACTAACCAATAATTAATATTAATTTGATTCTAATTTGGCAAGATGTTTTAGAGATATATATTGCAGATATTAAAATTGTAAGTAATTATTATTATAATTGGTAAAAACCAAATTATAGTAAAAGATTTAATGAAATACTATAAAAAGAATATACAATTTATATACAATTATGTGGTTACCAAAAAATTATTTTACATATCCTACACAAAAATTCCATTAAAAGCAAGAGAATCAGTGAATGATCCCAATAAAAACAAAAAAGAATTATTTTCACCAATGGAAAGAAATTTATAATTTTGGTATATATTAACACATTTCAAAAAAAATATATTTCTTTTTTGAAGATTTTTTAAATTTTAAAATTGATTTGGATTTTTGGTTTCTAATTGTTATTTACTAATAAGGAAGGTTGAATAAAAATTAAAGATCATATAAGAAGTTACATATTATAGTCGGGGTTTTATCATCCTCGTTTATATCACGTATTATAAATGTGTAGTTCAGATATCAATTTCTATAAACGATGAAAAATCTTTTCATAAAAAAGCAAAATGAGATTCGAATCTTTTTCGTCAACAAGTTGTTGTGTTTCTTGTTCATCCACACATTACATGGTAGGGGGCGTCTAATGTTTATTCGAGGTATTAAGCTTTTAGGAAACGACACAGCTATAGGTTGACGGACTTTATAATACGTTAACACGCCCCCTCACGTGTAACGTGGATATGATGACAAATGTCCCGGACACACATTAGACGCTCCCTTCCTTGTAATATGTGCATAAATAAGAAATCAAAAGAAAAATAAGAAGAAAAGGTTTGAACCCGAGACTTCCTGACTCTGATACCATGTCATTAACTATTAGATCTAAAAGTTTAAACTGATAGAAAACAATATAATTATAGGTTGATGGGTTTTATAATACGTTAACAATATATAAAGGTTCCCTCATACTCCTTTATATCAAATCAATTCTATAATCGTATGGTTCAAATATCAATTTTTATAAACGATCAAATATCTTCTAATAAAAGAGCAAGACGAGACTCGAACTTTCTTCCTCACAAGTTAATGTTTCTTTCGTATAGCATATGTATGTTACTATTTTAATATATATATATATATCATTGAATAGAGAGATAATTTTAGATCGATTATAGAAATGTTGAGTCGTGAGGTGGTGGTGCATGGTGGGCAATTATAGGACCCTACCACGACACAGACATGAGACAACTAAGCCTCATCAGCCTTCTTTTTTTTTTCTTTTTTGGATCCACCAAATTTCATGTCTGTTTCAATCAAGTACAAAAAAAATAAAATAAAATAAATAACTCCAAATCCCAAGTAATAATTATACAAAATCCCCCTAATGTATACACATATCCACTTTCATTGTGCCACAAAAATATCCCAAAAGAGAAAAAATAAAATAAAATAAAATATTGTGTGATTAATTAATTATAATGATATTGGGTTAATTAAAGATGCAAACATAATTAGCATCAATTCACACAAATATATATATATATATGGAGCTTGAAAAAATTATCTCATGATGGTACTTAGTGGACAACAATATTTTTTGCTTATATGAAGTGATTCGCTTATCATTATTATGTTTCCATGCACGTTTTGGGTAAAACTCGGGTGATGATCATTCTAATTAGGAGGTAAATATGATTAATGGGGTAAAGTTTTGATTAATAAATCTAATTATTAAGTATCACATAGGATTCTTTAAATCATTTTGTAGACAAAAGTGATGACATTTAAAGGGTACGTGTATCGGTCCGAATTCAATCGTTTTCGAAAATCGCTTAAACCTACCTATCTATTATTAGTAGTATTGATGTGTTAAAAAGATGTTTAAAAAGTTTAGATAAAACTAAGACAATGACAAATGACGACGGTATAAATTGTCATATTATATTATGCTGGATATATATATAGATAACCCAAAAATTATCCATTTAATTTTTATCTACTTTGTCTTGTAATGAGCTTCTGGAAAACTAGTTATTGGGAGAGTAAGAGCGGTCTCTTTCATTTTTGAGAATGCATGCATGAAGAAGCTAATTGAAAACTATAAATTTTAGGGTTAGGGTTGACCACTTTAGGTGACATATGGGGACCGATATTGGACCGTATATGGGGAAAAAAATACTACTTAGTTTGGAATTTATATGGGATCGGACATGAGAAGGTGTTTTTACCATTCACTTTTGTCTTAGAAATCAAACCCTAATTTAACAGATATTCGATCTATATATTTACGTATCACTATTGTCTTAGAAATCGAATCCTGATTATTGTAAGAGATTTCACTAATGCAGCTAGTTGGTATTTGTATTATTATAATTACAACTGCTATAAATAAGCAATTTTTTCAAACCCAATCGATATTATGAGTAAATAATATTTTAGGAGAGATAAATGAAATTTTTTTCAATTCTAAAATTTGATCATATCGCTAATTAGTAATCACCATATTAATTTGTTAAGAAAAACTAAATACATCAATTGGTTTTTTCTTTTCTTTTGTTGACTTAAGGGAGAGGGAATTCGAACTCTGAATCTCAGTTTTATTGAGATGTATGATTACCCAATGCCCCACCACGCTATACCTACGATCATCATCAATTGGTTGGTCGTTTAAAAAAATTGAGCAGTTCATTTAAACCATTTTAAATTTAAACACATGCACACACTCAAGAAATTAATGAGATCTCAATGGACCACATTTGTAATCTATATCACACCAAACCAACCAACAAAATAACCTGAAGAAAATGACATTTATATTAAAAAATGACAATTAATTAATTTCAGTGGTTTAAAATAATTTAATGAAGTATATGGAGAAAATTTTAAGTTTAAAAACAAAGATTAATTGATGGATCAGAAATCAAGTACTGGAAAGTTAATTTAATATCTCATCTTACAAAATTAATAGTGTACTTAGTGTTTGGTGATTTATTTTTTATTGTAAATCCAAATTATTATTGATATTCTTGAGATCTCTAATTGTTTGAAGACCTTTTGATTATTTGGTGATTTTCGAAGCGAAATTAGTGAAAATATGTAAGAAATTAAGAATGCGTTCGGAATTGCTATACCTTATAAAAATACACTTATTTAATAATTTATTATCCGAAAAGTGTTTGATAAATTAATTGAAAGTTGATTTTTTTCTTATGTTGATTTGAAAATATGATATTACTGAAGTAACTTAAAAAATAATTAATTTTTAATTAAATTATCAAATATTTTTTAAATAAATAATTATTTTATAAACCACAATAATCTCAAACGTACTTTGAAACTATTTTAGAGAACTAGAAAAAGGATTTATTTGACAAATTGTCTTTAACCTATTTTTTTTTAACCCTTTTTGTTTTGGAATTCATAATAATACAATAAATTATATCTTAATTTTAGACGGATAACGTCGTAATAGTTACAGACTCAATCAAGTGGGAGGATTCACACCCAGATATTTCCGAAAAATTGACGCTAACCGTTAGATTCAAAAATTAAAATTTATTGACTAGTATTTAATCAATCTGTTGGATATTTCTTGAAATATTTATGATATACTGAAAGTGACTATATCATCAATTCATCATGAATTGTTTTTTAAAAGCTTGCAACAACTTATCCTAGATTTTGTTGTTGAATGTCTACTCAGTTTATAGTTTTAGTTGACACAGTACACAATAACTTACACAAAATTAATTAATTCAATTTTTAGATGTCTTTGTCTTACAATTGTATGGTCTAGAAAAATTTAATGAAATAGCTAGCTAGACAATTTGGGTATTGCTCAATCATTATAACAAAAAATAAATAATAAACAGAGAGAGAAGAAAATATGAGTTTCCTTTGAAAATAAAATTGTTGAACAAATAAAAAAATACAAACAAAAAATGATTTATATATAAATTTCTTTATTATTAAGAATTTCTAAAACAAAAATAGAGAAAATTAATGTGTAAGATACAATTATTTTAGACAATTATAAAAATGATTTTCTTGACAAAATGTATTTCATTTTTTTTTCTTGACTTTGATAATATATATATTGACACCACGATCAATTTTTTTTATTTTTAGAATTAGATTGCATATAAGAATTGGTTGTTGATACATATCTTGTGCTATAAATTGGGATCAAAATGTTACAATTTAATCATTATAAAAGACGCGCATCCACTTATAATAAAGTGATTAGTGTACCTCCCTCCCACCTCAGTGGTGAGGGGTTCAATTCCTATCATGCACGTACTAGCATGTGTGGGTAGTTTTCTCTCCTTATTGTGGGAGTAGATGTCTCCCGTTATGGGAGTGGATATCATAGCCGCGCATTTAGTGATTAATATTGGTAGATCCCGATCATTGTTATAATTCAATAAATAAAACTTGAAACCCTAAGGACCACTTCTACTACAGGGGAGAGTTCTCCCACACTTTGCAATTTAATAAGTAAATGTGATACCCAAACCCCTATCACATAAGTGAAAGAAAAAATGTCCAACCACTTCACTACTAGTGGATGTACATAAACTTAGACATTTTGAATTCCAACTTTTGAAAATTAAAGGTTGCCCAAAATTCATATTCTAAATGATGTGGCATGTAAGTTGTCAACACTACATCATTTAGAGTAATATTAAGTTGTCCAAAAAATTTATGCAACTTCATACCCAAATGATGCGGCATGTGAGTTGTTAACACCATGTAAATCATTAAATAGTGTTAATAACTTACATATCACATCATTTATGCATGAATTTAGGTAATTTTTTGTTGGACAATCTATCATTATTCTAACATTTAATGATTTATATAGTATTGACAATTTACATTCCATATCATTCGAGTATGAATTTGGCAAGCTTGCATTACTCAAAAACAATAAATAAATAAAACCTATAACTAAAGGCCTGAGATGATGTCCAATCTCTCAATGAATTACAGTGGATATCCTTAGAAATAAATTGTACATATTTAGCAATACCCTAACACCTCTCTCTCTCTCTCTCTCAATTTATACACCAATCACTCAACTTAGCCTCCTATAGCAGGCCCATAAAGCCCATAACTAATTTGTTTCTCATGTGGAGTTGGATTTGATTTTTCAAGACTTGGATTGGATCCATTTTTCTTATATTTATTTTGTTAACTCAATTTCTTGCAAAAAAATCATGGAAGAAAATAAAGTAAGAATTTCTCTTGTTGAATTTGTTTGTCAATTCTTGCTTTATATGCAAACAAACATATTAAAAGTTAAAAAAGGCTTCTCATCTTCTATTTAATTTTACAAGTCCAAAAACAGACACATACTTTCTTCTCACTTCTATCTCTGTGTGATTTTAAAGTGTATATTCACCAAATGAAATAATGCACCTTAGTTTATGTCAAAGACATAATAATTGAATAGATGTTTCTACTTCTATGGAAAATGGTACACAAATAATGCAAATACCTTTTTTGGAAATGAGACAATACTTTGGGCTCATACAAGGCCAAAGCGTTGCCAAGGACTAGGGAAAACTCGCACTGAATTCTCTTGACGCTTAATTTAAGTGTTAAAAAATAGGGTTGATCGTTAAAAAATAAAAATAAAAGAAGAAGCGAAAAGTTCATGTGGATTGACCATAGATCGTAAACCACAGAAGTCTCGAACTTACTTTTTAACGGTCAAACTTAACGTTACGGGAGTTCAGTATAGTTTTATATAAATTTTAATATATTCTGAGTGTAGTTCAACAAAACTCAAATAAGTTTAATATTATTTATTATTGTGGTAAAATGTTCGTTGAATTTCATATATTGCTTTAAAATTATTTTTTGTGCTTTCTAGTAACCAACTATTATTCTAAATTACAGTAACAAACTTTAGTGAAGGATCAATTATTGATTAAAGTATAATACAACTAATTTAAAAATAAATTCCACTTTTTTTTTAATTTAATATAAATTAGGTTATTAATCTACTAAAATGTTAACGATGTATTTTACTATAAATACGATTCGAAAAATAATATTCCTCCCCAATGTGTAAAAGAAACTCCTCCACTCTAATCAAATCATGCACCAACACAATTTCACATGCTTAATTACTATCATGAATGCGTCTTGTTTCTATACAACCCAAAAAGAGTAGTTGAAAGTAGCACTCAATAAATTCAATCAAACTGATAAAGATATCAAGTGGGGACCATGATGCATTTTGTTTATTTTAATAAATAATATATAAATTCAACAAAAATAATCTTTAAATTCTTTGATAAAAATCTCTTATATTATTAATTAAATTTTATTAAATTTAATAATTAATTAATTTAACTATAAAAAAATACTAAAATGTAATTAAATTATATAATATTATTAAAATTTATTATATAAAAAAATTTAAAAAATAAAAATGAACACTAAGATTTTAACTATTTTTTTAATAAATTTTATTTTTTATATATATTATTTTAAATGTATTTTAATTTTTTTAAATTAAATGTATTTAATCGTTAAATTAGATAAAATTTAATTAATGGTAGGAGAGGTATTTATTAATAAATTTAAAAATTATTTTTACAAATATTAAAATTTTAGATGTTATTTATTATTATTATTTTTTTTGCACTTGATAAAATTATGGTTAAAATCATCTCAAATTTCTCCTAATAATGAAATCATGTGTCTTTGTAGCTTAATAAGAGTGACAGAGCATTAAATGTTTGTCAAGCTGCCACCACGTAAGCAAAATACTGTCGGTTGTACCATAAGTCCACATAGCCACCGACACACCGCATCAAAGCCGTCGGTTAGAGACTTAGAGTGGCAAATGACAAAAATGACCTCGATTGCCGGGACTCCCTCACTCACTCTCGACATGATTCAAGCGCAGAACACGCTCCAATGAAACGGAATACTCTGTCGGGAACCGACACTGATACCCATACCCTCGTACATGTTAGAGAGCGTGTCGGCCACTCTCCGCGTGACAGGTGAGACCAGATATGAGCTATCCACTGAAACTCGAAGAACAGTAGCTTTCATCGATAAATCTAATCTTTTTGACATGTGCTATTTTCCATGTAAAATAAATAAATTAAATTTCAATTTTCCCATATTAATATAAATTTATTTAATTGGATTTTTTTTATATTCAATTAAATGACTTTTAACAAAATTAATATTTACATAAAATTAAGTAAAATAGATTTTTTTTTCTTTGGTTAAATAAGCAAATTATCTATATAAGAATTTTTTTTTTTATGTCAATTAGTAGCTATAAAATAAATAAATAATTTCCATTATTGCTTGATTTTTTATAATACCCACTTAAAAAAAAAAAATCAAATGACAAATGACAAAATAGAAAATGAAGAATTTTGTATTTCTCAGCCAATCAAATTTATTATTACAATTTTTTTTAATTTATTTTGATTAGCTGAGATTATACATTAATTATGGAATTTTGAACCAACTAATCACTAAATTACTACTAAAAATAAAAAGTAAATAAAATTTAACTTTTCTTTCCTTCCTCACCGCCATCTTCCAAGTAAGCTTTCTTCCTCCTCTCAGCTCTATTAAACAGACAAATCACAAGAAAACACGTGGCGTAAATGCTGTGGATCTTCCAATTTGTCTTGGGTGGCTGGTGGTGAACAACCCTATGAAACACCGACACGTAGTAGTGCAGGCCCACCGCGAACCCGACGAAGATCTGGGCCAGGCCCAGCAACCTCGTACCCAGCCCACAATCAGTGGAAAATACCAAAACCAAATACATCAACAGCATCAACAAGTAGAGAATGTATCCAAGGGTTTGCAGCACTTGCAAGCAAATGTACGTGGACCGCGAAGTAGCATAGAGAAACTTCAAGGGCTCGAGGCCGGTGACTAAGGAAGCCAGACAGAGGATGGTGAAGTAGATGGAGAGGTAGACTTGGACGAAAATAATGATTTTCTGGAGTGAGAAATAGGCTTTGAAGTGGTTGAAAACGAGAGAGACCAAGAGGAGAGGTACCAAAATGAACGCAAAGGAGACTATGGAGGCAATGGTGGGTGCATATTTGTTGCCAACGATGGGGTTGAAGTACTTCTTGGTGATCTCTTTGTTGTACTTGTCGATGTAAGCTTTCGAAGTTGTGGAGATTCTCTCCAGGTCTGGTAACAAAGTTTGTTGGAACTTGATGGGTAGATCTCTGAATTCAGAGACCAAATCTTGATAGTTTCCTTCGTCTTCAATCCAACTGGGTTGTGTTGGTTTTTTCTGTTTCTTGGTTGTGTCCTTGTTTTGGTTTTGCTTATTAGTTGGGGTGGTGGGTTTGAGTGGATCTAAATAGGGTTTTTTCTTGGTGGTGGAGATCAGTGAGTCAAGTTTGGTTGAGTTTGAGCTTGATTTGGGTGCTTTTGATGTGGAATTCAGCTTTTTGAGATCAGACTTGGAGAGAGAACCAGCTAGTGTTGGAGTTTTGGTTGAAGTTGTAGTGGTTTTCAAAGGCTTGGTTTGGTTGTTCTTGGTTGATGAAGATGATGATTTGGTAGTTCTTGGTTGATTTGGTGATGATGGTGATGATGATGATGATGATAATTTGGTAGTGGTAGTGGTACTACTCTTGATGAGTTTGGTTTGGTTTTTTGTGGCGGACAAGTTTGGTTGTTTGGTGAGTTTGGTTTGGTTTTTATTGGATGGAGAACTAGTAGTGGCAGTAGAAGTGCTTGTGCTTTTCTTCTTTGGCTTCTGCTTTTCTACTGCTACTGCTTCTTCTTCCCCTACAAAAAAATCTGCTAAGATTCTTCTCCTTCCAAGAGTAATCTCCTTCCTGCTGCTTTGAAGCTGCTGCTGCTGATCATCATGAGTTTCAGAGAAAGCACAAATAAAAGCAGAAGCATGAACAAACAAAACAAGATAAATAATCAGAAGCACTTTTCTGAAACTCAAGTACACAAGTGGAGCCATTTCTCTGAAATCTAGGTAGCTAGGTGTTTTGAAGATTCAATCCAATATAGGATGCTTCAAAAAGCTCTCCTAGAGTACTTAGTTTTGGATCTGAATTTTATGTGAGAGAGAGAGAGAGAGAGTACAAATGAAAATTGGATTTTTGTAGTTGGACTTGGAAGAGTAGAAGAATTTAATGCAAAAGCAAGAGCAGTATGAGACCAGTCACAACTCACATGGCCACAAGTAGACACATATGCACCAGAAGCACTTTCCCAAAACGCGGTTTACTCAAATAAAATATCTTAGTTTATAGTTTTTTTTTTATAAATAATTCACCAACTTGTGATAAAATAACTAGTCAAACTGTGTTTATATGTATGTAGACGATGACTTCATTGGTCAATCACAATTTTGTCTCCAAGATTAGTACTTAGATCAATATCAACTTGAATTATAATGGAAAAAGCTAATCCAACTTGTATTTTCACCAAAGAATTTAGTATAACCACCTCTTCTCCATCACTTTTGTCTACCAATTACAATGTTTTTGTACTAAAAAATATTGCACATTAATTCCTTGTAAATATATGTTCGATTACATTGTTTTCTCTTGTATTCGTTATTGAAAATCTCTAAAAATTTATCGTATACGTATTTTTCATTGTTAGAAAAAAAATTGTTAACTAATTTATCCAACGAACGAGCTCTTCATAATTTTGTGTACCAAAATGATTGTAGTCCTTCTAAAATGTGTGTTGGGAACAACATTTCTTATGAAATTCGTCTAAAATCTTTTAAAATTTATTATATACGTTTTTTATTATGATTAAATATGAAAAAAATTTAAATCCTAGTGAGTTAAACTATAAAAGATATTTTGTAGTGAAAAAAATATATTGTAATTTATAATAAAAAATATTATAAATAGTATCGTGGTAAAAAGTCTGATTGTAATAATAAATATTGTAAAAAATTTTTTACTATAAAATATTCATTGTAAAAGATTTAAAATATACAGTAAAATTTTTTAAATTTTTAATATTTATTATAAATTAATATTAATAATCGTGATAAAAAAATCACCATAAATATATTTTGTTTTAGTGAATCAATTACCTTAATCGATCAATTAGGTAAAGTAGTGTTTTTGACTGTTAGTATTTGACCTGGTGTTTGACTGTGAGCTGGTATGTGTAGCATTAACAAGATCAGATTAATGATCTAAAATTATTTAATTAATGGCGGTGAGAGACAAAATGGTTGAAAAAATTGACTTGCGTGCACTAGATTCAATTTTGAGGTTTCCCATCTAGAAAATTAATTAAAAAAAAAAAATCCCCATTTTTTGGTAGGCCCAATAAATGTTATTTTTCCACATCAGTCCATGTTATCATAGTGAGCATCCTAGGTGGGGTGGTCCCTTAATTCCCACCGTCCGATCTCATTGTGGGTACTAATTTGTCTAATACAATTGACTCTCATGTTTTTTTTTTTTGTTTTTAAGGGGTTGACACAGTTAAGATTTTGTCGATAACTATTCAGGTTAGATATTATAAGTGTAGTATGGATAATTATTCTCAGAATACGAGAAACCAGCTCAATTAAGAGTTACACAGGATTCTTTGTCTTGGTAGTTAGAGAATTTAAAAGCTCTTTAAATTACTAAGGTTTAAATGCTTGTGTATATATATAAATATATATTCTCATAATTATCCACAAAAACGCAATTGTGTGGTTCTCATCTCCCGTTACTGGGAATAGCTGTCTGAATCGTGCTTATATAATTTAATTTCGATTGGTTCTGGTAGTCCTCTAACCCGTAAAGGTGTCAAATATGGATCCGGTAATTATAACACGAAAAGTTAACGTTCAACTTTCAAAGATATATTAACGTTAATTATGTACACATGCACAAAGTCTAACATTAGTGTAACGTATTTACATACTTAACGTGGGTACCGATCGATCTCATAAAAAATATGATGATGATGATAATAAAAACCCTAAAGCTTTTGTAACCAAAAAGTTATGAAAACGTTGGCTTTACAGAGAGAACCCACACGGCCACACCAACCTGGAATGCACCGTGAAACCAAAAGTGAAAAATGGCTTGATGTATGAAGAAAAATAATCAAATCAAACCCACTTAGTACTTCTTTTTATTAAAGTGAAGAATAAAAATGGTGCATGATTTGATCGATCGGGTCTTCTTTTTCACACGCATGCTACTGGATCAAACGTCTTCTTCAATACCACAGTGTACTGTATGCAAACTCCAGAGCAAGCAGGCAAGACACAAACCAATCAATGAGTTTTGTCTCCTCTCGTCTTCACTAAATTTTGTGACCTTGAAGACAAATGCATGTTAATCTAATAATGAAGTAATTATTGTAGTAATTTTTACAATTTGTAACTAATAGGTTGCAATTCAAGCAATTGAATCCAAGTGGTTGGATAGGGTAGTAAAATTAGTAATAATAATTACTAAACGAGAGTTGTATCCGATGTAACTACTTAGTACTGACACAATAATGCAATTGAAATATAAGATAATAATCTCCCAAAGGAGAGTTGTTAGAGTTCAAATCCTAATGGATACAATTTTCATATCAGTGGAGTACACATGTAGTTAAGTCTTTACTGACCTTTCGGATCGAGCAGAGATAAGGCCCATACCAATATATATGGGACCAACTCGTGCATTAAAACAAAAGAAATATATATAAGATAGTAATTGGATTGTATACATTCAAGTAAATGCAAATCAATCAAGCATTGATACCTTAGCAAGGCCCATTATGGGGCAAAAAATGAAAAATGATGTGGGGTGAGAGAGGCTCGAACTCTCGACCTCAGGATAACTCAGAAGCTATGAGACCTACGCGCTAGCCAACTGCGCCACCACCCCTTACTGGTTTATGGGAGGCAAATTTTATTTAAGTGGTTTTTTAACATTGTAACCTCATATATATACATGTACATATATATATATATATAATTATATATATATATATATATATATGTATTTGTGTGTGTGTATATATATATACAAAATCATTGCTTAAATGAACTTTGGATAACACTAAAAAGGAAAAAACAATATAAAAAGTTATTGGCTTCTACATTGTTTATACACAATATTGTATCAAAACTGTAGCAAAAATGACAGAGCAATCTAAGATTGAATCATATAGTAAGAACATAAACAAATAAAATCGTGTACAAAAGTTATACAATTTGGTGACTTGCAACCATTGCTTGGAATATAAGCTTAAAACAAATTAGTATCCGAAAAGAATTGTGTGGATGGAATTTCTTTTTCAATCATTGTAGGGTCTCTATACACAAAATTTTATCAGTCTCATGAACTTGAGATGTTTGGTTGATGGGAAAGCAGAGATTTCTCATCATTATCATCCAAATCAAGCCTCTCTTCCCTTGCAAACTCTATGTTGATTTCGCTTGTTTCATTTCCATTCATATTTTTCGAATTCGAAACGTGAGGAAACAGCTGAGATTCATCAGCATAATCATCATCAGCTTCTAATTGTTGCATTTCTAATGCTATCAATGCATCCATCTTTGCACGTTCGCGGTCTCTTGGGTACGTGTAATAGAGGAAGGAGTAGATGAAGCAACAAATCGCCGCTGGAATGCCAATTGCTGTGTAGAGTGCCTTGGCAAGTGATGCAGCATTTTCTCTATCGGTTTCAATCTCTACCGAGCCTGATGCCCCTTTCGGAGTTGGTTTATAACCATATACGTGCTGCGCCAAAACGCCAACAACAGGGGGGGCAAACGATGATAGTACAGTCTCGAAAGATCGATCCAACGCATAGATGCTCGTTCGAGATCTCTCAGGTACTATCTCTGCCAATATAGGACTGTGTAGGCATCTTAGTTAACCAGTATATATACAAGTTCTAATATTATCGTAAGGGTCTTGACACACGTTAAAAGGACTTCTAACGTTTCAATTTTTTAGTTCACAAAACCTTACCATCTGTGTAATTTTATTTTTATCTAATTTAAAAAATTAGATATCCGTCCTTAAGGACACATGTTAACATAATCTTTATCGTAATAACAAGTGGATCCAGGAGACGTACTTGTTTGTAGCAGCAGCGATCCAGGATCTGCAAAATCCCATGATGAACAAGACCAGACCATGCACGAATGCTGTGGACGGATCATCAGGCAGAGCCAGAAGCAATACAGCTGCCAGAGGAATGGCGGAGCCAGAACTGATCTGGGAGAGGATTATCCTCCCAGAATTAGGCAGGCGTTTCGCAAGAAGGTCTCCCATCTTTCCTCCGAAAAGAGCCCCAAGAGAACCGGCGATCGTGAAGAGGGTCATTAGGAATGCAGTCAATGTGTGGGAGAAACCTATGAGCTCCAACCACATTGTGGCAAATGACAAAGCAGACAATGGAAATGACCCGGGAATACCTTGAGCAACAATTATCTGAAAAGATGGGATCTTCATGACCATCTTTGCTTCTCTGATTAGGTCCTTCATTTCTAGCCAGAGTGACTTGTCTTGTGCTTGATCTTTCGCTGTACTATCACCATCACCATCCGCGAACCGCGGATCATTAGCGAAGATGCGGACCAAAATGCCTACTATGACACTAATCATTGCAACCAAATGGAAAGCAATTCTCCAACCAGGTATCCCCATGAAAGATGTTGAGGCTATTAGTGTGGAACATAGTCCACCGATGATGGACCCGAAATTCGACGTCAGTTGTAGCCATCCGAAAGCTGTACCACGGTTGCTGTCATCGGTTGAATCTGCCACGAGGGACTGAATGGCAGGTATGACAATGGCAAGTCCAATTCCATTCAAACCTCTTGCAACGGCTACCTAATCAAACCGTAAGTGAAAAATTAAGCATCCGAAAAACCAACATCCAGACGAGGAAGACACAATAAATTACATGTTTTTCAAGGATGTTTTCTTGATATATCCAAGCTACTTGCACATTGATTCTTCGAAGATTTACCAGAATACATAAACCAAACTTACATGTATATCTAAAGAACCAAATTTTTTTTTTTGAAGAATTTTACACATTTTGGCAGTTGACCTCATTTGCCCCTTTTTTTTTTAATAAAAAAAAAATGTGAAGCACAAAAAAACTTGAAAACCAACCCAAGAATCAACGGTACTTCTAGATCTGTCTAGCAACACCATGAAAACAATCCAAAATCTACATAATAATATCACACAAAAGCACAAAACAATCAAATCTCAAGTCCCCACAATATAATAATAGTAATAATAACAACTTTATCAAACCAAAGTAATATAGAAAACAACAAAAAGTGTACACAAGAAATAAAAAAAAAAAAAACTTGAGATTTTTGTGTGTGTGAGAGAGAGAGAGAGAGAGACCTGGAAGAAAGTAGTGGAAATGGCGACAAGAAAAGTGGCTGCAGCCCAGAGAAAAGCACCAAGAGCAATGACACGAGCTCGGTTGTGACGCACAGCCAAGTAGGCAGCCAATGGGTAGCAAGAGGCCTGAACTATGGATCGAAACAGAGTTAAAGAACCCAACCCAGTTGGGTCCGTGTGTAGATCCCTACCAACTTCTTTGTAAACACCCGGTAACAGAGCCTCGTCTGCTCTCTCCATTATTCCAGCGATATTCACTAGAACCAACGTTAGCGTCTCTGATTTCATCGTGTTTGCTCTGCTTTTTTTTTTTTTGGATCAAAATGAAAAAAGTCCTCTGTTTTTGTAACAAAAAACAACAGAGGAGGCTTCCTTCCTCTGGATTTTGCTCTGGTTTTTTAGTCAATGGAGTGAGAAAGGTGAGATGTTGTGTTGTGTGTAAGAGTGTGACACGTGTAGAGAGGAGATTTGATGAGATGAATTCACAGTGGGGCCAACGAAAGTGATTGGCTAGATTTGCTGCTATTTTCTGGCCAATCAGAAGCTGTTTTGTTGCAAGAATATTGGGATCTGTCTTTAAGTTTGGACACTGTAATTACTGTCTACTAACTCTCTCTCTCTAATTTTTTTTCTTCAATTTTTTGGATTAATTTCAATGCCATTGAACGTGGGATTACTTAATTACTTAATTATGAGTCAATAAGGTATATTAGGTTTGACTTAAATATAGAATAATTTTTAAGAAAATGACCAAAACATTAATAAAATTATGAAAATTTATATGCTTATATACGTTTTTAGATTGGATAGGTCCGCTTGTAATAAAAATCAACCAAATTAAACTTATTCATCTATAATTTAATCAAATTTAAAAAAAATAAATGAATAAATTATCAAGTCGTGTTTTCGAAACAACCAGGAAATATGTAATGTGTATACATTTAGAAGAGTTTTTTTATTGGTCCAAAGAACTTTTTTAATTACAAAAATTTTTTTTAGTTTTTTTTTTATTTGGTTGTCACTCTAATAGATTTTTTTGACAATTAAAAAAACTATTTTACGTTTAATTGGAAAAATTTAAACTTTAGGTAATCTTATCATCTCAAAGAGATTTTTTAATTAACAACTAAATGGCTAACAGTTTTTTCTTAAAATCTTTACATGTAAAAGCTATACTTCTAAATAAATATACTTTTAAAAGCATTGTTCGAAGAAGTTTTTTTAAACGAACTTTAAATGTGTTACACTTGCATCAAATAAATAAACATGTTTGACGGGTAATTTGAATTATATATATATATAAAAGTAATATTTTTTGTTTTAAAAGGCATTGATAATTCTTTTATATTGTGTATTGTTCTTTTAATATTTTTTCTATCTGTTTTATTATATAATATAATCTGATTCTAGATTGTTTACTAATAAGGATATATTATTAGAAGGTATTCAAAATGAAAATTTTTTCCAAAAAAAATTGACCCCATCAAATTAATTTTATATTTTGTTTGTACCTCTGAGGAAGTTAAAAAACGAAAAACGCCCACCGACCCATGAAATAACATCTTAACCCGAGGAGCTTAATGTCAAGTGAAAGCAAAGTCAGCATTCATGTAAAAGCAGAAAAAGAGAAGCACTTTTGAAGAAGCACTCTGGCTCGATAAATTTCACTTCCTTACTTGAGATTTTAGCAATTGTTAAGCTGTTTATAATATAAAGTTTCCAACTAAAACAACTATTACCAAAACAATAAATCAATTCGGAGTCTGTCGAGATCTACCAAAATCAAACATTATTTGCACGTTTGATTATATCTTTTGTCACAATACACTACAAGAAAAAGTGGTTTTTTTAATGAACAATATTTAACGGAGTTCAAATTTGGTCGGTAAAAGTAGTATTTCCAATAGTAAAAATATAACCATCGAAAAAGTATAAAACAATATCTATTTTTAACGACGGAATATTTGCCCTTAAAAATGGTGTTGAAAGTCGTTAGAAATACTATGAAAATAGCGCCTACCTTTGGCGCCAACATTATTTCTGGCCATATGTATATAGCCATCGGAAAAATTGACTCTTTTCCGACCAAAACACTTGTTTCTCGAAAATGTCATGACATTTCTGATATGATGTAACTTTTCGTTAGAAAAAACAAACATTTCCGACCATGGTCTTAGTCCTTAAAAATATTATAATTTCCGACAATAAGTAACTTGTCCTCAGAAAAGGTTAAATTTTTCCGACCATAATTGTTTGTCTTCAAGGCAAATATATACATAACCAATACAAACATATCATCCATTGTAAGACAGACCATCCGGGTGCGTTTGGTGTGCTGAATTAAATTAAACTATTTTTATGTAATATGATATACACTACAAGAAATTGTGCCTGTAGGGACCAAAATTAATGGTCTCTATAGATAGAAAATGGTCCCTAAAGTGTCTAGGGACCAAAATAAATTCGTCCTAAATTTAGTCCCTACAAGTGGGTCGCAATACAGCTATTGGGACCAAAAATGAAATTGGTCCCAATAAAAACACTATAACGACGAATCTCCATATCTAGAATTTAGGGACCAATTTCGTTTCGTCCTTATAAAATGTCTATTGAGACGAATTTTCGTCCCTATAGGTATGGTGTTAGAACGAAAATATTTTGATCGCTATACATCATATATTGGGACCAATACTTAATGGTCCCTGTAGGTGTTGTTTTGGGACCAAAACATTATTTATTTTCTGAAGTTAATTTCCTTTTGTCTTTATAAAGAAAAATTGGCACACATCATTTTCCTTGTCAAATCCAGCTTTGAAAAATGATCATACTATTAGAGCCCATTCGGTTTTAAGTATCCTTTACGTTTTTCATTTTTTAACGGGATATTATTAATTCTCTCCATAATATTTAAAAGAATATCATTTTACACCACACTTTTAAAATATTTCCTCTTACACCACACTTTTAAAATATTTCCTCGTACAATTTAAAAAACTATTAGAAAGGATACTGGCCGTTAGACTATATGGGGCAAGATGATAATTGCACCACAAAATTGAAAAAAAAATTTTTGGTGGAACTCCACTAGTTCAAAAAAAAAAATTGAAATAAAAAAAATATTATGGAGGGCAATTATCAATTTGGTCTCTAAGAGTGCTTAAATGAAATATTTTGGAAATTAATTTGGGAAAAATTGAGAAATGAGGATGGGGGAGCTATCTCCATCCTCATCTCCATTTAGAAATATGGCCCAAGGGAGAAAGACTCCAAGTCAATGATGGAAAGAGGAGGACTCCATTAGGAAATTTGTAGGAAATTTCCTAATAGTTACTTTGCATCAAAAGTCAAAAACTTTTAAAGAGCTATAGGTCCCGGTGTTAACGAAGTAGACTTTTAAGTCGAGGCTTTTTAACTTCTTTCTCTTTCACAATTACACAAACCTAACTATTATCTTTACAATTATCCAACAATTATTGGAATACATAACTTATACACTAATAGTAAAGTGTGTTTTTTTATTTTTTTTATATAATTCAGACATCGCTTAAACCCGCTTAATGTGCCCAAAGTTCAAAACTAAAGCTCTCGCCGAACACTACGATCTTTGGGAAGTAGGAAATTATCGCCTTTGGTCGTGTAGTTACCCATGAGGGAATTCAACCTTGTGGGAGTAAAACACAAGCTTAATCGTTATATTAATTAACTCATGAGTCTGAATTTCACTAAAGTTAAATTTTAATCTGTTATAAAAATTTGAAATATATAATAAAAAAAAAACTACTTTTCTAAGGAATTTTCTATCATTTTCATGATGAAATGTAATTGTCTTCATTGCCTTAGAAAATTGGCACATATCATTTTCCTAATGAAATGTAATTGTCTTCATTTGACTGTGAGCTGGTATGTGTAGCATAACAAGATCAGATTCATGATCTAAAATTATTTAATTAATGGCGGTGAGAGACAAAATGGTTGAAAAAATTGACTTGTGTGCACTAGATTCAATTTTGAGGTTTCCTATCTAGAAAATTAATTTTAAAAAAAAAAAATCCCCATTTTTGGTAGGCCCAATAAATGTTATTTTTCCACATGAGTCCATGTTATCATAGTGAGCATCCTAGGTGGTTGGGGGGGGGGGGGGGGGGGGGGGGGGGGGGGGGGGGGGGGGGTCCCTTAATTCCCACCGTCCGATCTCATTGTGGGTACTATATTGTCTAATACAATTGACTCTCATGTTTTTTTTTGTTTTTAAGGGGTTGACACAGTTAAGATTTTGTCGATAACTATTCAGATTAGATATTATAAGTGTAATATGGATAATTATTCTCACAATCCGAGAAACCAACTCAATTAAGACTTACACAAGGTACTTTGCCTTGGTAGTTAGAGAACTTAAAAATTCTTTAAGTTAGTAAGGTTTAAATGCTTGTGTATATATATAAATATATATTCTCATAATTATCCATAAAAATGTAATTGTGTGGGTAAACCTTTTTCCTGTTGTTAAAAGTAGTTATCCGGATTGTTGGTCCCGATAGTTTTCATCTCCCGTTATTGGGAATAGTTGTCTAAATCGTGCTTTTATGATTTAATTTCGATTGATTCCGGTAGTACTCTAACCCGTAAAGGTATCAAATATGGATCCGATAATTATAGGGATAATTGCACTAAAGTACCCTGATGTTTGGCTATATTGCAATGAAATCGTGAGTTTAGCCTTAATTGCATGTTAGTACCTTTGACCACGTTGACCGGTATGTTAACTTTGACTTTTTGGTAAAAAGACAAAATTGCCCCTGGTTTAAAAAAAAAATTAAATAAAAATTTAAAAAAATTAAAATTTTTAAAATTTTTAAAAATAGATCTCCACCGTCCATCAAGATTGATGGACGGTGGAGATCTATTTTTAAAAATTTTAATTTTTAAAAATTTTTAAAAATTTTTATTTAATTTTTTTTTAACCAGGGGCAATTTTATCTTTTTACCAAAAAAGTCAAAGTCAACATACCGGTCAACTTAGTTAAGGGTACTAACATGCAATTAATCAGTTAGTTAAGGGTATTAACATATAATTAAGGCTAAACTCACGATTTCATTGCAATATAACCAAACGTCAGGGTACTTTATTGCAATTAACCCATAATTATAACACGAAAAGTTAACGTTCAACTTTCAAAGATATATTAACGTTAATTATGTACACATGCGCAAAGTCTAACATTAGTGTAACGTATTTACATATTTAACGTGGGTACCGATCGATCTCATAACAAAGATGATGATGATAATAAAAACCCTAAAGCTTTTGTAACCAAAAAGTTATGAAAACGTTGGCTTTACAGAGAGAACCCACACGGCCACACCAACCTGGAATGCACCGTGAAACCAAAAGTGAAAAATGGCTTGATGTATGAAGAAAAATAATCAAATCAAACCCACTCAGTACCTCTTTTTATTAAAGTGAAGAATAAAAATGGTACATGATTTGATCGATCTGGTCTTCTTGTTCACATGCATGCTACTGGATCAAACGTCTTCTTCAATACCACAGTGTACTGTATGCAAACTCCAGAGCAAGCAGGCAAGACACAAACCAATCAATGAGTTTTGTCTCCTCTCGTCTTCACTAAATTTTGTGACCTTGAAGACAATGCATGTTAATCTAATAATTAAGTAATTATTGTAGTAATTTTTACAATTTGCTACTTTACAGCTTTCCAGGCTAACTATTAGGTTGCAATTCATGCAATTGAATCCAAGTGGTTGGTTAGTCTAGTAAAATTAGTAATAATAATTACTAAACGACAGTTGTATCCGATGTAACTACTTAGTACTGACACAATAATGCAATTGAAATATAAGATAATAATCTCTCAAACGTGAGTTGTCCGAGTTCGAATCCTAACGAATACAGTCTTCATATCGGTGGAGTACACATGTAGTTAAGTCTTTACTGACTTTCCGGATCTAGGAGAGATAAGGCCCATACCAATATATATGGAACCAAGTGGATTAAACCAAAAGAAATATATATATATATATATATATATATATATATATATATATAAAAGATAGTAATTGGATTGTATACATTCAAGTAAATACAAATCAATCAAGCATTGATATCTTAGCAAGGCCCATTCTGGAGCAAAAAATGAAAAATGATGTGGGGTGAGAGAGGCTCGAACTCTCGACCTCAGGATAACTCAGAAGCTATGAGACCTACGCGCTAGCCAACTGCGCCACCACCCCTTGTTGGTTTGTGGGAGGCAAATCTTCTTTAAGTGGTGTTTTAACATTGTAATCTTATATATACACACACAAGTGTATATATATATATATATATATATATATATATGTGTGTGTGTATATATATATATATATATATATATATATATATTCAAAATCATTGCTTAAATGAACTTTGGATAACACTTAAAAGGAAAAAAACTATATAGAAAGTTATTGGCTTCTACAGCATTGTTTATACACAATATTGTATCAAAACTGTAGCAAAAATGACAGAGCAATCTAAGATTGAATCATATAGTAAGAACATAAACAAATAAAATCGTGTACAAAAGTTATACAATTTGGTGACTTGCAACCATTGCTTGGAATATAAGCTTAAAACATGATCCGTTAAAAGAAACAAATTAGTATCCGAAAAGAATTGTTCGGATGGAATTTCTTTTTCAATCATTTGGTGTAGGGTCTCTATACACAAAATTTTATCAGTCTCATTAACTTGAGATGATGTTTGGTTGATGGGAAAGCAGAGATTTTTCATCATTATCATCCAAATCAATCCTCTCTTCCCTTGCAAACTCTATGTTGATTTCGCTTGTTTCATTTCCATTCATATTTTTCGAATTCGAAACGTGAGGAAACAGTTGAGAATCATCAGCATAATCATCATCAGCTTCTAATTGTTGCATTTCTAATGCTATCAATGCATCCATCTTTGCACGTTCGCGGTCTCTTGGGTACGTGTAATAGAGGAAGGAGTAGATGAAGCAACAAATCGCCATTGGAATGCCAATTGCTGTGTAGAGTGCCTTGGCAAGTGATGCAGCATTTTCTCTATCGGTTTCAATCTCTACCGAGCCTGATGCCCCTTTCGGAGTTGGTTTGTAACCATATACGTGCTGCGCCAAAACGCCAACAACAGGGGGAGCAAACGATGATAGTACAGTCTCGAAAGATCGATCCAACGCATAGATGCTCGTTCGAGATCTCTCAGGTACTATCTCTGCAAATATAGGACTGTGTAGGCATCTTAGTTAACCAGTATATATATATATATATATATATATATATATATATATATATATATATATATATATATATATATAAGTTCTAATATTATCGTAAGCGTCTTGACACACGTTAAAAGGACTTCTAACGTTTCAATTTTTTAGTTCACAAAACCTTACCATCTGTGTACTTTTATTTTTATCTAATTTAAAAAATTAGATATCCATCCTTAAGGACACATGTTAACATAATCTTTATCGTAATAACAAATGGATCCAGGAGACGTACTTGTTTGTAGCAGCAGCGTTCCAGGATATGCAAAATCCCATGATGAACAAGACCAGACCATGCACGAATGCTGTGGACGGATCATCAGGCAGAGCCAGAAGCAATACAGCTGCCAGAGGAATGGCGGAGCCAGAACTGATCTGGGAGAGGATTATCCTCCCAGAATTAGGCAGGCGTTTCGCAAGAAGGTCTCCCATCTTTCCTCCGAAAAGAGCCCCAAGAGAACCGGCGATCGTGAAGAGGGTCATTAGGAATGCAGTCAATGTGTGGGAGAAACCTATGAGCTCCAACCACATTGTGGCAAATGACAAAGCAGACCATGGAAATGACCCGGAAACACCTTGAGCAACAATTATCTGAAAAGATGGGATCTTCATGACCATCTTTGCTTCTCTGATTAGGTCCTTCATTTCTAGCCAGAGTGACTTGTCTTGTGCTTGATCTTTCGCTGTACTATCACCATCACCATCCGCGAACCGCGGATCATTAGCGAAGATGCGGACCAAAATGCCTACTATGACACTAATCATTGCAACCAAATGGAAAGCAATTCTCCAACCAGGTATCCCCATGAAAGATGTTGAGGCTATTAGTGTGGAACATAGTCCACCGATGATGGACCCGAAATTCGACGTCAGTTGTAGCCATCCGAAAGCTGTACCACGGTTGCTGTCATCGGTTGAATCTGCCACGAGGGACTGAATGGCAGGTATGACAATGGCAAGTCCAATTCCATTCAAACCTCTTGCAACGGCTACCTAATCAAACCGTATGTGAAAAATTAAGCATCCGAAAAACCAACATCCAGCCGAGGAAGACACAATAAATTACATGTTTTTCAAGGATGTTTTCTTGATACATCCAAGCTACTTGCACATTGATTCTTCGAAGATTTACCAGAATACATAAACCAAACTTACATGTATATCTAAAAACCAAATTTTTTTTTTTTGAAGAATTTTACACATTTTGGCAGTTGACCTCATTTGCCCCTTATTTTTTAATAAAAAAAAATGTGAAGCACAAAAAAACTTGAAAACCAACCCAAGAATCAACGGTACTTCTAGATCTGTCTAACAACACCATGAAAACAATCCAAAATCTACATAATAATATCACACAAAAGCACAAAGCAATCAAATCTCAAGTCCCCACAAAATAATAATAGTAATAATAACAACTTTATCAAACCAAGTAATATAGAAAACAACAAAAAATGTACACAATAAACAAAAAACCAAAACTTGAGATTTTTTGTGTGTGTGTGTGTGTGTGTGTGTGTGTGAGAGAGAGAGAGAGAGACCTGGAAAAAAGTAGTGGAAATGGCGACAAGAAAAGTGGCTGCAGCCCAGAGAAAAGCACCAAGAGCAATGACACGAGCTCGGTTGTGACGCACAGCCAAGTAGGCAGCCAATGGGTAGCAAGAGGCCTGAACTATGGATCGAAACAGAGTTAAAGAACCCAACCCAGTTGGGTCCGTGTGTAGAGCCGCACCAACTTCTTTGTAAACTCCCGGTAACAGTGCCTCGTCTGCTCTCTCCATTATTCCAGCGATATTCACTAGAACTAACGTTAGCGTCTCTGATTTCATCGTGTTTGCTCTGCTTTTTTTTGGATCAAAAATGAAAAAAGTCTTCTGTTTTTGTAACAACGAGGAAAAACAACAGAGGAGGCTTCCTTCCTCTGGATTTTGCTCTGTTTTTTTAGTCAATGGAGAGAGAAGGTGAGATGTTGTGGTGTGTGTAAGAGTGGGGCCAAGTGTGGGGTGGAATTGACACGTGTGGAGTGGAGATTTGATGAGATGAATTCACAGTGGGGCTAAGGAAAGTGATTGGCTAGATTTGGTGCTATTTTCTAACCAATCAGAAGCTGTTCTGTTGCAAGAATATTGGGATCTGCCTTTAGGTTTGGACACTGTAATTACTGTCTACGAACTCTCTCTCATTTTTTTTTCTTCCAATGTTTTGGATTAATTTTTTTTTTTATTAATTTTTTGGATTAATTTCAATGCCATTGAATGTGGGATTACTTAATTACTTAATTATAAATTTTGTCTTAATTATAAGTTAATAAGGTATATTAGGTTTGACTTAAATATAGAGTAATTTTTAAGAAAATGACCAAAATATTAACAAAATTATGAAAATTTATCTTCTTATATACATTTTTAGATTGGATAGGTCGTTTGTAATAAAATCAACCAAATTGAACTTACTCATCTATAATTTAATCAAATTTAAAAAGAAATAAATGAATAAATTATCGAGTCGTGTTTTCAAAACCATTAGAAAGTATGTAATGAGTATATTTTTGGAAGAGTTTCTCTACTGACCAAACAAGCTTTTTTAATTTCAAATTTTTTTTTTAATTTTTTTTTCTGTATCGTTTAGTTGTCATTATAGTAGAGTTTTTTGACAATTAAAAAAGCTATTTTGCGTTTACTTGGAGAAACTTAAACTTTAAGTAATCTTATCATCTCAAAGAGCTATTTTAATTAATAACCAAACGGCTAACGGTTTTTCCTTAAAATCTCTACATATAAAAGCTATATTTTTAAAAAATATACTTTTAAAAGCTCTACCGGAAGAAGTTTTTTTAAACGGATCCTAAGTATGTTACACTTACATCAAAGAAATAAATCTGTACCGGGTAATATTAATCGCACACGTGTGTGTGTGTCTATATATATATATATATATATATATATATAAGTAATATGTTTTGTTATCTTTTATATTGTGTATTGTTCTTTTAATCTTTTTTCTTTTGTTTTTCTTTCTGTTTTATTATATAATATAATCTGATTCTAGATTGTTTACTAATAAGGAGATATGATTGGAAGATATTGTATTCAAAATGAAATTTTATTCCAAAACAAATTGACCCCATCAAATTAATTTTATATTTTGTTTGTACCTCTGAGGAAGTTTAATAAACGAAAAAAGCCCACCGGCCCATGAAATAACATCTTAGCCCGAGGAGCTTAATGTCAAGTGAAAGCAAAGGAACCGTTCATGTAAAAGCAGAAAAAGAGAAGCACTTTTGAAGCAGCACTCTGGCTCTGCTAAGAGTGTAATTAGTTGATGAGTTGTCATTGTTTGAGTTGATATCATGGACTAGCTGTACATGTATTTACATTATCTGGTGCCACATAAGCAGATTACACACCAATCTTTGTATGCCATGTGTAAGTGTAATCTGCTTGTATAAATACCTTGCTTACTGTTCTGGATTGGGTTGTTGAAAATGAAATGAAAAATACGAGAGCTGATGAACTCTCTGGAAACTGTTTTCTCTCAACCACTGTCTTCTCTATTGTGTGTTTGATCTCTGATTAGGTTTTATAGATTTTACATGGTATCAGAGCTGTCTATCTATTAGATTTTTGGTGGAAAGCTTTTCATACTACTGTCTTCACTATTAACAGACTTCCCACTCATGTCCTACAACATAGATCTCCTTTTTCTGTCCTTCATAAAAAACAACCAGATTATCTCTCCTTTAGGGTGTTTGGTTGTTCTTATTTTCCTCTTATTAGGGCCTATAATAAACACAAATTTGACTTTCATTCTGTCAAATGTTTATTCTTAGGTTTTTGTGATCAATATAAGGGTTATAAGTGTCTTAGTCCTTCTGGTAAAGTCTATATTACTCCTCATGTTCTGTTCAATGAGAAAGAATTTCCTTATTCTTCTCTTTTCTCCTCTCAAAAATCTCAGTCATCTTCTTGTAGTCTTTCTTTCTCTACTGTGTCAAATTGTCTAAAGTCTTCTTTTTTGCAGTCTGGTACAGATCCTCCTTTACCAGTGTCTCTCCCACCTTCTTTTCCTTCTTCACAGCCTTCTACTATTTCTTCTTCTTCTTCTTCTTCTACCATCCAGCCATCAACTACTGTCTCTTCTTCTCAGCTTTCTACTGTAACTTCTCCTACTAGTCATCATGTTGTGCCTTCTTCTTTTCCTGTTCAGCCCTCAACTTCTCCTCTAAATACTCATACTATGGTTACTAGATATAATAGAGGGATATTCAAACCCAAAGTCTATCAGCCCCTTGTCTCTGCAGTAGCTCCTACCTCTGTTTCCACTGTTGAATCAGTTCCTTCCACTGTCACTGAGGCTTTGCAGCAACCAGTATGGCAGCAAGCCATGCAGGCAGAGTTTGATGCCTTACACAAGAATGGGACATAGAGTTTGGTTCCTTTTATGGAAGGTTTGAATATTGTGGGCTGTAAGTGGTTGTTTCGTACTAAATTCAAAACTGATGGTAGCTTAGATAGACATAAGGCCAGATTGGTAGTCAAGGGGTTTACTCAGTCTCCTGGTTTGGATTATTCTGAAACCTTAAGCCATGTAGTTAAGAGCTCTACTATTCGGGTTATATTCACTTTAGCAGTCACTTTTAAATGGGACATTCAGCAAGTGGACGTTAATAATGTGTTTTTGAATGGTGAGCTTAAGGAGGATGTTTATATGTCTCAGCCTGAGGGGTTTGTTGATTCTGCCTCACCCACTGCTATTTGCAAGCTTCATAAGGCCTTATATGATCTTAAACAAGCTCCTAGGGCCTGGTATGATAAACTCACGGCTGCCCTTATCACTTTGGGTTTTTTTAATTCTAAGGCTGATCTTCCCCTTTTCTACTACAAGTCTACAACTTATTTTCTTCTCCTTCTTGTCTATGTTGACGATATATTAATTACTGGGACTGACAGTATGCTTGTCAACAAGGTATTTCATTACTTGAATTTGTCATTTGCTCTTAAGTCTCTTGGTTCCCTTCAATATTTCCTTGGGTTTGAAGCTTGTAACATCTCTAAGTTCGAATACCTATAAAACGTATGATTGAATGCATTTTGAATATGTGAATATGATTTTTATGATTTGAGGGGTGGAAATTTAATTAAATGTATGTATATTTTTAGGTTTCATAATGGACCAATTTGAACGGTCGAAAACAATGCACGAAGAAAATGGTAAAAATCTGGACAGTAGGCATCGCGACTAGGGATCGCGATGAGTAGCTCGCGGTGAAAAGGATGATTTGGGGCAGTTAGTACCATGACCATAGATCGCGATGATCATCTCGCTGTGAACGTGGCAAATTTCGACTAGTGAGCAACGCGACCACCGCTCGCGGTACAGGTCGCGATGACTCAAAACTTGTAAAAAAATAAAGCGGTGGAGCGGTGCAATTAAAAGGAACCAAAGAGAGCAACAGCTCTCAAAATTTAGCAAACACACAGAAACAGCAACAAGAGAAAACGAGAGAGAAAGAAGAAAGGAGAGGAGAGAGAAAGAAGAAGAAGAAGAAGAAGGAGAGAAGAAGAAGAAGAAGAAAAGAGAAAGAGAAGAAGGAAAGGAGATTGAGGAAGCTTTCAGGTTTGGTGTACACGTATTTTTCGAATTCCATTTTTTCAGAAATTTTCGGAATTGTCAACTTTTAGAGTTTTTGAGTTATTTGAAGTATATGGACTATAGCTTATAGTTCAGGGTTGATGTATGCGTGTTTTTGAATTTTTTTCGTTTTCCAGAATATTTCGGATTGATTGAAATTGATTAAATTTGAGTTATTTGAATTATATTGACTATAGATTATAGTTTAGGTTCGATGTATACGAGTTTTCGAATTTTTCCAGGTTTTCAGAAATTTTCAGAATTTTTGAATTATATAGTTTTTGAATTATTTAAATTTTGTGCCGATTATACCACCCTTTGGATAGTACAGACCCAAAGTGCCGGTCCTAGGGTTCTAAAATTTGTCATGGGATATTTACAGCGGGTGATTCCGTTGGTGTTCCATTCTGATCTGATGTTCGGTGAGTGGCCCCGTTTGCGTCTAATACCGAACAACCCGTAATCCAGTCCGATAACTTATGTTTTGTATGTCATAAGCCTAATCTGAAAATTACTTTGTTATCTGGAAACGTTTGATAAATTAAGAAAATATATCTGTTAATTGATTTTGGATATTTGATTTGATATGAGCCCCATATATTGTTTATATATTTGTTATTTATAGTTTTCATTGATATAAAATATTTGTATATACAATTTTGTGTACATCCACTAAGCAATATGCTTAGCGTGTTGAGTTTTCTCGCACGCAGGTAACAAAGGTTCCAAAGGCGAGAAAGATAAAGAAGAGTAGAGACTGCAGAAGCAGAGTTTAGGATCACATCTTTCCTGCATATCTTTTGGTAGTTTGTTTGTATTAAGTATATCTATTTTAATACCGTATGCATATACAAAAACTGTTTGTAAATATTTAACGAGCTTCCGCTATATAAATATTTTCTGATATGTTTATGTTATGTGAATCTTTATAAATGATATTGTGATAACTTGGTTGGTAAGTCGCACTATCACAATACTGTGCCGATTATACCACCCTTTGGATAGTACAGGCCCAAAGTGCCGGTCCTAGGGTTCTGAAATTTGTCATGGGATATTTACAGCGGGTGATTCCGTTAGTGTTGCATTCTGATATGATGTTCGATGAGTGGCCCCGTTTGCGTCCAATACCGAACAACCCGTAATCCAATCCGATAACTTATGTTTTGTATGTCAGGAGCCCAATCTGAAAATTGATTTGTTATCTGGAAACATTTGAGAAATTAAGAAAATATGTCTGTTAATTGATGTTGGATATTTGATTTGATATGAGCCCCATATATTGTTTATATATGTGTTATTTATAGTTTTCATTGATATAAAATATTTGTATATACAATTTTGTGTACATCCACTAAGCAATATGCTTAGCGTGTTGAGTTTTCTCGCACGCAGGTAACAAAGGTTCCAAAGGCGAGAAAGATAAAGAAGAGTAGAGACTGTAGAATCAGAATTCAGGATCACATCTTTCCTGCATATCTTTTGGTAGTTTGTTTGTATTAAGTATATCTATTTTAATACCGTATGCATTTACAGAAACTGTTTGTAAATATTTAACGAGCTTCCGCTATGTAAATATTTTCTGATATGTTTATGTTATGTGAATCTTTATAAATGATATTGTGATAACTTGGTTGGTAAGTCGCACTATCATAGTACTGTGCCGATTATACCACCCTTTGGATAGTACAGGCCTAAAGTGCCGGTCCTAGGGTTCTGAAATTTGTCATGGGATATTTACAGCGGGTGATTCCGTTGGTGTTCCATTCTGATCTGATGTTCGGTGAGTGGCCCCGTTTGCATCCAATACCGAACAACCCATAATCCAGTCCGATAACTTATGTTTTGTATGTCAGGAGCCCAATCTGAAAATTGATTTGTTATCTGGAAACGTTTGAGAAATTAAGAAAATATGTCTGTTAATTGATTTTGGATATTTGATTTGATATGAACCCCATATATTGTTTATATATGTGTTGTTTATAGTTTTCACTGATATAAAATATTTGTATATACAATTTTGTGTACATCCATTAAGTAATATGCTTAGCGTGTTGAGTTTTCTCGCACGCAAGTAACAAAGGTTCCAAAGGCGAGAAAGATAAAGAAGAGTAGAGACTGCAGAATCAGAGTTCAGGATCACATCTTTCCTGCATATCTTTTGGTAGTTTGTTTGTATTAAGTATATCTATTTTAATACCGTATGCATATACAGAAACTGTTTGTAAATATTTAACGAGCTTCTGCTATGTAAATATTTTCTGATATGTTTATGTTATGTGAATCTTTATAAATGATATTGTGATAACTTAATTGGTAAGTCGCACTATCTTTGGAAGGGTGCGCAAAATTGATTTACTACTTTAGAAGTTGATTTTTATGAATTTGAACTGTAAACAGGTTTTGGAAAGTCAGAAAAATAAGGAAACTCTGGCAAGATTTTCGAAAATTTATTTGGACCACTTTCAAAAGGTTTTGAATATAAAATATGTTTATCTACAGTATAAGTTAGCTTTTAGTATATAGTAGCGCTCCCTGATTCGGTCCGAGCGGATTTGGGTTAGGGGGTGTTACAAAGCTCATAGAAGTTACCATGGGATCACTCTTACTCAGTCCAAGTATGCTTGAGACCTCATTGTTAAAGTTGATTTGGGTGACTCTAAGCCTTGTCCAACACCTCTAGCTCCTGGCAGTAAGTTGGCTTCTGCTGATGGTCAGCCCTTTGAGGATGCTGTAGAGAGTTTTAGAAAAGATTTTGATTATCATATAACATGCGGAATTGGTTTTCAAAATTTTTTCTTATATTGAAAACCTTTTTCAATCAGGAACGAGTTCCTATATATACGCAGAAAAAGACTTTAGAAACTACATACCTTTTTCTTGATTTTTTTTTTTTGATTCCTCGATTTACCACCAGATCTTCCGAGCTATGACCCGCGGTCTGATAACGTGTGTGTGGGCACGTCACGGCAAGAGATAGAGGTCACGTGAAAAGAACACCAGCCAAATCCTGTAAAAGAGGAGAGAGTTAAAAAAAAACCTTTTTTTTTCTTTTCTTCTCTCTTTGGTGGCCGAATTATCTTTCTTTTTCACTTGTGCATTAGGTTAGGTTTTTTTTCTAATTATATAACACTTATATAGTAGTCATTTAGGGTTTTAGTTTGACCAAGTTAAAATAGGATTCTAAATCCTATTTATTTTTAGTTTCCTTAAAGATTTGAACCTGTGACCTTTTGGACTATTAAAATAATCTAATTATTTTAATTCTATTGTCCTAGTCATTATTTAATCGCATGATTTCATATTTAATAAATAGAATTAATAATTAATAATTAATAATTTCTATTATTTTATTAAGTATTTAATTATTCTCTTTTATTTTTATCGCATTACTTTCGTAACACTATTAATTAGACCATCCAATTAATCTACCGTGACCCTCATTACCAACAACCATAAGGGCTAGCAAGGGGACCTAATGGACCCACAGTTTTGAGCTCCAATAATACTTAGTAATATTAATTAAAACTCTTTAATTAATATTTCACGATTATTAACCTCGGAGTTGTTCTACTAAAAACCCGAGGCTGCACTCTCAGAACTGTAGACATGTTTATACAATCTGAAGTCTCAGTGTCCATTGATATAGCTAATTGCATATAGTGTGATCCTCCACAAATAGTTCATAACTAGAGCTGGGTCATAAAGTCCGTTATACCCCTCTAGAAATATATTTTCCTTTTAAGTACCATTGATTCTCTAATGAACAATTAAATCCTGTCTTCCTCATGGAAGAAGGAGAGCGCTCATAATCGTTCAAGTCCTGAATCAACCCTTAAGGGAACCACTCATCTACTTCAATCAAGAAGGAGTAGATTCCACTATTGTGTTCAAACCTTCCCAGCCACAAGCCAAACCGCAGCTCTAAGATACGGAGGTATTGGTCGAGATTCTCATCAACCTCACTCATGGTAAATCAAAAGCCACGATCTAACCTGAAGGAGTCGACAAAACACTCATGATTAAAATCATCTATAAATAGCCATCGTTTATCGATTATATATGAATCTCATCTACTAACAGATCTTGATGAGAGATTCATATAAATCGTGACCCAGTCCTATATGATCTCATCATATAAGGTGCTTCCATTCTCATGTCAACTACATGAGCGGTCTAGGATAAAACCACCGTAATTTACAGAATGGACCGCAGCAGTAGATCAATCACAAACAAAGTACTCAGCTTTGTTCACTCTCTACGGACTCTTTAGATTGCACGTCTCAAAATGAATCCTCTCTGTATATGACTATTATATACTCATTATGAAATTATGTCTTGCAATCTAGGATGTTCTTGCATAATACGAATATATTACTGAATATAAAACATTTTATGAACTTGAATGATAATCTGAATAATTCTTATTATTGTCTTTGACCATTTACAATTACAAGCTTTAGGGCATAAATCCCAACAGATGCAGCTTTCTATTGTAGCACAGTTGGTGCATTGCAGTACCTCACTCTCTCTCGGCCTGATCTGGCTTTTGTAGTGAATAAATTGAGCCAGTTTTTATCTTCTCCTTCTCAAGTTCACTGGCAGGCTGTCAAAAGAGTCTTGAGGTTTGTGAAGAGCGCCTTATCTTATGGCCTCTCCTATACTGCTGCTCCTAAGCTTGAACTTGAAGGGTTTGCTAATGTTAATTGGGCCAGCAGCCTAGATGATCGCAAGTCCACTGGGGGTTACTGTTTATATCTTGGTAGCAATCTTATCAGCTGGTCCTCCAAGAAGCAATGCATTGTTGCTCGCTCCAGTACTGAGGAAGAGTATCATTCTCTTACCTCAACAGCAACTGATATCGTTTGGTTTCAAAATCTGTTCAAAGAACTTCAAATGGTTGTCTCTCCTTCAGCTGTTTTGTGGTGTGACAATGTAGGGGCAAACTCTGTTGCTCATAACCCTGTGTATCATTCTCACACCAAGCATCTTAAATTGACCTTCACTTTCTACGTGATATGGTCACCAATGGTCAACTTGACATTAGGTATATGCCTACTTTAGCCCAAACTGCTAAAATCTTTACCAAATCTCTTTCCATTGCTACGTTTCAACTGCTATCTTCAAGCTTGTTACTGATAAAAAATCAGTTTCATTTGAGTGGGAACAATGAGCTTATTTTCTCTACTAATGGTATGGCTTCTGCTGGTTCAAATGGTTCTAATGACAACACTACTGGTGAACAATTTTCTAAGCTCAAATTCAAATTCACTAATTTAAATCAGTCTCATTTGATGGGGAATGTTAAGAGTGTTATTAGTTGATGAATTGTCATTGTTTGAGTTGAGATTGTATGTTTGTTATCATGGACTAGCTGTACATGTATTTACATTATCTGGTGCCACATAAGCAGATTACACACCAATCTTTGTATGCCATGTGTAAGTGTAATCTGCTTGTATAAATACCTTGCTTACTGTTCTGGATTGGGTTGTTGAAAATGAAATGAAAAATACGAGAGCTGATGAACTCTCTGGAAACTATTTTCTCTCAACCACTGACTTATCTATTGTGTGTTTGATCTCTGATTAGGTTTTGTAGATTTTACAGGCTTGATAATTTCTCTTCCTTACTTGAGATTTTAGCAATTGTTAAGCTGTTTATAATATAAAGTTTCCAACTAAAACAACTATTACCAAAACAATAAATCAATTCATAGTATGTTAGGACCTATCAAAATCAAATATTATATGCGCGTCTGGTTATCTCTACTGTCACAATAATCGGAGAAAAAATTCGTCACATGCTTGTAAAATGCAAATGGTAAAACTCAAAATCCCACCACATGCATATTGTTGATATTATTATTATTATTTATTTATGTTCTTCAAAATAATAATACTAATTTTATTTTTTTGAAAGACACCTGTTTAAATTATCATTTTCAATCAATAATGGATTTATAAATACTAAATTAAAAATAGAGCTAATTGCACTCACACCCCCTGAGGTTTGGCCAACTACAGGTAAAATCAATTTTATCGTTTATTGACAATGACACCCCCTACCGTTAGTTGACTTCCGTTAGATTTAACGGTTGACCAACTGTTACCCTTAAAATGATCAAACTAGCCCTCAAACAATATTTTCTTTTTATTAAATAAAAAAAATTATTATAAATTTTTTAATTTTAAAAAAGAAAATAAAAAATTAAAGTGTGGATCTCCACCGTCCATCAAATCTGATGGACGGTGGAGATCCAATCTGGAGATTGGAACTCCACCCAAAAAAAAAAAAAAAAAATTTTTTTTTGGGATCTTGGAAGAACCCAATCTGGGTTCTTCGAAGAACCCAGAAGGGTTCGATCGAAGAACCCTCTGGGTTCAGATCGAAGAACCCTTCTGGGTTCTTCGATCGAACCCATCTGGGTTCGAACGAAGAACCCAAAAAACTGGGTTCTTCGAAGAACCCAGATTGGGTTCTTCGAAGATCCCAAAAAAAAAATATATTTTTTTTTTTGATCCATTTTCAGATTGAATCTCAACCCTTCATTAATCTTGATGGATGGTTGAGATTCGATCTGGAAAATGGATTTAAATTAATTAATTTTTTATTTTTTATTAATTTTATTATTATTTTAAATTTTAAATTATTTTATTATTTTATTTTAATTTTTTGATTTATTATTTAATAAAATAAAATTAAAAATTGAAAAAGACAAAAATACCCCTGATACTGTTAAAGTCAACTAACGGTGGGGGTGTCATTGTTAATAAACGATAAAGTTGATTTTACCTGTAGTTAGCCAAACCTCAGGGGGTGTGAGTGCAATTAGCTCTTAAAAATATATATTGGTTTTAGATTAAATCGTTGTGATGCATTGACTAAATCTGTAGAAAAACATGAACGATCTGGATTGAATAATAATAAGAACATAAACAAGTACAGTCGTGTACAAAAGTTTCCAAATGTGAAGTTTTGGAACATGTTAGAGTAAGTACAGTTACTGACAAACTTACAATGGAAGAACAAATTATTGTCTGGAAATCGTATCGATGAATTTTTTATTTTTTTCCTTTCCATTTCTTGCATAAAACTTATCAGTTTTGTGAATCCGAACAGTTATGCTGATGATGGGAAAGCAGAGATTTTTCATCGTTATCATTTAAATCAACCCTCTTCTCTCCTGCATACTCCATGTCAATTTCGCTTGCTTCCTTTCCATTCATTGCCTTCGAATCCGAAAAATGAGGTAGTTTAGAGTATTTCTCTGGTGAAATTTTAATAGAATCGTCATCTGCCTCCAACTGTTGCATTTCTGATTCTATCAATGCATCCATCCTTGCACGTTCGCGGTCTCTTGGGTACGTGCAATAGAGGAAGGAGTAGACGACGCAACAAATCGCGATTGGAATGCCAATTGCTGTGTAAAGTGCCTTGGCAAGTGATGCAGCATTTTCTCTATCGGTTTCAATCTCTACCGAGTCTAATGCTCCCTTCGGAATTGGTTTGTAACCAAAAACGCGCTGAGCCAAAATGCCAACGATAGGGGGAGCAAACGATGATAGTATGGACTCGAAAGATGCATCCAACGCATAGATGCTTGTTCGAGATCTCTCAGGAACTATCTCTGCAAATATAGGACTGGAGGCGCCATTAGAATACAAGTTAACTAACATATATACGAGTTTTAATCTTATTGTCACTCTACAATTCTGGACCTGGTGATCAAAGTTACTTCAATTCCAATAAGTGAACATATATGATGATCTAGTGTAGATCATACGTTTTCGAACGTTTAGTAATTAGCAAGCAAAATTAGTTCTAGTTAATTTGATTTATCTTATTATATGTTTGAACACCTGCAATAATAAGTGAACAACCACACCATTACCATGTATTAATAGTTGACTAAGCTATCTTAGGGTGTTCTAAGCAATGGTTTTGTTGCTCTTCAATTCTTCATTATCATCCCAAACCAAACCCTAAAACGACCCGAAACCTAATTAGTCCTAGAATGTGAGGAGTAATAACAAAGCGGATCAAGGATACGTACTTGTTTGTAGCAGGAGCATTCCAGGATGTGAAGAAGCCCATGATGAAGAAGACCAAACCGTATAGGAATGCTGCCGAAGGATCATCAGGCAAAACCAAAAGCAAAATGGCTGCTAGAGGAATGGTTGAACCAGCACTGATCTGTGACAGAATTATTCTCCCGGAGTTAGGTAAGCGCTTCGCAAGAATATCCCCCATCCTTCCTCCAAATAAAGACCCGAAACACCCGGCTATTACAAAGAGTGTAGTGAGGGATGCTGTTAATTTGTGGGAGAAACCTATGAGTTCTAACCACATAGGGGCAAACGACAAGCCTGACCAAGGGAATGTCCCAAAAACGCCTTGAGCCACAATTATTTGGAAAGATGGGATTTTCATAACCATCTTCGCTTCTTTGATTAGGTCCTTAATTTCCAACCAAAATGAATTGTGTCGTGTTTGATCTTTAGCTCTACTGTCGCCAGTTGAGAATCGCGGATCATTAGCGAAGAGGCGGACCAAAATGCCTACTATAACACTAACTATTGCAACCAAATGAAAAGCTATTCTCCAACCAGCTAGACCCATGAAGGATGTTGAGGCTAATAGTACTGAAAAGAATCCACCGATTATGGCCCCAAAATTCGATGTCAGTTGTAGCCATCCGAAAGCCATACCACGGTTGCTTTCATCGGTTGAATCAGCAACGAGGGACTGAATGGCAGGTATGACAATGGCAAGTCCAATCCCATTCAAACCTCTTGAAACTGCAACCTAATTGACCAAATGTGAAATTCAAGCATCCAATTTGCCTCAAAAATATTGCATTGAAGTTGCTATAGAAACCAAAACAAAATCAATTGCAGTCATCACTTCACAGTCAACATGAAATTATGATTCATGAAGTAGTTTCTAAAAGCAATGTAACTTGATTCCCATTTTAGAAAACACACAATATTCAAGCACAAATCAACTTCAAAACCCCAGAATAAATGGAACCTCGAGATCTGTCTAATAACTTATTTAACACCATATAAACACTTCAATATCTACACAACATCACACTATTTCACAAAACAAGCAAATCCCAGCTCCACAATCACATCAAAAACACCAGTAAATTAACCAAAGAAAAAAAAAAGTTGCCAACTTTATCAAACCCAACGCTATCAAAACAACCAAAACCAAATCTCAAGAGGAGTTTTAGAGAAAAACCTGGAAGAAAGTAGTGGAAACAGCGACAAGAAAAGTGGCTGCAGCCCAGAGAAAAGCACCAAGAGCAATGACATGGGCTCGGTTGTGACGCAGAGCCAAGTAGGCAGCCAATGGGTAACAAGAAGCCTGAACTATGGATCGAAACAGAGTGAGAGAACCCAACCCAGTTGGGTCCGCGTGAAGATCCGCACCAACTTCCTTGTACACTCCTGGTAACAGTGACTCGTCAGCTCTCTCCATTATTCCTGCCAGATTCACTAGAACCAACGTTAAAGTCTCTGATTTCATTGTGTTTCCTCTGTTTTCTTTTTTCTTTTTCCTTTTTTGTTACCTTATATGGAAATTGAGATCTTTGAAGTTGGATTTTTCTTCTCTCTTTTTTTTTTTTTTTGCCTTGCATGGAAATTTGAAAGCGAAGTTGTTGATGTTTACTATCTGTTGCTAATCAGAAGTTGTTGTGTTCCAAGAATTTTGGGATTTGTCTCAGTTTAAGACACTGATAACTCTCTCTCAGTTTATTTTTAAATTTTTTTTTTTCTCTTTTTGGATTAATTTCAATATTCCATTGAATTAGTGATGACTTGATTATGAAAGTTGTCTTAATTAAAACTTAATTAGGTATGATTTAATTATTTCTTCTCAAGCATGACATCCATAAGTAATTTCTTTATAAATTAATATCGTGTAATCAGTTATTCAGATCGCATAACCAATTATTTAAATTGTTCAAATAAATATTACGTTTCTCTAAAAATTATCTTAGTTTTTTTAGTTTTAATATATTTATTCATGTCTTTCTTGGATTAAAATCGTATGCACCCAGAAAATGAGATTTGCAAAGATATGTAGCTAGTGAGTTGTAACTTGCACAGATCACGTGAACCATGTATTAAGTATTAAAGTAAGAATTTTTTAATGGGATTTATGTATTCAAGTTAAAGATTCCTCTATACTTTATATAAAAATATATAATAAGAAGATAATATAGGATAGTACAAATTGAAAAATTTTATATTAAAAAATTAATTCGATCGAGACCGATAATTTTATTTTATTTTTTATAAATTAACATCGCTTCATATTACAAAATAAAATTGTTCTACTTTACATTATTATGTTACGTTATTTTAACACTTTGTCTATAGTTTTCAACTAAAACAACCATCTAATAATAAAAAAATAATCAAACGATAATTTTTTAGAAACTACTCTTGACGTTAAAAGTTATGTCCAAATCTCATAAGATTATAATGCACCACGTGTAGTTATTCTCGTTCTATAGAGGAGGCATCTACGATCAGAGGAGAGAGAGAGTACAATCCAACGGTCTGTAATTGACTATGACCCGCGTTGATTCTTGTTGGGTATTTTGGTTTGACACCGTTACTATGGGCACCGTGTCATCGTCTTCATCCATCATTCACGCCGCACACTAGGACCACGACACGTGTCTTTCCCGCCTTAACAGCCTGTGTAGTAAAGCATTAGATGCAGCTGACGTAAGCAAGTCCATTTTATTGAGCAATAATTTTTTTATTTTGGAATTTTAATATTTATTTGCAACCATTAAGCTCTTTTTCTAATTAATTACCAACAGAAACAAATATTGTTAAATTAATTAGCAATAAATAAATTAATTATATATATAATTAATTGTATTTATTCAATTTGATCGCTTATTATATTAATTCAAATCAAATTAATTATTATAAATTATAAATGTTTTGTTGCATTCCTTTTTAAATATATATATATTGTAGATGCTGAGATCTACTTAATAGATTCGGGGACCTTAAGTCGGATAAAAGTAGGGTCAACAACCTGCACAATAGAGAAAAAGAGGTTGTGCTATTTGGAACACCGGAGTAATGTCAATCAAATAGTCTTTGACATCCAAATTAGATTGAGAATTTAAATAAAGAAGGATAAAAGAGGGAATTACCACATGGAGTAATCGTATGTCAAGCATAACGTGTTCGTTGGTACGTCGAGTATAGGTTTGAGGGCTCGATATTGACTATATCAAACATGGCTGGATGGCAATTAGGTCGTGTGAAAGTTTACTAGCTTGAAAGCATAGTAACGACTTTTAATAAAAAAATGCTTTTTTTTCTCTCTCTATAAAGCGATAGAGCTGTATTTATAGTAGTATGTTTTAACCGTTAGAGGGGCGATCAAGGATGTCATGCTTCGAAATATCAGACATTTCTATCATCGCGAAGCTGTTGGTTGACTGATCACTCGTTTAAATGTTTAGACCCAATCAATTTTTAACATAGTCAACTCGTCAGATAGATTTTGGGTCTCATCTGGGTCCGTCTTTTGGGCTTTTTGGACTGCTGGGTCTATTTGGACTGTATACTTTGGACTTATTTTTAGGTCTAAAACTTTTTAGCTATTTTTGAATTCAATATATATTGTTTATATTTTATTAATTATTATAAAATAAATGTAAAAAATATAAATATTTCTCGAGTTATGCGATCTTATTATCACCTATCAACTCACAATGATTTCTTGACTAGACTAATACTTTGTTAATTAAATAATTACAATTGAAAATATAAAATATATAATAACTTTTTACTATCCACAAAATATTCAAATTTGGTTGATTAATGTAATGGGAAATGAGTCACCGAAAGTGTTTTTTTTTTTTTTTTTTTTGGGTTCTATTGATCCATCTAATCAACACTTACTCAATTGTCTCTATTATATTTTTCAACCCTAGTTGCCATCATCACTCCCTCTCTCATTCTTTTTACAAGAAAAAAAATAAAATTTTCCATTTGTCTTCATTGAATTGCTATTTTCTTACTTTTTTCCTCTCTTAAATCTTTTGTATTTTTCTTCCCTTTTGAGATTAATCCAAAATTTTCAAGTTTTTCAACTATTGATTTGATCTTGAAGCATGAAACAAATTAAAATTGAAAATAATTAATAAAAATTCAATAATTAACTTGCTTAATATAACCTTTTACTTTCTTTGATTGATAGATGCGTGTTTTTTTATATTATCAGAATATGATTGTCGGTAAACCTCTTTTATATAAATAACTTTTAAAAAATTTTGATTCGATATTAGTTCCCGTGAAATAAAAGAAAATGAAGTGTTTTCAATATTATAAAATCATTTGGATTTATCTTTGAAGAATTATTTTTATATAATTTCTTCATGGGAAAAAACAATATAAATACTATTTAAAAAAAAGAAAAAAAAAAGAAGATATTTGAATGTAAAGGAAACATGAGATGAAACGAGGGACATTGGTGAAAGAAATTGGGATAGAGTGGGACCAAAAGAAATGATGAGGGGGGTAGTAAGTGAGCAGAGCTGACTCCAGTGGTCATGATTACATGAATATGGGCTCCGTGAAATGGCATCATTATAGGGAAACAAACATCATGATGATGATTCAATGGACGGTTGGGATTCATTTATGGGCCCACACCAGTACCCCTCCTCTTGCTTTGTCCCTTCAATCTCCAAATTCAATGGGCCCCCTTCTTCTTTCTTCACTCTTCTTTTTTCACTGTTCTCTTCTCTCCTCTCCTGGGGACGCATCACACGTCCAATCCATTGCTTCCCACACCAAAAATTTCAAATATATATATTGCAAGTACTGATAATATTTATCTTCATATTTGGTTTAATTATAGATTAATTCTAATAATTTCGAATTTCATTAGAAATCTCTCAATTTTTTTATAAAATTTACAAACAAATCTCTATTAAATAAGTTTGTTAAACACGTTCGATCGAAAATTATTAAAAAATAAGTTTATATTATATAAACTAGTCTTTTAGATTGAAACCTGTAAAATTATTTATATATAAATAATATGTTATTTTTTATATTTATATTCAGGTCAAATAATATATGTATCTTTCTATTTATAAAAATTACATTTTGAAATTTATCTTAAACATTTTAAAATATATATAAGATTGTGGATAAAAAGTATAAATTTCTTATTCATTTATATTTAATTAAGATTTTGTGGAATTTATAATATCTTATTTAAGTCTCTTATGTGATAGCATATCTATATGGATACTACCAAACAAAAGGGTTTTGATTAAACCTTTTAAAGCATTATTATGAATTTGCTCATTACATGGGGTGCAAATTGCTTTGAAATTCGATAAGATAAGGTTGGCTCAGCAGTTTACCTTTCATACTTACACTTTTGAGGTTGTGAGTTTGAGTCATATCTCTCATTTCTGTTCCCCCTCTTCCCGAATCCCTAACTAATTATAATTGTTCAAAAAATAAAAATTTACTTTGAAATCCGTCAAAAGTTATTTAATTTAGTGGTTGGAGCTTCACAAACGCCTTTAACTCATCAGAGTTAGATTTTTAATCTTATTAGGTCTCACTAGCCCTCCGATCCGTCCGGGTTAGATTTTTTTTTTAAAAAAAAAATTGAAATCCCAATAATTTCAAAATAATATTAAAAAAAAGTAAAATTCATTCCTTGGTAATCAAAATCACTAGAATTATTAGAGATGGTTTTAATTACATAGTATTTTTTTTTTTTTTGAATTGTCAATAATTAGTTCATAATATTAAATTATTATTATTATTATTTTTAAAAAAAGCCTTAAATTTAAAATAGTTTGTGTAAAAATCAACAATGTCAAAATTGATGCAGTGAATAATAGTAGTGGCAGACACAATGGACCTACTTCGAATCATCTCTGACCCACTTAGGTGGACAAAAAATAATGTGATTATATATACAATATATAAATAAAGCAAGCAACACACAAGTTTAGGATTCATTAACGGTAAATCTTAATAATTTTTCATTTGAATTTAAGGTACATAGTCACATGTGTTTTTTTTTTTTTTTTTTTTGTTGTTTAAAAGTGCTTCCAAAAAGCATTAGCACTTTTAATAGTTGAAAGCACTTGTGATCTTAAGCTCATCTTCAATTAATCTACACTTACCATTATAATTCTTCTTAGAAATAAATCATTCTACTAACAACTTAATTTAATTACATTCCTTTATTATAAAAATATTGTATTTAAAAAGAATTTTCGTACTTATATGATATTTTATAAAATATATTCACTCATAGTTTAAGTGATTAGTGCACATTTTTCATACATGTTAGTGATGGATATATGTGGAGAGTTTTCTCCCTGTATTGAGAGTAGATATTTCCGATTATGATAAGTCCCTAGTATATTTATAATTAATTTTATATCATTAAATATATTTTTATATACAAATAATAATAATCTTCTGTTTTTTTTCTATTTTATCGTGTATAAAATAAATGTACAAAATCGTATTTATGACAAAAAAAAAATTAAAAACATCTTTTATGGTATTTGAATTTTTTTCGATAATACCTCGAGATTTTACAAGCTGAATTAGATAGTAATTGCTAAGTAAAGATATTTTATTACTTATTTTATATTTTAAGATTTTTTGACATATTTTACGGATATCAATTTCATTTCAATAAAATTTTAATTAAATTAGATAATAGATAAACATAATGTTCAAATTAACTGACATCCATACAACTCTACGTGTGTGTGTGTGTCTATATATATATATATATATATATATATATATATATGTCGGGAGGGATTGAGGGTATGTCGGGAGGGATTGAGGGACTCATTTTTTGACTCAATTTTGTAGCCAGTGGATCTCTTAGATTTGGATAGTTAGGATTTAATAAATTTAAGTCATTTATTTATTTTTCTTCCTCTCTTCATCATTAATTTATTTTATTTTTTCTTTCCTATTTTTTATATTTTATTTCCTAAAATATTATCATTTTATTTATCTTTCCTACAATTTCTTCCTTAACTCTATTATTTTTTTTAGTTTTCATTATTGCATTAAAAACAATCATCATTATAGTCTTATAATATTGCCTAGTAATAACACAAGAATGACCTTGAAAGTACTATATCTCAATTCTCACTATAATAAAATATTATTATTCGATCTTGATAAAATCGTAAATTTTCATTATATATCTCAATTCTCACTATATAGTCTATATCTCAATTCATAACTTTAAGGATATAAATGTGATGGGTAAAATACTAAATCAACCTCATCTTATCCCGCGTTTCAACTTCATATAAATAAAATTGGATGCTTTTGTCTTTAGATCTTCAATTAATTTAGCTAACGTCGTTTTTTATATACCATCTCCTGCTCTTAAATTTATAAAAAAAAAAATTTGAAAAAATGATGATTTGATAGTATTTTGACTTTAGAAATTAATTTCATTAAATTTTAAAAAGTTTATCTACTTAGTAAAAACAAGAAAGGATCTTATTTTCTTTCTTCTATTGGTTTGGTAGAGGGCTAGGGTATGACTTTTAATTTATTTGAGGTTACCACCATAATTTCTAATCATATTATATATTATAAATATAGCTTCAAATATAGCTTCTTTTGTTTTTACAATAAAAAGTCAAGTGGCCCTATTTAATACTACATTTGATTTAATTTTGGTCTAGTTAAACGTATTTTGACTAGAAGCTACCAATGTCATATTTAATGCTGCAATTGATTTAATTTTGGGAGGGTTAAATAAGAGAAAAAAAATTTACATGCATCAGATGCAATGTATTATGCCACTAATATCATATCACGTGATATAAAAATTGAATTTGATTGGTTCTCCAAGTCACGTGACATGATATGAATAGTTAAGACAATCCACTATATAAAACACAAGCATGAGATCCATGATTTGCACCCCCTTGTGCGCGGGAGAGAGCCTCTATACAACACTCACTTGATAATTACACATTAGTCAAGTATATATAATCTCAAATACTCTTGATATTCTTCTCATGTAGGATTAGCTTATTTTACAATAATTTTTTCAATTCACTGGGTGCACTTTGAGCAATGATTTTCCATTTACTCGAAAATCATTTTAATTATATGAATATACACTAAAACGAGTATAATATCAGTCCTACTTAAATTTGAGTCTAACAAATTATATTCAAAATGCTATATTCTCATAAGAAGAAGTGGGCTGATCGAGTCTTAAAAGACTCATCACTACTTCTTCTTATATCGCATTCAAATTAATTTGCTTAATCATATGTTTGGAACTATTAAAAACACAAAAAAAAAAAAAAAAAAGTAAATGCCCAAATCTCCTTTAAATAATCTTGGTATTGTCGCAATAGTGTCGTTTTCTTGCACAAGCTTCTCCTGATCGCTGGCATTCCTGGAGGATATCATGGAGGCTAGTGCGAAGTCTCCTCCAGCTTCGGTGAGGGTGTGAGATCGGCCTAGATGGGAGGCTCCTTCTCTAGGGTGGTTTAAAATCAATTCTGATGCTGCAGTTGACTCGGTTCGTAAGAGAGTTGGCCTGGGGGTTGTTATTCGTAATTGGCAGGGTCGGGTTATGGCCTCTTTGTCCTAGTCCTATCCTTTGCTCGTTTCGGTAGAGGTCGCGGAAGCTATGGCTATCCAATGGGGTCTTCAGTTGGCTTCTAAATTGGCCTCTCGCCGGTGGGTTTTGAGACTGATGCCTCGTCTTTAGTGTCTCTTATTATTCACAAGGATCTGACGCTTTCTGATGTTGGTTTGGTTGTTGCGAATATTATTCAGCTTGTTTCTCTGCTTTATATTTTGCATATTAGTTATGTGCCTCGCTCGTGTAATGGAGTGGCTCATTGTTTAGCTAGATTTGGTCTTTTTATTTCGGATTTTTTAATTTGGATGGAGGAGGTTTCTGTGTGTGTACTAGATCTTGTCCAATCTGAATCTCGTTTGTAGTTGGTTTATTTTATTGAGTGTTTTCTCCTAGTAAAAAAAAAAAATTTAATTTTAAAAAAATATATTTATTTAAACTGTTCTCTCTCTTTAATATAAATAATAAGTTTTATTATTTCGATACATCAGAATCATCATGTTCTTTGTCCTTAACGTAAATACTCTTATAGGCACATGTCAATCTAATTCTTTAAAATATTAAGAATTAATATATAATTTGTGATTATATTAATCTTCTATGATTGAGTCACTAGTTATAAAAATCTAATTATAATCCTTACAAGAAAGATCATCAATATATATATATATAGAAACCTCCTTCCAAGGAAGAATAGTAGAAAGTTGACTTAATTTAATTTCAATTAGTATAATTGGTAAACAAACTTTAATTAATCAAAGTTATTGGTTTAGTGTGTGTAATCAAAGTTATTGGTTTAGTGTGTGTACTTGTGGAATATATTATATAATTATAAATATTATCTGTAAAATATTATGGTTTCGAGTGAGAATGGAATTGAATGGCGACAAGACTTTTTTTTTTGAATTGGGAGATGCCAAAAGTTAAGTATCTTTTTGAGTTTCGGCTCAAAATTGTAGGGCATTTTTTTTTTTTAAATGTTTATGATGGGTAAAAATAATATACTCAATAATGTTAATTTGTCACAAGATCTTTAAATACTCCGTAAAAGTTTAGATGGATAAAATAATCATATTTCATATATGCTGAAGATATTGATGATGAAGGGAGAGTATATATATATAGTGAGTAGTGAGTAGTGAGTAAGAGAGAAGGAAGCAGCCATCATTGCTAAAGAGCAAGCAAAGCTTATTATACATATTCACTGGCCTGGCCATGGCATGGGCCACCATGATAGCTAAAAGAAGTGTCACAGGTCACAACACACAACACAAAACAACACCACCACCACCCTAACCCTACCTCTCCCTCCCTCTCTCTCTCTCTCTCTCTCTATAGCTTGCCTGGCCCTTATATCTCACCAAAATCCCATGCTAATCATTTGAATTTTATTTTTTTTCTCATTTATATTTATATATAAATATATATAAAAGATAGTGAAACCCCCAAAAGGGATTCATCCCCATCCCTTTACAAAAGTCACCCAAAATCTCATAATTATACTCAATTCATTATTCATCAAAAGATTCAAAATTTTTTGAAACTAGATCTATATGCACACACTTTCTCTCTTTCTCTCTCTTTTTATATCTCCCATCATTCAAAATTTAAACCAAAGGTGAAAGCTAGGGGTATGTGTGTATATATATATAATTGAAGTGAAAAAGATCATGATCTATCAATCAATTAAATGAAAAAGATTACCAACTTTCTACATATATCACCATTTTCATGCAAAGGTTATTATTATTATACCCTACTTTGATGATGATGATATATATGACAACAGTTTCAGAAGAGTGCTTGGATCTGCAATAACTTTTCTCTAATATTGAGAACTTTTTTTTTTTTTTTTTTTGAAAAACTATATTGAAATTTGAAAACATTATGTGTTTGTCAACTAGTCTCAATGCTCTCTCTTGGAAAGTGGCAACATTGCTTGAGAAAAAGCCCTTCTTTTGGGGGGGGGTCATTTAATTAGCGTATATATGTTTATGAAGGACATACATAACTAGGTCATTTTTATAAAACCCCATTTTATTTTTTGTTATTTTAAGGGTATATACGGTTTTGTAGGACATAGCAGGTCATTTTTTTTTTTTAAATAAAAAATGAAAAATACTCTCATCATTTCTCCTTTTGTCTCATTTTAGGGTATGTTGTGTGTGCAGGTACAATAGGTTATCAAGAGGTCAATGCAATAATGATGAAGATAGTTAGTGCTTAATTAAGTAGATAAAAAAAAAAAAAACTATTAATGATATATGGTGAGTCCCCCTTAATCAGAAATTAATGATATCTCTGTAATCTTCAACTACAGATAACTTAAAACATACTCAAAGCTATATAGTTAGTTTATTTTATATAATTCCTTCATTATAACACCTTTTTCCAATAAACAAGCAATCCTTAGAGGACACAGTGCTCTCACTAATTTTATGCTAAAATCCACCAATCTTGTATCAGTTAGCAATCAAAACAACATTTATGACTAATAACCTTTAATCAATGGGTTTAGCTAACTTAAAAGCACCACAATATTTTTGGAATATACTTTTAACCCTTCGATTGCACGTAAACGCAACGCGATGATATTTAATATCTACTGTTGGATGATCCCTGATCAAATGACCGTATCGATAACGTAATATGACCCTTCATTCACACTGACACCGTAATATAGCGTAACATATATATACATAAGAAAAAATTGATCAATCCCATACTATTACAATTATTATAGGGTTCTTTTGTAGCTCCCTTGTAAAGTAAAGAAGGAAAAATTTCTGAGTGTATATATATTTTTGAAAAAGCAAAGTGATCGATCACATACCTCTACTGTTAAAGGTATCGTATTCCCAAAAGCATATAATCAAAATATTCAACAAACCAAATTAAAAAGAATTTATACGAACAAATATTGAGTGTAAAGAATTATATATATATAGAACTAGTGATGAAACAAAAACATTATTTTTGGCTTACAAAGTAAATATTTATATATAAAACATATATAGTGGTGGTGATCAGAAGCAAAAGCAAGAAATTCGAATTTGCATGGTTGTACTTAAATTTAATTTATAGACCAATATATATATATATATATATATCAAAAGGCAATTTTGTTGTACTTAAATTTAATTTATAGACCAATATATATATATATATATATATATATATATATATCAAAAGGCAATTTTGTCAAAAAGTGTACAACCATGAATATATTTAACGTAAGTGCTACAAATTATATGATCTCAGATCATTAATATGTTGATTATTTCTTTTAATTGCGTGAAATTTTAATAACTGCGGTTTATTTTATGGAGGGTATCATCTATCTACCTCTATTATTAAGAAAAATAATTAAATTAATAATGAGAGATAATTGAGAAATTGTTTTTTTTTTAAATAAAAAAATAAAAAATCCTACAGCAAGAGATTGCGGCGGCTAGGATTCCCCAAATCACGCCACCAATCACTCCTAGATGTTATAGACATTTTTAATTAGCAAGTAAATAAAAATTAAATTAATAATAATAATAAAAAAATATTTTAATAAATTGGAGAGGTAGTAGATGATGAAAATGATAGAACGAAACCAGACAAAATTTCATGCCTAATCCGTCTTTATATATTTTTTTTTTACTTTTTCTTCCTTGAATTCAGTTTCAGGGTAATTTTTTTTTTTTAATATTTTACGTAATATAAATAAAAACCAGAGAAGAAGATAACAATTTCATGAGGAATTATCAGGAATTAATATAAATTAAGAAATATTAAATAATAAAAATTAACAAAGAGAGAAAAGACTATTATTCTTATTTACATATAATTAAAAAGAAAAAAAAAAGGTGTTCTAATTATGTTGATGATCAAAGTCATAGTTAAGATGGAGAGAACATAAAGATTCCATCTTTTTTTTTTTTCCTTCTCTTTTTTCATGCATTAATTGTCTCTTGTGATTTTCTTATATATTCTAATCTGAAGAACATATCCAAGATTCCACCATACCTTCGGTTCTTGTTCTTGTCGTTGGTGTTGGTGTAGCACCCACATTTTCTTGAAGCAGTTTGTGATCGCCATTGAAATCTGATATTGAAGAAGCAGCAGAATTATTAGCAGCAAAGAAGTTGTTCGTGATTGTGTGATGATTATTATTCCTCATAGCCATAGACAATGTTGCTGCGACGACGTCCGATGACGATGATGATGATGGGACCAGGTTTTGGAGCCCACTGAGATGGCCTCCTCCTCCTCCACCTCCTCCACCTCCTCCATGGCTGCTCAAACCAAGCTCCTCTAAAACACCGATTTTGAGATCATTATGATTTGATGGGATATTATCCAGAGAGCAGCTGCCTGGTGGTTTGGTGGGTGCTTGAAGGAGAGACTGTAAATTGAAAATTGGGTTTTGCAATTGCATGTTCATGTTGAGTAGGTTTTGGTGGGGATGATGATGATGAGGACCAGAAAGTAGTTGGTAGTTAATGGAATTTGAATTAGAGTTATTAATGTGACTACCATTACTACCAGACCCAGAAGTGATGTTAGTTCCTGCCGCTGTTGTTGTTGTAGTAGTAGTATTAGAAGAAGCTATAGTATCAATCATGGAAGACCCAGAAGTGGTAGTTGAAATGTTAACAAATGGAAGTGGTTGTGGTTGGATTTTGTGAGCAAATGGTCTCAAAAGATAAGGAGGAGGAGGAGGTGGAGAAGGGTCCAAATTATGTGTTGTTGTGGTGGCGGTGGGTGATCTCATGAAAGAGGAAGGCATGCCACCAAATAGATCGAGCCTGGTTCTCGGGAAAGGTGAGGTGGATGTGAAGGGTGGTGCAGGGATGCCAGTGAACTCCTGAACCATGGCTCGGAAATTGGTGGTGTCTGTGGTCAACACTGTGGTTGGTGCACGCCTGGAAGCTCTTGATCTCTTCTTCGGATTACGCACCATAGTATTGTTGCTGTTGATGTTGCTGCTGATGATGTTGTTGGGTTGGTCAATGTTGATGCCTGAAACTGAAGTGTCTGGAGGAGGAAAGTGGTTGTTGGTGCCAGGGAAAGTGGTGGTTAAAAGTGGTTGAGACGATGATGATGAGGACATGAACCCACCACCACCAACAAAATCGGTGCAATTCGGCTCAGATCTCATGTTCTTGGACCAGACCATGTCAAAATTCAACAACGAATTTGGGTTTGTCGTCGTTGAGAGTGGTGGTAGTGATATTGGTGATCTAGACAGATTAGCTGGGTCGAGGTAGTTTGACAAAGGGTACTCAAACATGGATGATTGGTGGTGGTTGTGGTGGTGGTGGTGTGGCGGCGGCTGTGGCGGTGGTGGGTTAGACATGGGACCATTAACGTTGTTAAAAAAAGCTGAAATCGATGAAGAATCAGCGCGTGAATCATACGACTCCTCATCTCCACCAGTACTTGAAGATTGCATACTTCCTGTACTATTAGCAGAATCCATGAGAACCATGACACAGATTTTCAAAGAGAGAGAGAGAGCACCAAAAACGGGAAAGACGTAAAAGGAGAGACTTGAGGTATGAACAGAAACAAACACAGAGAGAGATTTTGTTCTGTTTATTTATTGTTACACAGAGCTGACATTAAAGAGCTATTGAATAAGAAGAAGAAGAAGAAGAAGAAGAAGCTAGGAAACAAAACACAGCATATATGAGGTAAGAGAGAAAGATCTTCTGAAAAGAATTTTTTTTGGAGATATATATGTATGTATGTACCCACGTTGTCTTCAAAGCTTCTCTCTGATCTGCAAAACAAGACATAAAAAGCACTTGTGATGTGTGTGAACTTGCTTTTGCTTTGATGTCTCTCTGTGCACCTGTAGTTGTTGTGATCATGAAAAAATAAAAATAGAGAGAGAGAGAGAGAGAGAGAGAGAGAAATGAAGCTTAAACCCTGTTTGGGCCTCTCCCTCTCTTTTTCTTTGTAATTTTATTATTTGGGCTATGGTGAATTAGGTTATTTTTTTTTTCTGAAGACTGCAGGCAAAAGGGGAGAGAGAGGGAGAGAGAGAGAGAGAGAGAGAGAGGTTGTTTAGTTTGTGAAATGGTGAATGGCAAGTGGTCAAAGCATGTGAGAGTCTCTGGTTTCTTATTCACAGTGTGAAAACAAGAAAAACAAAAAACAGATTTGAGTGAGGTTTAAGAGCAAACACTATTAAAATAAATTCTCATGAATAGTTTTCTTTTATATTATTTTTTTTAAGAGGTTACAATTATAATATTACTAACTGTCGGGACCTTTCGAGATCAATCACTAAATATCCAGTCCGAATATCTATTCCGATAACGGGAGATATCTACTCCCCGAATAAGAAAAAAAACTACTCACATATACCGCTAAATGTGTATAAACTAACCACTTGAGTTATGAATAGATGTAAAAAATAATAATAATATTTTTATTATTAAAAGTTAATAAATTTGTAGGAAGAATGAGGTGGGCAAGCAAACAAATTAGAGGAGATGGTTGTTGAATGGTTATTATGATAACAACCATCACCGCCATTACCTTTCAAAACCTACAATTTATTTATTTTTATATAATTATTAAAAACTAATAATAGTATTTTATCATCATTCTATAATTATAATTAATTGATTTTTGTCTCTTGTTTTGTGCACAATTATTGTTAACTCATTGTTTCAGTGTTGTTACATTAGATTATATGCAAACTAATAATTATATATATATATATATTCTTATTTAACTTTGCATTTTTATATATAGAATAAATAATACCGAAGCTATGTGATATTTATTGAATTATATTCGAAATCAAAGTTTGCAGAAACTTATACTGAACTCCCCTAACGTTAAGTTTAACTGTTAAAAATAGGGTTGACCTTTAAAAAAGTAGAAGAAAAAGCGAGATATCCATGATGGATCATGGATTGCGAATTAAGGGATACTCGAACCTATTTTTTAACGGTCAATTTAACGTCAAGGAAGTTCAGTACGAGTTTCTACAAACTTTGATTCCGAATGTAATTCAATAAACGTCAGGTTCAGTATTATTTATTCTTTATACATACATTAAATATCATCCATTAAATAGTTATTAATATGATCATAGATTTGAGTTATCACTATTTAATTTATTAAAATATAAAATTTTGGGTAATTATTTTTATACATTTTGTTATGATTATTTCTTTGAAATATTGATAATATGTATTAATATTATTCCCAATTCACAGCCTTTGACCAAGTCAGGAAAAAAAAATATAAAAAAAAAACCCAATTAAATAATAATGAGGGAAAAAAAAATCAAATATAATCTTGGGTTATAATTGAGGAACCTCAGAGAATCTTTCACAGTATTGCTCTGATGAAATCGTAGATCAATATCATTATATTTTCTCACTTATACTTTTTCTGATACGTTTTCTCACTACTTTATCTCTTCCTCAGCTTTTTTTTTTCTTTCTTTTTTTTGTATTAAATGATAATTAATTAATTAATTAACCACTGTTTGGATTGGAAGAAAGAGCAAGAAAGCTGTCGAGAAATCATCTGTATATATTCCCATCTTTATTTGTATATGGATAGAGATCAGTTCAACAACAACAACTAAGTTTGCTCCAACCATCAAAACCAGAAAAGAAAACTATACTTTACACTGTTTTATATATATATATATTAAAATTTAATCATATATATTTTGATAATAATAATAAAAAAAAAACTTGGTTTCGAATATAAAACAATGTCTTTATTATTTATAAATATTGTTATTATTATTATTATTATTATTAAAAGCTGTGGTCTGCATTTGCCCCTACAAGACCAAACCCTAACCCTAAAAATCCTGAAATAGTTTTTACGTTTTCTATGTCTACACGTAATGTATTCAAAAGCTGTTTGCTATATTTATTAGTTTCTTCTTTAACCTAATAACTGTATATCATTCTTGCAGTCGTTTGATGATGACATTTTTACACATTACAATACGTATTCTATTCTATCACATGATGAGATAGCATCATTAGGATAGATACGTAAGGAGCGTTTAAAATTCAGTCACGTCACTGTATCACTCGTTTTACTTTCGGCGATATATTGTACGATAAAATAAATTATTATGGGTATCATGTAATCAAATGAAAGACAAATTTATAAGTAAGCGTTTAAGAAATAGTTCTCTTTCAAAAATAATAATGATAATTTGAGTGATTGCAAAATTAGGTTAAAACACACCTTATTTTTGGCTAATTATAGAAGATTTTTTCTTCTTTATCAAATTTTAACATAGTAGGTTTAGTTTTTGATTTCAATCCAACCTTAAAAGGGTTTTTGATTATGAGAACGGGTAAGTTTCTTATGCTCGGATTAATGAGATAGTTGATTTAAATTTATATTACGATTGTATTTATTATTTTAATTTTAATTATTAGTAACGGGTAAGTTTTTCACATCCATATTAATACGAAAGTTGGTTTAAATTTATAATATGATGATATTTTTTTATTATTTTTTTCTAAGATAGACTTATATCTAGTACCCAACGTGGCAACGAAGGACTTTCAAATCACTTACCTAATTATGTCTTATTTAAGTTACTTGAACATGTAAAACTAGTCATTATATATATATAAAAAACAAAAAACAAAAAATAAAAAAAAGTAGTGTTTTGTGGGGGCACAATTCCAGCCAACTACAAAGATTTTGAGCTATCAAAAATGGAGATTGAAATTGATGGATGGATAGATAGATAGATGGCCGGACGGATGGATAGGATTAGGACCTGAGATCAATCATTTTCAGAGAGCTAGGTAGTAGCTAACACATCATGATCAGATCTGGACCGTTGAATTGGTGGGGATATTCTTTGATGGCTCACACCCGTGTCATTATTTCAGCTTCTAAAGGTGCTTTTCGGTGAAGATTATATACAAATTAAAAGGAAGTCATCCTCTGAGAGAGAGAGTGATCTCATTAGAAGTTACATGATTTGATTTCTAGGATGCTCCACTGATTTGATTGAATTTGATGATCAATAGTTTTGGGCCCTCGGATAAGGCCCAAATAAAACCCATGGGCTTAGGATGGTACGAAAGAAAAAAGAAAAAAGTTTTGGCGTCTTCTGCTCTTATCATACTACGTGATATGTACTTGTGTGATATTAATAATGAATTATATGTAATATTATATTATATTGTATGATACGAGTAAAAAACACATAATCTGTCGAATGCTTTGCATTACACTACCGTATCGGATCAATTAATGTGTAATATTAGGGTTTTTCATGATTCTTAAACAGCCAATAACTATCCATAGAATCATGTGAACATGTTTAGAATTTGTTTGTTTTTTTTAGTTGTTGTTGTACTAGTCCAACTAAAACAAAACAAGCAAAAAACATTAAAATCCAGAAAATCTGCTTGGGTTGTCCTCCAACTTGACCTAAACCTAACAAGTCCTGCCTGCTTGAAAGGCACTTTTTTTTTTTTTTTTTAGGTGAAGAAAAGTTGTGTTTCCTGAAAACTCCCGCTACTACAAGCAGTAAAAACACAGCTTTTTGGTTGTGTTTAATTTTTTGTCTGATATTCAAATGCTGCTTTTGACTTGTATACCCTATTACTTGCTTTGGAAAATGTCTGAAACAAAAACAAAAAACAAAATGCTTTGGCTAGTAATCTTTTCACTTGATTCTCTTGGCTTAATTGATTACCTGAAGTGGCATTATAGTTCTTTTGAATGATACGAACAAATAATATTAAATCCATCTAAAGTTTGTTGAATTACGTTCGTAATCAAAGTCTATAGAAACTCTAATGGAGGATACAGCAGATATCTCTCACTTATTCTTATACTTTTTTTTTTAACGGTCAAACTTAACACCATGGAGTTTAGTGCGAGTTTCTGTAAACTTTTGCTTTTGAGTGTAATTTAACAAACTTTAAGCAGGTTTAATGTTATTTGTTATAAAAATATTGTTTTTCTCTATTTGATAAATACCATGTAATCATGTTATTTTTCTTGTACTATTGGGTGTTTTTAATATCACTTAAAATTTAATTTTTGTTTTTAACATAAAATTCTCTCATTAATAGTTTATTCATGAGCTGTATACAATTACTAAACTATTTATAATCCACAACAAAAACCAACATTTATGTCCTAAAAAAGAGAAAAAAAGAAAAAAAGAGAAAAACCAACATTATATTCTTATATATATAGCTAAGAAGAGACACAAAATGCTCATTATTCTTCAGAGAGTTCTCGGAATATGCCAGATGTTAAATGCTAATTCTTTACGTTAAGAATTCAATTCTCCGTGCAAGAATTTCGATAAAATAAAATTATCCATACTTCTAACCTTGAAGTACGCATAACACGCTATATAATCGTTCGAGTATAAACGTAACACGTTAAATAAATAATCATTCTTCGAATATATATTCCCCAAATCAGAATTTCTTAAGAGGCACTCATAAGAATATTTTTTCCCCTACCTTTTTTATTTTTATTTTTTGGTCTATTTTTTCAATTCCTTTTTTGGTGGTTTCCTCACTGGTGTTATTCTTCACCATGTGTATAGAATCGAAACAACTAAAAAGATGGATACGAATTTAAATTTAAATGATATATAGCTGTTCATCTTTTTGTTACTTGAAAAATAAAATAAAAAGAAATAAATGGAATATTATTGCACGAGTGTATATTGAATTAATAAAATTAAATATATGAGATCTTGATGCATTACATTAAAATTATCTAAAGAGTATATATACCCGGGTAGCATTTTTAAAGATTCCAAAATTTTATATTTTAAAAAAAAACCAAAAAATATTTTATATATATGTATGTATGTGTATCATGTATGTATAAATGTACGTATAATACTCATAAATATTTGATCAAAATTAAAAGAAGTTGTGTGATGGCTACTATATTTGGAATAATAAAACATCAAAATGAATTATCTTAATTAATCAGTGTTTACCTAACTCCATTAATTAGTTAATTGAAGATTTATGCTCCTTACATATATGATTAGACACCACTTATAGCCAGCTAGCTTTTCTTTTTTTCTTTTTTTTCTTTTTGACTTAATCGTGAAATTCCACCAAAAAAATAAAATACTCTATAATTGCTATTTTCCAATATTTATAATAAATAAAAAGGATTATATTGACCCGTGTATTTGTGGAACACGTTAAGAATAATTCTTTATGTTGAGAATTTCGTAGACAATTCACATTTCCTTTCTTCTTTCAAGATGCGATATAATTTCTGTAATTTTATTTCACTTGAATTATTTAAGTAAATAATTGTTAATAGTTAACTCGTGCGATATAAATACGCGATAAATTAATCTATAAATTAATAAATTATTTAAAATTTAAATTTATCGACAATAAATGACATACGAGTTTTAATTGAAATTGAAGCTAAAACCTAATTAATCAATTGATTTGATGATATGAAAAGGAAGGGTATAGGGTTAACTTGTTTGATCAAAATAACAGCGTAATCAATCATGATTGAGAGGATAAAAATTTTACACAACTCTAGAATAATTTGAACAATTCAATGATGTTGATGTTGATTAAAAAAAATAATTAACTAGTTAAACAATTCTATGATCACCCCCACCTAAATACCCCAAAGTTTTGTTGACAATTTTCATCTTCTTTGAAACGCTAAAGTATATATTTTTTTTTTTAAATTTAACTGCTCTGACCGCCTCAATTTTTTCTTTTAGGGCTGACGTCGAGTTAAGATTATCAATTTAAATACCGTATTGTTAATGAAATATTCTAAACTCATTTAAATTATTAAACTATAAGAACATTGTATAAATCCCTACTCATTATTTTTTTTAATATAGTAAAAGTAAAAATCCTTACTCATTAATCATATGAAATAGAAAACAAATTGGGATTAGGGTTTACACAATTTTCTTTTTTCATTTTTGGAAAATTCAAATGGGAGGACTTTTGGTCATGAGTTCAATTGGGTCAAACATTTTTAAAAGTCATGGGTCAAGTCATAGGTGGTCCTAATTAGTAATTAGTACAATCAAATTTTTTTTTTTTTAATGGGAGAAGTTAAGTGGGACCATAATTAGAAGAGAGTGATTAAAATATGTGGCAGAAATATTTCTCGGTTGACTTGAAGTAGACATCCCAAAATTTACCATAGAACAAAATTACACACGTAAATAGTGGAATTTAAACTTTTACTATTAAGATGAGAACAATGTATAATAATTATTTGAGTTATAAGTAGTTGTGCGATAAAATTAATTACTTAATTAATTAAATTAGAATAATTTTTATTTAATTTGTGTTATAATTTAATCGTGATTTAAGACTAAAATGATTATTATTATTATTAACATATAATTTAATCTAGTACTATGCAGCAGGCACAAGAATTTCTCAGAATATCAAATGGGCCCAAGCCCGCAAAAGCAATTCAAAGTACTAATTGGGCCAATTTTGCACTTCTTCTGGCCCAAATCCACCATATCGTGCAAAAATATTGGTAACTACAACAATGATTTCAAGCTCTTTTTTGAGGTATGTTTGTATGAATTTGGTTATAATACCACTAGCACGAGCATAATATTTGTAAGTTTGTAACGAATTCGAAAATATCGATATATTAAGGATGCGTTTACTAATCGGGAATGTAAATAAATTGAGTGTTATTCGCACGCTTGCAATCGTTATATATTTGACGGGTCGTCATCCTATTGTGCTCTTTCATGAGGCTTGTGAGATTTCAAGCTATTTGGGAAATGAGGTTTTTGTATGTTATCTATAATAGTGTATACAACACTAGTTTCGCAAACTATGTATTTAATTGACACTAAGTGGTGGGATCTTTATTTTCCAATGCTTTTCGCTTGGATAAAGTATGTTTTGCATTGATTTCCTACGTTCTTTTCGTACCATACAAATAATAAATACGGTTAATGTCAAATATTCTAAAGCATTTTATATTGGTTCATTTGACATATGACTTATGTTTTTTAGACTTATAATAGAATGGTCAATTTTGACACACATATTAGGTTCCATAACCTTATGGATATTGGATAGATTGTAGTGTCTTCCTCTCTCTATTTTCTTATAGCAGACTAAACAATTCCACCAGCCAGCTCCTGTCTCGTTTCCGACAAATAATGGTCTCTACATCCAAAATGCAATGGACTTTCATTCCGTTTCAAGTTAGTGTTTAAATCTCGAAGACCTGTTGAATTTGCCTACAAAAATAATAATAATAAGTGGAATGAAATTTGATAAAAAAAGAAAAAAAAGACAAATAAACTTGTACACCTTCTGTATAAATTTTAAATTCTACGAAAATATATAAATATATCATATGTTATTCATACCTATTCATATCTATTTATAGTCGCAAACATAACTGATAATTATATCTCTCAACGAAATTGACGTCACGAGTTCGAATCTCCTCTAGCCTCCTTTAAAGTAGCAACGGGTATGAATGTTTACATATAAACTGTATACCTGTTTATTAATATTCATACTCAAACTATTTACAGACATATACCGGTGACAGAGATGAATATCCATTTTGGTATAATTTTTTTTTTTTTAAAATATTTATTATTTAATTTTAATTTTCTTATTTTTTATCTTCTTAAATATTATATTATTTTAATTTTAAAATATAATTTTCTAACTTCCCAATTTGACATTAGAATTGCTATATATGTATATATATATTTTTTGAGATCATGACTTTTAATCTCGTTTAAACGCTAGAATTCCACAACATTCCACAAGTAGCTAAATTATGACATAATGCATTTAGTGTTTCACATTTGTTACATTTACATGCAACCACGTGTCTCCTCCCATGCAAAAGGAGCTAATTGCACTCACATCCCCTGAGGTTTGGCCAACTACAGATAAAATCAACTTTATCATTTATTAACAATGACACCCCCTTGACTTTAGTTAAAGTGAACAGTATCATGGGTATTTTCGTCTTTTTAAATTTTAAATTTTATTTTATTAAATAATAAATCAAAAAATTAAAATAAAATAATAAAATTATTTAAAAATTAATAAAAAATAAAAAATTAATTAATTTAAATCCATTTTCCAGATCGAATCTCAACCGTCCATCAAGATTAATGAAGGGTTGAGATTCAATCTGAAAAAAAAAAAAAAAAAAAAAAATTTTTTTTGGATCTTCGAAGAACCCAGAGAGGGTTCTTCGATCTCTGGGTTCAGATCGAAGAACCCTTCTGGGTTCTTCGATCGAACCCAGATAGGTTCGATCGAAGAACCCTCTGGGTTCTTCGAAGAACCCAGTTTCTGGGTTCTTCGAACGAAGAACCATGGTTCGATGGTTCTTCGTTCGAAGAACCCAGAGGGTTCTTCGATCGAACCCATCTGGGTTCGATCGAAGAACCCAGATGGGTTCGATCGAAGAACCCAGAAGGGTTCTTCGATCTGAACCCAGAGATCGAAGAACCCTCTCTGGGTTCTTCGATGGGTTCTTCGAAGAACCCAGATTGGGTTCTTCGAAGATCCAAAAAATTTTTTTTTTTTTTTTTTTTTTTTCAGATTGAATCTCAACCCTTCATTAATCTTGATGGACAGTTGAGATTCGATCTGGAAAATGGATTTAAATTAATTAATTTTTAAATAATTTTATTATTTTATTTTAATTTTTTGATTTATTATTTAATAAAATAAAATTAAAAATTGAAAAAGACGAAAATACCCCTGATACTGTTCACTTTGACTAAAGTCAAGGGGGTGTCATTGTTAATAAACGATAAAGTTAATTTTACCTGTAGTTGGCCAAACCTCAGGGGCTGTGAGTGCAATTAGCTCCATGCAAAAGCCCTCTCAAAGTAAGCACTTTTTCACGCTTCTCTCTTGTGGTCTGATCTTGCTTTTGCTTATTGCACTCATCACAAAGAAGCGCAGAGAGAGAGAGAGAGAGAGAGATGTTGAAAAGGTGGCTATGGCAAGGGTACAACAGGGTGGCTGGTGTAGTAGTACATGGTGGAGGTCGTCGAGGATCAGACCCAAAAAAACAAGACTTCCCGGTGCTAGAAGGCCACCCAGCAGCTCAACAACATGCAGAGGTGGCTCTCGACACTCATGTCTCCCTCCGAAACAACATCAAGAAGCTAACAAAGGAGTTCAGGATCTATAGGTGGAACCCTGACAGCCCCAACAACAAGCCTTTTCTTCAGTCTTTCTATGTTGACCTCTCCAATTGTGGCCCCATGGTACTATTTTATTTTTATTTTTATTTTATTATTATAGTAGCTCAATTGGGTCTGTTAATCTTTTCATTTTTGGGCAAAATTTGTCTAATTTTGATTGGTTTTATGTATAGGTATTGGATGCATTGCAGAAGATAAAAGCAGAGGATGATTCGAGCTTGAGCTATAGAAGATCATGCAGAGAAGGGATATGTGGGTCATGTGCCATGAACATTGATGGGACCAACACTGTTGCATGTCTCAAGCCCATTGGTGCAGACACTTCCAACCCCACCATCATCACTCCTTTGCCTCACATGTTTGTCATCAAAGACCTTGTTGTTGATCTCACCCATTTCTATCAACAATACAAGTAACTTAATTTACACATTTTTCCAATTTCTTTTAGTATTGCATTCGCATGTTGTTTTCAGAAATCTGTGAAATCAAACACGTCCTTAAAATCTCAAGAATATTGTAGCCTTGTCTACGAATATTGATTTGTAACGATGTCATAGGTCTATTGAACCGTGGCTTAAGACAAAGAAGCCACCGGAAGACGGCGGAGAGTATAGGCAATCACCTGCTGATAGAAAGAAGCTAGATGGTTTATATGAGTGTATACTTTGTGCTTGTTGCAGCACTTCTTGCCCTTCATATTGGTGGAATCCTGAAGAGTTCCTCGGACCTGCCGCTCTGCTTCATGCTTATCGATGGATCAGTGACAGGTGATTTTCGTTAGTTCGTTACTGTCTACTGTCTAATAATATTTTCAGTATTCTCTGCTGATCTGAACTTTTATATGAAATAAATGTAATATGTATACGATAAGGTTGTCACATCATAGGATCATTCAAAACCCCGCACTCATGGGGAATCGTAAAATTAGCTTTAAACTTTGTTGTTTTAATAAATTTGGGCAGCCGAGATGAGTTCACAGATGAAAGATTGCAAGCATTGACAGAGGACCAGAAGAAATTATACAGATGCAGAACTATAAAAAATTGCACAGCAACATGTCCCAAAAGTCTGGATCCTGCAAATGCCATTCACAAGATGAAGACAAAGCACTTGCTTTCTCAACCAATGGAGATGACTGAGAGCATGTAAATGTAGAGGATGATATGTATTTGCAGCCTTTTAATTTGAAGCACTTTTATGTTGATAACTATTCTTCATGTGTTGTTTTAACGTTCGAGGGTGTTATAATTTATGTCAAGATAATCCTAGGGAGGTTGCATTAAGAATCAGTAAAAAATTTAAAAAATTTCACTTAATTTTAAGTTCACAAATTTTTAATTTGCTTTGATTTGATTTTTCAAGTGAAACACTAGAAGCAATAAGTGTAGATACTAGATAATCGATTTATTTTTATTAATAAAGTCGATTTTGCATCCAAATTTTATGATAAAAATGTTCATTGGAAAAGAAAATCTGAGAAATCAAAATTATCAATTTTTTATTATTTAGGGTGCTAGCGATTCGAACGTGATCATTGTCCTGCTGAATGAGTTCTTTTACCATCAAACCACCGATATTTTTTTTTAGATCTTAGGAAATTAAGAAAATAAATAAATAAATTTGTTTAACCCGAGTATATATCTCTTATTTTTTATTTTTTTAAAAATAAACAAACAAATCATATTAAAATATAATTTTGTAATCCTTTTTTTTTTTAATTATACGAAGCAAAGCTAATTCATCAACCATTCATGTGTAAAAAAGGAAAAATAATTATAAATAAAAAAAATCATGGGCCTGTGAGAAAATAAAATTATTTAACAGCTCGCAGCTCTCATCGAAAACCCATGTCACTGATATTATAAAATCCACCGGAAACCCTCTCTGAAATTTTTGACATTTTTCAAAGCTAAAAAAACAACCTAGGAAGAGTTAATTGGACCTGATTTTTCTTGGGCACCAAGTGTATGATACTCGGTCTAAATAGGAAGAACAAGCTTGGAAAACAAGTCAAATTTCCTTTATTACTGGTACATCTACATGGGTTTTGGGTCACAGTGAACTTTTATACTTGTAAATCGACAAGGGTTTTTGTTTTCAGGAGCTGTTGTTGTGAAGTTCTATTTTCCTAGAAAATAATGCCCATTTCTCGCTTTCTTTTCTCTGCCGCCAAACACCGCCTTAGACGGCCAAGCTGTGTTCTGCAAAGGTCACTCTCTTAAACTCTCCAACAAAATTACAAGTTATTTCCCCCTTCTATATCTATGTGTATTTATGAAATTTAGTGTTTTTTTTTTTTTTTGTTATTGTTGATTGAGAATATGCAGATAGGTTGTTTTGTTTTTCTTTAGTAGGAACTGAGACAGTTGTGTAATTTGTGTTAGTGTAGGTACTTAAAACTGTGCATAATGGCAATTTGTTAGGATTGTGTACTTCATGTTTAGGAGGAAACTGATGTTTTGTTTGAGTTCCGTTGCGAAAATGTCTAGCATTGGGTATCCGTTACAGTTGAAGCAGTATAGCCGATGTTATTCTGCCCTTTTGATGGTGTGCGTAATTGGTGTAGGTTTGATCAGGCTTGCAGCTACACCAAATCGTCTAGACAGAGTTACAGGAATGCAGGTGATAGTCCTATAATGGAAGTAGAAACTAGGGATCCTCGCTCATGGACTACTTATGCCATTGTATGCTGCCTCTTCTCTTCTATCATTTCTTGATAAAAAGCGTTTTTCCTTCATTTTTCAACATTCCACTCCTGAAATAAAATGAGTTGTGAACCTTACTTGTCATGATTTGCTTGAAAGAGAAATATTCAGTGCTTGACAAAGACTTAACCAGTTATATTATCTATTAATTTACATTTGTAGCCTGCTGTTGTACTGGGATTTGCTGGACTAGCAGCTTTTGTTCATTATAATGACGAGAGGCGAGCTGTTCCAAAAGGTACTATTTAAAGTTTCAGTTTTGATATCCCGACCCCTATCAAAGGGTTGGAAACTGGATTCGGTTAAGTTAGTATTTTATACTTGTAATAATTAAATTGTATCGTTTGAAATCAATTCCGTCTTTTTCTCGGCAGTGAGATTCAAGAACCCATTTTCACTTAGGAATTATCTTCATGACCATTTATCTTGAGTTGTCTAATTATGAAGTGGAGTTATTCAGTTTTTTGTTACTAGTTCATAAGGGCACACTTGGAGATTTCAATGTTAGTCGTTCGGATGATTATACACCTGCACGTGCATTCAGACAAATGTGTGAAGTTTTCAGGAAACTATTTAGATTTTCAGCCTTGGAGTGAGGCGCTCTGTATTTAATAATTTGCTTAATCAATCCTCACCTTTCTTTGATCAATTTAATCCGTTACAGTTGTCTATTTGAACAATTCGGAATTTGAATCAAAAGAAAACTATACTGTATGTCTTACTAACTAGTCTCAGAAGAAAAACTTGAATGAGAATTGGCATTCATGTCAATCTATAGAAAATGATGCTATATCATATACGGACTAGAATACTTTATTGTCTATAAAATGCTAATATAAGAGAAAGCGAAAAGGCCTATTTTCTAGATCTCTATGCTTGCTTTTTGACCATGGAGGTCCTGCACTACATTCTTTAATTTGGGATATTTGTGTTCTTTATAAATGTAATAATTAGTCTGAATATTTATGGACGGGTTTGTATTCAGTCTGAGGCTTTGAGTTTCTTTAAGCTGCAAGAAGTGTCAGTTTTATCACGTTATGGTTGTCTCCATAACACTGTAGGTTGGTCTATTAAGGGCTATTGAAAGAAGCTCTGTCTAAGTTTCTTAATTTAGAGGCTGAAAACACGAACTAGCTGCTCGTATGTGTACATAAGAACACACTTGCAAGTTATGCTTGTATGGGAACAAGTAATGTGAGTCTCAAAGAATATTCAAGTCATTTATTTAGGAAAAGTGTTTAGCTATAGATGAAAACTTTTTTATGTTTGTAATTCAAGATTTTTCAATTATGATTAGTTGCATAATTTGGGATTTTAATGAGAGAATTTACTTTGTAAGTGCCTACATTTGACGGAAACCGTTATCCAGTAATCATTTTACATTAAGGGATGCTTTCCACATAATCCTAATTCTTCTTTCCTCGGATGGGTGAAATATCTTTGAATTTGGGGAAATGTAATTTACAATATGCTATATAACAGTTGAGAGACTTTTTATTGTATTTATTTTCTGTTGTATAAAATCAGGACAGGGTCAAAATGTTGGTCGTGATAACGTCCAGGGTACGAATATAGGTGGCCCATTCACTCTAGTTGATACAGAGAATCACGTAGTTACTGAAAAGAGTTTTCTGGGGAACTGGGTTCTCTTCTACTTTGGCTATACTTCATCTCCCGATATTGGACCAGAGCAAGTCCGAGTAATAAAGAAGGCTATAGACACATTAGGTTTGTCACTTTAAATAGCAGAATATTTTATTTTTTCACTTTCTTGTTATATCTCTGACATTGTGTGTTTTATTTGGAACAAGAGTCAAAACAGAATATTAAGGTTTTACCAGTATTTGTCACAATTGATCCTCAACGTGATACACCAGCACAACTCCGTGCTTACCTTAAAGGTCCAGATGCCCTTAATATTGTTGATGCTTTTAATAATCTTTTGAATGTGTTTCGTGTACAAATTGTCTTGCTAACCTACTCAGGTCGTGTTTTCTGTTAAGTATTGTAGAGTTCGACCCAAGAATAGTCGGCTTAACGGGACCTGTCGGTGCTGTAAGGCAGATGGCACAAGAATACCGTGTTTTTTTCAAGAAGGTTGAAGAGGAAGGGGATGATTATCTGGTCGAGTCTTCTCACCAAATGTGAGCCCTAGTTCCCCTTTAATTTTTTCCTCTTCTCTATTTAAGTGATTAGGTCTTTTCGTATTTGACATCGTGGATGATGTTTTGTTCGAACAATCAGGTATTTGATGAACCCAAGCATGGAGGTTGTAAGATGTTTCGGTGTCGAATATACCGCCGAGGCGCTAGCAGAAGAAATACAAAAGGAAGTAAAGAAAACGTCAACTTAATCGTCAAAGTTTTGATATGTTTCTGATATCCTGCAATTTAGTTACCCTCAGAGATTTCTCATTCCATCTAACAAACCCATGCCTGGCTAGCGGCAAGATTTCGACTTTCAGTTGACAATACAGATATGTAAGTTTCAATCTGGTTTCATATCAAATTAAACATTTGTTGTTATATAGAATTGAAAGATAATGAGCATATTTTTCTGTTCTACTTAAAAGGCTTGGTTCCTTTCTTACATTGCTGTTTTGAGATTTCACAACTTTTACATGTCCATTGAGAAATGCTCAAACTACTTTGGCACAACACAGCTTCCTTTCGTTATTGTTTCCCACTTTTTCTTGACAGCCAAACAGATCGCAAAATCTCTTTTTACCATTAATTCTACGTTTAAAGGCTTACTTGGATGAACATATGGTCTTGTTTAATAAACTAACAAAGTTGGGTGGCATTTAAGGACTTTAGAAATTGAAGGTTGTGGCTAGCAACTAAAAAAATGGCGTGCTTTGAATATTCAGATTTGGTATTGATATTTCCTAATACTTCAGGTCTGAAAATGTGTCATATTATTACTATAGGGTGGTGGTTGGGGAGAAAAAAGTAGATGGAATTATTAATTTTTTTATTTTATTTTAATTTTCCCTCTTTTTCTTTCTTTTATTGGTCTTCTTTTGCTAACCATAAGTTTGACTTTATGATGATAAGTTTATTGAAGCAAATAGCTGTCTAATTTTTGCATCCTATGTTATCCAAAGAAGTCAGCCTTGTGTTTCTATTTGTTAGGGTCATTCTTCAATACTAGATTTTAGCTATGTTAAGCTATATACCTTCTAAATTGAACGTAAAGTTTGTATAGTTTGACACGAATTTTGTGAAATTTAAAGTGAAAGTCATGAGATCGTAAATTCGTAAATTTAATTAAATGCGAGATCATGTTCTTTGTTACATAACAATCTATTATGAATCTATGTTGATTTGAGAAAAATTCTATATATAGTATTGCACGATCCTCTCTAATTAAATAAAAGTAAATGGGACTCTATACGCTTCATTTTATCTCAATTTTCTAGATGTTAACTTGTTTTGGAATCTTTCTATATAATTATAATAATAAATACATATTTGATCCGAGATCTTTTGTCTATCCCAATTAACAACAGAAGTAAATCCTACTCGTCGTTTAAAGTTTTTATCCCAAATGAGTCAATAAATTATTTATAACTGTAAAATTGTAAATTACATGAATCGTAAATTATCTCAACTCTTGATCTATATGGTAATTACAAATTATCAGTGTGATATAACGTACAATTTAGATGTTTTGGTTACATATGAAATCTGATAGAGTTGATATATTTATAGATATGGATTCTTTCAACCCTTTGAATTGGGTATGAAACATATGAAAAATCTGTCTCTTACCAAGTATGTACATGCAATTCTCCATAGATTCTTCCATAAACAAATTCCAATATAGGTCTGATATTTTTTTAATAAATTTGTCACCAAATAAAGGTACACCTTGGCTGTCTTCAATCATGAATTCCTATTGACACACCTCTATTGCACACCCCACAACCGACGTGCCCTCCTCTCTCTCTCTCTCTCTCTCTCTCTCTCTCTATGTGCAATGTATTGGCTGTAAATTAATTAGATTTCTTTTCATTTCTGAGTAACAGAAACATCAAAGACCAGCATGACAATTGACGAACAACAACAACAGCACAAACATCAGAAGAAACTCAACCTCTCTCTGTCTCTCTTTCTCTCTGTCTGTCTCCTTTCATTTTCTTTCTAAAAATCTAGAGATCCTCGTTTCTTCATAGACCGAGTCTCTTGCTTCTCCATTTCAACTCACCCAAACACAACACACGCACACCAATACCAACAACAACTCCCAAAAACTCTCAAAAAATTGAAAAAAAAAAAAAATATCCAAGAGAAAAATATCAAACAGAAGCCGACTTTCTATCTAATAAAACAATACCATTTGTGAAAATATTCTTCTTTTTTCCTAAAAAATTATTATTATTATTATTTTCCATTTTGCACCTATTATGACATCTCATTTTTTCTCTTCAACAAAAAAACCATTAACAGAGAGCAAACAAAGACCTCTTCTTATTTCTTCTCAGGCTCTCCAGGAGGCTCTCTTCTTCATCTCCTGGGGATTTTGCCTGTGATCAATATCAACCCCATTAAAAAAGTTTCTTATTTTTTTGAATTTTTTCAATCATGAACAACCCATGTAATTAATTTTTCTTTTTTTTTTTGGTTAAGATTTTGTATTTTGTATTTTTTGAAAAAGGGGGTGCATTGATATTCTACGAAGAGTTTGATTCGCGAGAGAGAAAAACAATGGGTGATAACTCGCCGGATAAGAAGACTGGTTGTGGGTTGTTAAATGCGGTATTCGGGCGGCGTTTTCCGCGGAGAGCCACCTCAACCGGTTCACTTCCGGGGATCAAAGACAGCAACAATTTTGTGAAAACTCCAAGCACTCCCACCTCTAAAAGGAGAAGAAACAGCACAGATGAAAACGCTTTTGTAGAAGCAGAAGCAGTTTCAGAAGCACCCTCCAAACAACTAGTCTCAAAATCAGCAGCTCCAAATCAACCCAACAAACCTCCTGTTGTTGTCTACCAACAACAACCACAACAGCAACATATTGTCAGAAAAGCGGCAGCAGCTGCTTCTGATCAGGAAGCGCTTCCCAAGCAGCAGCAAAGCGGTTACAATAGCCAGGCTTATGTGAACCAAGGTCGGAGAGTGCCCAAAGAAGCAATCGGGATTTCCGGGGAGCTTGAAAGCATGATCTCTGATCATCAGAAATCCCGAGGGAGCAATAATCTTGTTAGGGCCTCTTCAAGCAATGTGATGCTTTTTGGAAATTTAGGGAACATAAGACAAGGTGGTGGAAACACTGGTTCGAGCACAAACGCTAACACATACGATCAGTTTTTCGATACCTCATCGCCCTTGTCTTCTTCCTCCAAGCCAAAGTATCCAAACAGTGTGATGGGAAATGTTGTCAAGAAGCAAAACGATGACATTAACCGGCCCCACAGCTCGGTTTCGGCGCCGCCACCCCCTCCGGCTCAGAATGGTTCTCTGTGCAGGGCTCTGTCAACTAGAATGGACCCAGAGACTTTGAAGATCATGGGAAATGAGGATTACAAGAACGGGAACTTCGCGGAGGCCTTGGCTTTGTACGATGCAGCTATTTCGATAGATCCAAACAAGGCCTCTTACAGGAGCAACAAGAGTGCAGCTTTGACTGCTCTTGGTAGGCTTCTTGAGGCTGTCTTTGAGTGCAGAGAAGCCATCCGAATCGAACCCCATTATCACAGAGCTCACCTTCGCTTGGCAAACTTGTATCTCAGGTATCAATTAATTTGTTCAAACTTTTCATAACCTAACTTGTCCGACAAGTCTTCATAATCGCGTTTTTGCTGTTTCAGGAAGTATTATTTCCTTAATTAGTGCATTCGTAGGAAATTCGGACTTTATTTCCACTTTCATATAAGGTCTATTGAATCGCGTCTTTACTGTTTTAAAACGTATTTCTACAATTGATATGTTCTAGTAGAAAATTCGAATTTTATTTTCGTTTTCACATTTTTTTTTTGTTTGTGTTTATAATTCAATTTTTTTTATGCTGTATATGTAGATTAGGAGAGGTGGATAAGGCTATATATCACTATAAACATGCAGGACCAGAGGCAGACAATATTGACATTGCAAAATGTAAGACTGTTCAGGGACATCTCAACAAATGCACAGATATTAAAAGATTGAGAGATTGGAACTCTCTTATTAAAGAAACAGCAGCTGCAATTTCTGCTGGTGCAGATTCAGCTCCATCGGTCAGTCACTCACCAAACTATCAATGTTTTTCTGCCCCTTTTACTTTGAAAATTAATATCTGGTGTGAACATTTGAAGTTTTCTAAGATCAAACGGATTTTGAATTCTCAACGGTTAGATGTTTTGATCTGATGGATAAAATTTAAACATATTCAACTTTATACGTTGAATATGTTTTAAACACGAGGTTTTAAACATATTCAACTTTATATGTTGAGAATGTCTCTAAACACGGTAATATAATCGCATTCTTTTCATATATTCTAAACAAAATAATCTGGCAGCTTATATATTTACTAACAAAGCAGGATTTGCTTTATGTTTTTCACTGTAAAAAGATCTATGCATTACAAGCTGAGGCCTTCCTGAAACTACATAGGCACCAAGAAGCAGAAGAAGCAATGAAAAATGGTTCGAAATTCAGTGTGGATGACTGTACTAAGTTCTTCGGGCCCATCGGTAACGCCAACTTGTTAGTCGTTCGAGCTCAGGTCAACTTGGCCGTAGGCAGGTTAGTACTTTTCAATGGTTGAGATTTCGTCAGACATACGGACGAGGATTCTCTTCTAACCTAAACTTTTCCTAAGCTATTATAGATCCAAAGACACGTAGATTTAATGGTTAGGATTTTATGTTCTCTTATCTTTCTTTTTAAAAAGTTTTTACACATCTGATTATACGTGACACATAACCAATTTAATGGATAGGATTTTGTATAAAAGCTTAGAAAAATCTTAGGTTAGGAGAGGATCCTAATCCTATACATATACGATCATATTTATACAGTGTAGACCGTTAGAGTAATAAATTTTATCTGATGACATGTTTCATTACACAAGAGTGCTTTTGCTGATGATTAGTATAAATCTGATCATTATAGGGAATTTGCTTTGTTTTATTTGCATTATTACATCTGCATTAGAATCAAAGCATGATTAGTTTGCATGAAAAAGGAAAGGTTTGTTCAAATGTTCATGTAAAAGGTGATTATGAGACTGATCTTGTGTTGGAGAACAACTCAAAAGGGAAAACTGTAGGCAGAAAAAGAAAAACAAAAAGGACAGTAAAGTTCTTGAGATTGAAAAATCATGAACCCTATACACCCACATAACCACCAGAAATATTCCCTAAATGATTGATGTTTTTAGGTCAAATGTTTTACTTCACTTTCTCTTTTCTTTTTTTTCCAATGTAGTGAGTAGTTTTAACTCTTAACAAGCATCTAGACCTTTTAAATCAAAAATCCCACCAAGAGATTTTTTATAATTCAAATACAATACATGTTAGGATATGCAATTTGAACAACTAGATACCTTTTTGACCTAATTTGATTACACGTTTTTGTTTTTGAAAATAATTATACAGATAAAAAAGAGTAATTGGATTAGACTATTTTTTAAAACATTTAATATTTTGTATCAATGGATTGATCGGATAATAGGGTTTTTTTAGAAATTGTTTTTGAACTACGAATCAAATTTTGACGACGATTGTATTTTTAATGGTTTATAGATTTGATGATGCATTGACGGCAATACAGAAAGCAGCAAAACTAGACTCCAGCAACAGAGAAGTAAACATGGTGATGAGAAGGGCTAGGGCTGTGAGCGCGGCTCGATCAAACGGCAATGAACTCTTCAAGGGATCAAGATACTCCGAAGCGTGCGTCGCTTACGGAGAAGGACTGGAGCACGACCCGCATAATTCCGTCTTGTTGTGTAATCGAGCAGCTTGCCGGTCCAAACTAGGCCAGTATGAGAAGGCAGTGGAGGACTGCAATTCTGCCCTCAATGTGCGCCCTGGTTACACCAAAGCTAGACTAAGAAGAGCCGATTGCCATGCCAAGGTGAGTAATTTTTTTGGACACCCCATTCACATAAATAATTGCTAGAAATCAATGCATCGAACACTAGTTAGGGTCTCATTAACTTTTTCGATACATTAACATTATCAGGATAGTACGTCTGTAATTTAATGCATAATATATATACATACATATATATATATATATATATGTACAATGTGTAATTTGGTGTGGAAATTGTAGCTGGGAAAATGGGAAGCTTCAATACAAGACTACGAGATTTTGCAAAGAGAATCACCAGAAGATGAGGAGGTGATCAAAGCCTTACAAGAAGCTCAGGCACAGCTCAAGAAACATCGTGGTGGATCTTGATTGATCAAATATGATTAGATACATCTGACGGTTCAAAACTGGCCAAAAAAACAAAGAACCCCAAAAAAAAAAACACAAAAAAAAAAAAAGACAATAGAGGTACTAGTTGTTTATCTTTCAGTGGAATTTTTTGATTGGTGGAAAGAGAGATTAAATTGTTTGATTTTTTTTTTTTAATTTGAAAAGGTTAAGGGGTTTGATTGCACAAATTGGTACATGAATGTTTAAATTTGTAATTTATTAGTTTTTTCTTTTCTTTTCTTTGAGTCTCAGGATTTTTATGTGGAAGGATTATTAATTTGATGTGGAATCAACAGAAAATTTAGTGGCACAAAATTTTTTATAGTTTATGTGTGTGATGTCTTTTTTTTTTTTTTTTAATTTTTATACGTGCATTCTATGTATTTTCTATGATATTTTAACTTTGAATTTTTGTGAAGTCGAATCTGATCCAATCCAAAAACATAGGATATAATCTATGTATTATTTGATTACATACTAATAGTTAATCTTTTTACTTTATTTTTTACATTTAATGGACTAGTCATTTTCTTATTTTTAGAACGCCCCAGATTAAGATATGATTAATGTCATATATACTTGATTATTTTGCGCTGTTATATTTGACTCGTGATATTTTTTTGTATTCATGGTCGCTCTATTTCAAATCCAGCTTATATCATTAAGAAACCTTAGTAGAACTTTTATTTTAAATTTTTAGCTTTTTAAAAGCTTTTTTCATAGAAAATTCAAATACTTCTAAAAGAGTTTCTAGACTTATAAAATCAAAAACAGTCTTTAAAAAATCCTATCAAACAAACCCTAATTAATTTCTATCTTACAAGAGAAGGCAACCAGATCCTATCCCAATTTCGGGGTTTTGGCTACACATCTAGCGAGTAATGGTCCGGCATCCAGACAAGTTATTAATACTAAACTTCTAATAACACCACATATTACGTGACAATTTGCCTCTTAAACAGTGATAATAACACCTTCTAAGACCAAATTAAACAAATGTGACAACTCATGACAACCATTAACACAACCAAAAATGAAATATAAACAAAAGCCATTAAGAGTTTCTAAAAGCATAAATAATAATTAAAGTACAAGAGGAGGAATTTATAATTCAATAATTAGACCCATAAAAGGTCACATTATATGAATTCGCATAAAGACGGAATATGATAAACGCCTGACACCCACGTCAATAAGATTATGGATCCATTAGTCATACAATTATTAAAATTTAACCCTCTCAAAAATCATAATTATCTCTCATACACGCACGCGCTCACGCGTACACTTCCACTTACACTCAAGGAGTCGAAGTCCTCAACTTGATCACCTTCCTATCGCGATGACGGACGCGTCGATCATCATAATCGGATGGACAGTAATTCCTGATGGCAGTGAGCTCATACGGCGACGTATCTTGGGCCAGCCACTGCTCGATCTCGAACTGCTGTTGAGAGCAAGAGGAGTGGACCCCAGTTGATGTCACCTCCACATAGTTGCAGTACCAACCGTGATGAGGTCCTGAGCCGTCCGATGTGAGATTAATGGCGCACACGGGCGCAGACAAGCACTCCCCTCTCCCGCTGAAAATGTCCAAATTGCCCCTCTCGAAGTAGTTATAGCCGGGTCCCATCAGACCGCCCCAGGCCTCCAGATTGGTGATCTCCACCACCTCACCGTACGCGTCGTAGAGCCTTACGCCGATGATCGAATCCGTGCCTCCCTTGAAGATCGAGCCGGTCCTAACGTAGATCGTGTACACACAATCGTCCTGCATTACAAGAAACATATATATATATATATAACACGTGTCATGATCTGGATAGCATTATCGAACCGATGAGAAAATGAAAAAATAATTGAAGAGAAACTTACGGAGAGAGCGACGGTGGAGATGGAGAGGAGGAGGAGGAGGGAGAGGGAGAGAGAGAGTGGGAGATTGTTTACGGACATTTTTTATGGGTTTGTGTTGTATGATTGGTTTGGTTTTGTGTGTATTTACATGTTTATATAGTAAAGACAGTAGACAGACATGGAGAGAAACACTCGAGGGTCACGTGAGGATATGACAAATTTTTGATTGGGTTGCGATCTGGTGTGTCGATCCTGTTTTGGTTATTTTATAAAGGAGATGGACACGTAAAGCAATGGAGGGACAGAAATGGCATTTTACAATTAAATGAAAATATATTACTAACTATGTTGTTCTAGAAAGGTTAATTACAGTCTCTTCCCAAAAAAAAAAAATATATATATATATATATATAGTGGTGATTTTATTACATTATAATTAAGGTATAAAATGTATATTAATATTTTTAAGGCGCTATAATTATAAGATTAATAACTGTCTGGACCTGTTAAAATTAATCACTAAACGTACTGTCCGAATATTTATTCTCATAACAGGAGACATTTATTTTCAGAAAAAACTATACACACGTGCTGATAAATGTGTATAGTGGGAATTGAACTCTCATAACTGAAATAAAAGAAAAATACACTAACCAATTAAACTGTGAGGGGATGTGCTCAATTTTTATATATTTCGTATCCGAAATTCATAGATTTTGCATTCAATTATATAAATTTTATTGGGTAGTGCAAACTTGTCAAGATAAAAGGAAGTGTGACTGTGAGGCTGACACTGTTGAGACAAGCGAGATTATATTAGCAGATTTAAACTCTTTGTTGATGTGGCAAGTTTTGGTTTGTGGACAATATTATATTGGTGGTATCTGATGCATGTGATTCATCGTTGCACTATTGAAATGACTAGAATGTCCCTGGAAAAGATTAGGACAAGGGTAGACCGTGATCGGCACGACTATATAAGTGAAAAATAAAGAAGAAAAAAACAGTGTAGAGCAATTTCGTAAGATATGACCCCATTGGTTGTTGTATTCTCATTATTATTGTGAGATAAAGTCAATAAATAATAGGAAAGTTCTCGAGCTCTTCTTAAAGAAGCATATTCTAGTGGAGCCTAACATTTTTAGGGCATCTTGCACATACATCCTCAGACATTAGGTGTAATTGCACATATATAGAACTTTTATTTGAAATTATAAAAATACCTGTTTGATTCCGTCGGATCAGATAAAAAATAAATTTCCTCATTTAAATCATATGGAGGAGATCAAATCTCCTCTATTAGCTCAGAACATTTTTTTAAATGAATTATACATTTTGAGTAAGAAAATACGTTAATTTAAAAATAATAAAATAATAATAAGTATAGATATTTGGACCTTTTACGTATAAAAGATTGTTAATAATAAGGATATTTGTGTAATTTTAGATAAATACTCAATATGCATGTAATTACCCTGAACATCGGGGATTTTATGCAATTCCCCAGATTTTGAAAATCAAAACTAATAAAAAAACAAAAGCAACCAAATCGAAAACATGTGGTTCTTACAAATGGTAGGTTTGTAGGAAGATCTTGGAGTTTTGTAATTGTATCTATATATTCAATTCGATTGAAGTTTGAAGATTGTAGTCTTGTAGATAATATGATGTACAAGTTTTGTTTTTTCTTTGTGTTTGTTTTTCTCATTTTTATACATTCTCATGATATATATATATATATATATATATATATATATATATATATATTAATTATTATTGAAGCTCAAGTCAATATAACTCACAATATATTTTATAGATATGAAATAAATAAAATGACAAGTGAGTATATATATGACAGGTATGCTTATATATTTATGATTATTTATAAGAGTTAATTACATCGACCTCCCCTGAGGTTTTGTCAATCACAAGCGGAGTCAACTTTATCGTTTATTGACAAGCACCTCTTCTGTCGTTAGTTGACTGCCGTTAGACTTAACGATTGACCACCTTCAATCGTTAAAAAGACCAAAATATTCCTAAAATAATATATTCTTTTTATTAAATAAAAAAAATAAAGTTATATCTCCACCGTCCATCTCAGGTGAGATGAACGATAGAGATTTTTTCTTTTTAAAAAAAATTAAACTTCAGATCTCCATCGTCCATCTTTGAATTGGACGATGGAGATCTAAAATTTATTTTTTTAAATAAATTTTTTTATTTTATATTTTAAAATATTTGAGTTTGAAATGCGGATATTCAATCTCCAGATTGGATCTCCACCGTCTATTAGATTTGATGGACGGAGAAAATCCAATCTGAATCTCCACTAAGAAAAAAAAATAGAATTTGCTGGAGATCCAGCCATGACTATATCCCCGGCGCGACGAACCCAAGAGGGTTCATCAACAAAGACAAACCCATCTGGGTTCGTCACTAGGTTCACCTTCGAAGGCAAACCTAAATCTGAAAAAATTTTAAAAAAAAAAATTGAAGGAAGAACTTAGGTCTGGATTCTTCAAAGAACCGAGAAATGGGTTCTTCTATGAGTTCTTTGAACGAACCCAGAAGGGTTCGAACCCTATTGGGTTCATTCAAAGTACACTGAAAAGGGTTCTTCAAAGAACCCAGAAATTTTGGGTTCTTCGAAGAATCTTCTTCCAATTTTTTTTTTATTGGTGGAGATCCATTCTCCAGATTGGATCTCCAATGGACAGTGGAGATCCAATCTGGATCTCCATTAATTAAGATTTATTTTTATTTTTGTTAATTTTTTTATTATTATTATTTATTTTTTTTAAATAAATCCTAACAGTCCCTCATTTTAAAGATGAAGGGATGAGATTTTTTCTTAATTTTTTTAATTTTTATTTAACAAAATAAAATTTAAAAAGTCTAAAAAGACGAAAATGTCCCTGAGACTGTTAAATTTGACTAAAGTCAACTAACGGCAGGGGAGGTCGTTGTTAATAAATGATAAAGTTGACTCTGTTTATAGTTGGCAAAATCTCAGGAGAAATCAGTATAATTAACTCTATTTATAAATATAATTATCCTTGTGGTAGCAAATCGATCCCTACATTTTTCTTGCGGGCTTCGGTTGCACGACTAGTTGTCCAAATTGCATTCACTTAGTGCTAAAGTCGTTCAACAAATTGTTTAGATTGTAGGATGTGATATTAAGTGATAATTATGCACACCTATTTATTACGGTAATTGATTCTGGCCATGGTCCTATAAACTATATTTCATTAAACAATGTATTTTTTTTTTAAGAAGTACAATTACAAGATTAATAACTGTCGAGACCTGTCGAGATTAATCACTAAATGCGCAGTCCGGATATATAATCTCATAACGGGAGACATCTACTCCACAATAAAGGGAGAAAACTATCCACATATGCTGGTAAATGTGTATGGTGGAATTGAACTCTCACCACTGAGGTTGTAGGGAGGTGCACTAAACACTTGAACTATGAGTGGATGTGCAAATTTTACCCTATTAAACTGTTTAATTTACGCATTCATTTATATTCAAGGTTAAAAACATGCAATACAAAATATATAAAACATAATATTTTTTTTCTAAAAACTTAGAGAAAACTTTACAAATTGTCTTTTAATTTTGAACCCTATTATTATTATATGGGATACCAAAATTAGGCCAGATTCAAATCACAACTCTAAAATTAATCTTAATTTAAATATTGGATAAAATTGTAATAAATTAGTAATTTAAGCAGCAAAGAGTGAAAACTAATTTTCTAATTAATGGGAAATTAGGGTTTGACTATTTTTTTCTATCTCTGGTCATAGGTAAGGGTGGGCACGGTTCGAATCGGCACGGTTTTGGGTAAACTCGAACCGACTCAAAATTTACACAATTTTTTAAAAATCAAAATTGAACCGAACCGAATAGGAGGGTAAACTCGAACCGAATCGAAAAAATACAGTTCGATTCGATTCGGTTCATACGGTTTTTGGCCTATTGGGCCTAAAATGGGCTTATAATGGTTGACCACTTTACCCATTCTCTAGTGTCACAATTTCCAATCAGAAATTAGATATATGCAAGTAAGATCCAGAGCTTATAACAAAGACAGGTTAATCTTTTGGTTAGTTCTTGTGACACTTGACGCATTTAACTCTTTTAGAATTTTCAAAATAGTTAACGAACCAGCTTTAAGGGAAAAGGCAAAAAGGGGAATCTAATTCAACTTTATAAATTTCATTAATTAATTTGCATAATTACACACTAATTAAAGTAGGAGCCTTCTGTGCAGTGCTATAACCTTCTCCAGTATAGCAGGCTTACAAGGACATTTGATTGCCACAAACTTTGGAACACCATCTCCAGGCATCGATGCTAGTACACTTTCGGCTTCATTCTCCTTTGACATTTGTTATATAAATATAAAGGACATTTTTTTTCTTTATATAGGACAGATCAAACGGGTCAAACCGGTTTTGGAGGGGCAAAACTGAACCGAACCGTTTTTTGATATTTTTTTTTTTCAAATCGAAACTGAACCAAACCGAATATAAACCATAAACCAACTAAAACTATGAAAAACGATTCGAATACGGTTCGAACCGGTTTTTATGCCCACCCCTAATCATAGGCATCAATTAATCAATCACCAATAAGGTAATAGCGGTTCGGTTGTGCTTTATTGTATGGTCCAACAGATTGACACTAAATTATTTAAATTAGCTCTATTGTTGTTAAAATTAAAAACATAATTCCTATATTTACCAATTTATATTACACCTTTCCACACTTGAAAGAAAAAAAAAACAGTTCACTTATCATGCTATTATAAAATTTTAGTTATTAATATTGAAATTCAACTATTTAACAGTTTTTTTAAAAAAATATTAAAATTATTTATAAAAAAAATCTATAAACTTTCTACTATAACTATACATATCATATACAGGCACATTAATAATCGACAATTTATTATACGTGTAATTAATTAAACTAATTTAACTTTCGAATTTACTGGTTTCGGCAACATACCTAAAAGTAATTAATTGGTATAAACATGGGATTTTTGGAGGATATATATAACTATTAGTTTAGTTTATTAAATAGGTTACAAAATTAAGGTAAAAATAGTCAAATTAACAAACATAAAAATTAAAAATTTTAAAAAAAAATTAAAAAACCTCTTTAAAGTTGACCAAGTCATTTGAAGCCAAAAATAGTGTTGTGATTTGGGGGACCAAAGGGCAACCCCAAAGAGCTGTACTTAATTTTTTGCACTAATTTCTTCACCAACTGAAAACATGCGTTGTCTTCCAAATTTCAACCACCACCTCTTCCCATGCAAACCCTAAATTCCACATTTCATTTTATTACTATTTTCCTTTACCACCCCACCACCATCTCCTCTTTCAATCACCACCACCGCTCCCCATTTCTCCATGGAGGAGCGGGTCCCGCCTAGCCGTGATGCCGACGAACCCCTGAGCCAGCGCGGCCGGTCCCATTCGTCTTTTGGTGAGCCGTCCAACGTGCACGTCCTACCCCTTACGCCTATCCACGACGTCGAAGTCGAAGACGACGACAACATCACCAACCCTAGGCCATTGGTACTCGCACAAACATCACCACGACCAAGAGAAACGAATACTCTCGTTATCCAAATCCCTAAGGACCAAATATACCGCGTACCTCCCCCGGAGAATGCCCAGATCGTCGAATCCTACCGGAACCCGGTGAAGAAGAAAGGGAAGCGTCGTTTAACGTGTTGCTTCTTGGTTTTCACGGTGCTGCTCTTGATCGCCGCGATTATAGGGATAGCTATACTCGTAATCCGGAGCGTCTTCAAGCCTGAAGCTGTCAGTTTCTCTATTGTGGACGTCCGTGTTACGAACAAAACACATATCGGTTACGATTTCACGTTGAAATCCAAGAACCCTAGTGAAAAATTAGGGGTTGCAATCTCAGGTGGTGGTGGTGGTGGTACCTCATTGTTTTACAAGTCACATGAACATGAACTATCAAAAGGAAAATTTCCAGAATTATCCGTAGAAGCACAAGAATCAAAGAATGTTCATATAAAACTAGATGGGACAAAGTCAGGATTGCCTGGGGAGATTCGTAAGAAATTATCAGATGGTCATCAAGTTTCGTTAGAGCTGAAAATGGATTTTTCTGCGAAATACAATTGGTGGGTTGTAGATTTTTGGGGCAAAAAGTACATAGAAGTGGACTGTAAATTCAAGGTGAAAAGCTTTAAAAAATCAGGTAACAAGATATTGTCACAAAAATGTGATAGTAAGATAAAATGATAATTATAAAAAAAAAAAAATTAATTTGAAGGTGGGTTTTTTTTTAGATGAATTTATTTGATTGTGGTAATACATCTTTTTTTTTTTTAATATTTAATTTGTCATTGGAATAGGAAAAATTCAAGTTTTCGATGATTTGTTATCCTATGATGGATTTTATTTATGTCAGAGAATTGGCTATTATATTTATCTTTTGTTTCTCATAGAATTTTTATTTATTCACTTTTAATGGAATAGATTATATATGATCAAGACATGCATGCACCTTCTGTAGAGCTCTACGCATGTATATATATATTGTCAATAATTATTTATTTATTTATTTATTTTTATAAAAAATTTATTGACATATAAATGGAAGTGATTTTAATCAATAAAATCATTTCATTACATTTGTAGAACCATAAAATTATTTATTGAAGAAGCACCCAAGTTCAAGTAAGGTAGTAAAAAAGGTTCACCAACCAAAACATATGGTAAAAAAACAAAACATGTAAAAATATATACAAAACATATAAGTATATACATTTACAATATGCAACAACATTTCTTTGGGGCAACATAAAAGGGGTGTCAAGATAACATTGGTGGGGTGCCAATAACATGGGCCTTATCTTTTCATTCTAGGCCCAACCCAAAACACAAATTTGAAGGCTCTAGTATTTCTAAATACACTTCAATCAATGTTTGTAAATCCATTTTGCCATGCACAAAAGTGGGTGTGCTTAGAAACAGTGAGAAGTAGATGGATTTAGGAGAACTTCCATGATTCTCTTTAAAGGCCCAGATTTCTCTTCTTAATTAATCAAAGCCCATTTGTCAAATATCAAATTAAAAGTTGAAAGACAAAAAGTGCTTTTGAAACCAATATGGAGTTTAATAATTTAAATTAATTTGACTTAATATAAATTTATAATTTTGCCATGCAAAGTCTCTACCAATTTCGTATTTATCTACGAATGGGTGAAGCAAAATTATAAACATATTTTGATTAGAATACGTACCGCAATGGATCGACTGGACTGGACTGGATCGGACCATCTTAATTCGTTAGTTCTATATAAAAAACTATTCGAGGATAAAAACTCCGGACATATCCGCACCTAAATATTTCTATTTTTATGCACATTATCAAGATTACATACATATATTTGAAGCTCTCTGTACAACAACAACAACAACACATGGCTCTAGCTATACTATACAATCTTGAATTCTTTTAACTGAAAATAAAAAAACAAAGAAGCATCAATAATTGTATTGGGAATACTTCCAAAATGTAGAAAAGAAAGTAGCTAAAAAAGCTGGTGGTACTTTAAAAACTTAAAAGGAGTTGTTGGATTAAAGGAAGAAAACTTTAAAGTTTAAAAGAGCTATTTCTTTATATTATGCCTACAATAAATGGGCAATGCCCCTCGTACTTTTTCTATCTATACCCTTCTTTAAATCTTTTTCTCTGGAGAAAAAAAGATAAAAAAAAAAAAAAAAAAAAACAAAGTAATTGTGGAAGTTTTGAAAGGCAAGAAAGGACTTTACCACCTTTTAAAGTTTTTTTAATAACTTTTTATTTTTCATTGCACTTGTATTATATTATTACATGGTTTGTTGGAAACCACCAATTGCCTTCTCTTTTTTGGGTTCAATAATTTTGATTATCAATCAAAGGAACATATATATATATATATATATATATATATATATATGCATGCAGACTTTCAATGGTTACATGCCATGCCTGTGGCTGTGGGGCAGTGGCCTGTGGCTGTGAGTGATGACCTAACAATTGAAAACTCGCAAACCCATTATTTAAAGTAAGTGTGTGTTCTCATCAGTGCAAGTACTCTTTAACATTTGCAGGCACCCACAAAGACAGACACCCTTTAGTTTCATGTCTGATCTCCTATATATATATATATTATTTATCATATTGTAATGCAGACAAGATTTTAAGTAATGTTATATTACATATAAGCTGGTTCGCACTTGCATTGTATCTCTAATATTATCATAAAGAGTAGCATATATAATCTTGTTTATCCTCAATTAATGTATTTTAATTTTGGTTTTTAAATACAATTAAATCTTTCTAAAATAAATATGTGTGTGATTTTTACGTGGTTTTTCTGATTAAGTCCTAAAATGGATAGTTAGTTGATCGATGCATAGAATGTATACAAAAATCCTGGGGGATGAACAATGGACACAATCCAAATCATATTTTAACTGGATTCTGATGATCAATCACTCTCATCTGCATCACTTCCTTCACAAGTCTCTGACAATAACTCAAATTGACCCGGTTTACACGTCCGCAGCCTCCATTTGTTCCCCATAACAAATGCATCTGGGTCACATGTGAATCCATGTGACCTACACTTTGTCATCATCACCTCTCTCTCTCTATATGTGCGTATAGATCATATTAACATGTGTCCTAACCTTTTAAAATTTAAATTAACAATTTATACATATTCTTTTTATCCATCAATACACAACTTCGCCGTTTCTCGGAAAAAATAATATAACTTTTTTATGTACTTTTCCAATCCTTAACATATATATGAATCATAAACTTAAGTTATCGAAACTTTTACATTAAAAATCACTGTTCAATGTGGTTCTATGACAATGATTCTCATTTAGTTTGACAAATAGGCGATGTCTGTAGAAAAACGAAAAAGAAAAAAACTTTTACACGATTGTATACATATAATAAGAATAATACAGTATCTCAAGACAAACTACCACCACCACCATTATCCACCTCCTCCTCTCCGTGGGCTTGGCCCTCAAGGCGGGGACCGATTCTCGAGAGCGACACACATGTTTGGAAAATCGTCTCGGGTGTGGGCTCGACACGTATGCTCTACAGAGGGACCATTACTTCCAGCTGGAGGCCGCCTGCATTGCATTTGCATGATGATGATGTTCATCAGCTGATCTGATACCCCTTCCATAGCCAGAAAAAAAAAAAAAAAAAAGCTTATTATTCTATCTCTCTGTCTGCTATTTGTCTCTCACAAATCTAGCCATCCAACCAACCATCACATAAATTAAACTGCATCTAATGGAATCACAATCTATAATATGGGTAGTGATTAATTAGTATAGTCTACATGATCATGTTCACTTGACTATAATAATAATATTTATATGGTATGGGTTGGTGGAAACAAGAGGAGATTCAAATCTTCTGGCTTTTGTATTATATTACAACTTTACAAGTAAGTCTTAGTAAGTACGAGATCGATCTCAAATGGGGTTTTACATCTATTATATATATATATATATATATATATATATTTTCTTTGTAAATGCTTTTCTACCAATAATTGTTGCATAGATAGACTTAGTTTATTTCAGTTATGGGAGCAATGATAGGAATTGGATGCAGTGGACTTGAACTTTCCACGTCCAAAAGAAACCGAGGTTTTGTCAAAGAAGATTTTGGAGGTTTGTCAATGTCCTACTCAAAAATCCATGTGTTTTCTTCACATCAAACACTGCTTAATAAGTGGATTCCAACTCCTCTTTCAACCATTTTTTTCTTTTCTTTTAGATTCTCTATAGCTTCTTGTGCTGGTGGGTTTCTTTTTCAATAACCTAACCATTTATATATAAAGGTTTTTTCATCTTTTCTCAATTGTGGGTTCTTTTTACCAAACTGAAGTATTCTCTACTGATCTAGACTCTACTATAAGTTTTCAGGAATATTATACAATCAATCCAATCATCTTTTCCTGTATACATTCATAAGTCTATATTTATACTCAGATCACATTGATCTATTATTTTGAAAATGTAATACAAAACTAAAAGAAACGGAATTGAAAAAAAAAAATGGAAATTAATACTAAAATCATCTATTAAGTGGGGTTTCTCCAAATCTTGTTACCCAATCAACTCAATGTGGTGTTGTGTTTCCAAGCAATGGCTAAAGGGTCTAAAATGTCACAGTTAAGCAAATAGATATACACTTTTTGGTTTTGTGGGGTTTTGGCAAGGATATTTATTCATATATACAATTCTCCTCCAAATCCAATCAATGGAGGTATATATATATATATATAATTTGGCTCTATGTTTTGTTGTTTCAAGAACGTGGAATAGTTGGCTAGCTGTAGCTAATTAGCGTAGCTTTTGAGGCATGTAATAATACAATTTGTAATGTGGTTAAAAGTTTTTTAATATTAATTAATTACTCACACTTGTTAATGTCTTTATTGTGGTGGCCAACTCGTTGTTGAGCTCTAATGCATTGTATCAAATCTTTTCTTGCTCTTGTCTGTTAAATGGGTGTATGTAGATCTATGGCATGTGTAAAAGGAGACAACCAAATAAATTAACAACATTGAACTTTGGTTTAATTATATATATATATATATATATATATATATATATATATATATATAACTTGTTACTTTATTTTTTTAACAAATCGATTCTCTTGGATCTGCAATGAATCGCAGCCTTATAATTATATAAGAGCTCCATTATTAGAGCTCCATGAATCCGGGCAAAGAGGAAAAAGGAATCAAAGGGTAGCATATTATATATATATATATAGTCTAAGATATCAATTAAAGAAGAGGACACAAGTCATATTTTCTGAGTAAGAAAATGGAAAGACATGATATAGCCTAGGTGCATGAAGCTGTGGCCATTTTAAAGAAAACCTAGAAAGAAAAAAAATCAGGTTAGCTAGCATGGTAGTAGTAGTTGTAGTACTCCAATATCTTTTATTGATCATATCTACCTCATAATTTATCCTTTTGACTCAGCATGAACCATAATCGATACAATTAAAAGTGAAAAGTGAAAGACTTGAACCCCATCTTATGGGGTCTAATCTCCATTTGATCCAATCATAGATCGATCATCATCAAATTATTGTCCATGGTGATCATATATTAATCTTATCTCTAAACTCTCTCTCTCTCTATATATATATATATAGATTGATCGGCCGATCAATCCCTTTCCCTAAGCAACGAGATATATAAGGGTTGACTTGATCAATCCCCTTTCAATCTATATAGCATCTTCCATATATTGTCAATCTTAATGAGTGTCCTTAACACTGAACAACATTGCGGCGGGTCTATTTGCAGCTTTATATATATATATATATATATATATATATATATATATATATATATATTAATCTATGCTGAATGAGAGTTATATTTTGACAACAAATGGAAACAAGAAAAAGAAGTCTATCAATGGATGCCTATCTATCATGCATGTATAAATTGCAGGTGCATGTGTATGTATGTATATATGTAATGTTTAATTACATAGTAATTAATCATGTATTATGTAATGTATAAATTATGACCAATAATGCATGTAGCTAGCCAGTAATTAATTAATCTCTCTCTCTCTCTCTCTCTCTCTCTCTCTCTCTCTCTCTCTCTCTCTCTCTCTCTCTCTCTCTCTCTCTCTCTCTCTCTCTCTCTCTATATATATATATATATACAAATTCTAGAGCTTAGATGATTTTTCTTCTGTCATGGTTGGTTGCCTAGAACATACACAAGAAATGAAGAGAAATTTTTGTTATAAAAAAGCTTACTTTTTCAATAATTGATTTGCACTATTTTCTTTCCCTTTTGCCTTCGTTTTATCAAATTAAAGAACCTAAAGTAGCTGGGTGTATGTGTGTTTCGACAATTAATATAAGAGATTGATCGACAATGAGAGCATTCTAGAATCCAATATCGGAATCTATTCTATCTCCGAATCTTCCCCTACCTTACTAAAGATTGATCGATGAGTTCGAAGAGATTCTTTCTATGAACTTTTGGAAAATGGAGAGATTCGCTTTTTCATTCTATGTACAAGGAGACTCCATTATTAAGATACAATTCAAAACTTATATATAGGGAAAGGTTTTGCTACCTAACAATAAATTTCCACATGTACTATTATAAGCTGATAGCCCCTTGCCTGCATGCTTGCTTTGGTACAAAAATTGATAGTCACAAATGGATTCCGATGCTCTCGATTATCAAAGTTCTTTTTTTTTTTTTTTGCAAGTTATAAACATCCTGATGACATTATACTGCATGTCGTAAGAAATCTTACCAGCTAATCTGACTAATTCCCACACTCATTGCTGGTAAGTTAGCTAATTAAACTCGAATTAATTAATCTGCAAGAGCATTAATGATAGTAGTGGATTCGATTTTAAAGTTTGTACCAGTACTTTACACAGACAAATTATTTCCAAGTGTTGTGGACTGCCCATGTAAAAAGTACTAAATATATACTCTTTTTGCATATTTTATGTTAATAATCACACATTAATTAAAGTATAACCCAGAAAAGAGAAGAATCAAAGAGAGAGATATAGAGAGAGAGAGAGAGAGAGAGAGGGTGATCATGATCAGAGAAAAATAGTTAAATATATATATATATATATCCATTTTAGAAAAGTGCAAAATTACAAATTAGACCCTTGTACACAGGTATAGTTTACAAGATGTACCAGGCCTTCTTCAAGCCAAGAGTTAACCCCTCCTCACCCCCAAAAAAAAAAAAAAAAGATAATACATAATTAATCTGTATTTTTCTAATTTTCTTGCTCAATTTCTTTTCTTATCATTAAACAAGAAAATTAATTACATACTCTACTAATCCCACAATCCCACCCTCTAATAATTAATTTCTTTTCAGGGTAAAGATCAATAATTAAGTAAATTATTATTATTTTTTTCATTAATTTCTTCTACTCTTTAATCTTTACATAGCTGCTTCCACTTCACCAATCTTCGTAAAAAATTCCCAACCTGCAAAAATATACAAAAAAAATATATATAAATATTTGGTTTTTAAATTATTATAATATATATATATATATAAGATTATTAAAAAAATTGCATGAATTTTTAATACTTACCTCTTTTGGTTCCTGTAAAGAATAAGATGCATTAGTGTCCTTTGGAGATTTGGAGACAAGAATGCCAAAACCTTGTCCTCTGTCTCTCAATATCTAATCACAGTAAAAATAAATAAATAAATAAATGGAGGCTTTAGTTTAGTGTATGTAAGGAAGATCTACTGTTTAATTAAATAAATAAAATAAATAATTATTAAAGAAAAAAGACATATTAATTAGTTTAATTGTTGAACATTGGATACCTTAAATGCATCTTCATCTGTTTTATCATCTCCGATATAAACAGGAAAAACATCTGTACAATTGGCGAATCCTATAAAGAAACAAAAATAATATAAAAATTAATTAATTAATTTATCAATAAATAAATAATTAAGGGGAAAAAAAAAATCTAAGTGGTGGGGGTTGTGGGGGTGGTGGTGGTGGCTTCCTTTTATTTTAACCACCTTTATAGTTTTTTTTGTAAGTTGGGGATTTACATTTAACACAATATTCCAACAACCCAAACCCATGAATGCCTTTTTATGGAAAATTTATGTATATATATATATATATAAATAAAAAAAAAATAAAGAAGAAGAAACTCACCAAGGGACTCTAGTAAAAATTCAAGAGCCTTGCCTTTGTCCCATTTAATGGTGGGGCGTATTTCGAGAACCTGTATTTGTATACATTTAAAACAAAATTATGCACTGAAAATGAGATCCCTCTCCATCGTATTCATATCCACATACTAAATTCAATTAAAAATTAATTTTTTATTTTTTTTTGGCATTAAAAATAAATACAAAATCAGAGTAGCAAATAATCATCTGCCACGTACTCCAAACCCACCTTCCTCCCTTGAGTTAGTCGAAGCTCTGGGTACTCCTTCATCACAGACCTAACTTGCAGGGCCACTTCACTCCATTTCTGCACATTCATGTCACACACACACATTTTTTTCAATAACAAATATTTGTATGTATGAAATGGGTTGTTGCGGTGTGGACGCTATTTGTTTTTTTCTTGGTCAGAGCCGCAAACTGAACAATTGGTGGCACGACCTAGAGCGTACCTTTTCGTCAACGCAACGATAATGTACAGAGAGGCAGAACTTGTTGTTCTCAACTATTGCTCCTGGAGTTGACTTGGTTTTTTCAACCAGCTTCTTGTAAACTTCGTCGATCATGGGAAGAAATTCACTGGCGGGTTGGAAGAGAACTGATTGATCTCTCTGAAGAATAATCAAACACACATAAAAAAAAAAAAAAAAGTAAAAATTTGTTAAATTATTGTTGAAGAGAGAAGAAGAAGAAATGGATTTTGTTTTCTCCGGGTTTGAGTTTCTGCTTACTTTTTTGTAACTGGAACCTGTTTCTGGTCCTTTAATGTCCATGCCATGGCTCCCTGCATAGTATAGCTCTGCTAGTTTCACAAAGTTGTATACCTGTAGCCATTAATGGACCAAATTCGAATCCGTTAAGTAAATACAGATAACAAATACAAATATAATCATGTAGGAGACTCGTAATCTGAAAAATGTAATGTACCTTATCTCTGCACCTGCCACTTACTATGGCAGTTGGAAAACATCTAGCGAGCTTCTTGACCGTTTTCCTCATCTGGGTTTGGAGAAGAAAAGGAAAAATAGTTAATTAGTACAAAGACTGTAGTTATTAGTAATATATAAAGCAGAAGAAACCAAACCAAACCTTGTTGGACATAAAAGCTTGGTCTGGGTCATCAACTATTGGCGAGAGAGTGCCATCATAGTCCAAAAACATGACTATTTGCTTCCCTTTTGAGGCATCTATTATTTGCTCAAACATGTCCAGAGCTGATGGGTGGTGTAGCTGTTATATTTCATGAAATGATTTCAAATCAGTTGGAGATTCATAAAATTTTTGCATCACAGAAAAAGGTGTAGTCAATTTGGTGACTCACAATCCAGGAACTGTGGTCATCAGCGGCGGCAGCGAGAGAAGGAGTGGACTTGATGTGGGTTGGTGAGGAGGCTCTCATTGACTCGACCCAGGCATTGACTCTGGCTCCTCCTCCTCCATTGATTTCCAAATTCTTCAACAAGTGCTTTGTAGAAAGCGAAACAAACCCACCACCAGGAGGCACAGGTGGTTTCTGCGAGGCAGTTGTGGTGGTGAAGATAGCTGAGGAGTTCGACACCGCCACCGTTATTGCCATATTAATTGCGTCGGTCATCACCGCATTTTGACTTGCCATTTTTGCTGCTCTCTCTTCAATAAAACTTACTATAACAGAAAAATTAAAAAATTAATAAGCAAACTAGAGATGTAAACTCAATACTTTACCAAAAAAAAAAAAAAAAACTACAGCCGTTGAGATTGAGAAAATCTGAACAAGAACTCACCCATTTAAGGGAATGTTTGAGGTGGTTTCTTGTGAAAGGAGAGTGAAGAAACAGAATGCTCTGTTTTTTGAAAGCTTGAAAATTAAAAGAGTAAGCACAGGAAAGAGAGAGAGAGAGAGAGAGTGTATGTGTGGGAGGGAGTCAGAGCCCGAGTGGTCGGATTTATAGTTGAGACCAGACACAAACGGACGAGGAGGAGGTGCGGACCCCACACACCTCCTTGAGAAAAAAATAAAAATAAAAAATTAAAGAAAGATACTTACATAGGGACCCACTAAAACGAGAGGGTCCCACCACATCTCAGCCCCGTATAAATGCCGTGTGGCCGTTTTGGCACGGCGTGGTCGTGGTCTTGGTCGTGGATATGAACTCGCCTTTGATTTGCCGACTTGTTAACAGCAGCAGTAGCAGCCCAGCAGCCAACGTAGCAGCAGAGCTGAGAGAAGCTTTGGGTTTGAACAGTTCATGCATGTGGCTGACATTCTTTGGCCCATCTTACTTGGGATTCAGCCACGTGTTACATACTTACTCGTACATAAAAATAAAAATTAAATCTCTTATAACACAACAACTAGTGACATAAAATAATATAATATATTATTAGTTAAATTGATGCGGAACATTCCTATACATTACCCATTGTTTTGTTAATTTAGAATTAAGATTTTTTTTTCCCCCCTTAATTGGGGTTTAGCACCTCTAACCCACCTCTCAAAACAAGCTTTTAAAGCACTAAAAAAATTTCCTTAAATTGTCAAGTGTCACATAAAAAGTTAAGGGGGGTGCTTGAACCGCCCCTTGTAATTGGGTGCAAAACTAACAGCTGCACAAACCTAACCAGTTCTGCTTCCATACAAAACCATCTGCTTAAAAGCTTGATTATGCCCCATTTACACATAAAAAAATCTAGTTTATGTTACTAATTTATGCTTAAATTATTCCTCTTATTGCGTAAAATAGGCATTTCCCTTAATTATAAGTTAATTTTTGTTATATTACCTCTTAATTTAGGTGAAGGTTAGTGCACCTCTCTCCCACTTCAATGGTGAGGATTCAATTCTCACCATATATATTTATCAATATGTGTGGGCAGTTTTCCTCCCTTATAAGAGTAGATATATGAAAAACGCGTTTATTGATCTCGAAGGTAATAATACATATTTGTCTGTATATAATAAAGTTAAAATTTATCAATAATTTATCGTACTTTCTAAGCTATTCTCGAATCAAATTTTTTCATATTTGTAATATTATTATTCAAAATTAAAAAAAAAATTCAATACATAATCCCATTCCTACTATGGATTGTATGGTAGTGTGTGAATCTTTTGATATCATATAAACTTTTGAGTAAACAAACAAAATTTAACAACTGTAAACTGTAACACATTATTCATGGCCATAAAAGATCAACCAAACTCTTAACACGTGTCCACAGTCCACAGACCCACAATTTTTTATGCATCCCAACAACTAAGCAGCTGCCACCTGGCCCAGTACATAGGATACAGTGCTGTTATATAGATATATACGGATTGAAAACAATATTACATGGAAATTGGAAAGGACCCAAGTGGTGAGACCATTGAAAGTCCAAGAAAAGCTCGTTGGGTTCCTATATAATTTGAAGAATAGTTTCTATTGGATGCTGTGTTCCATAAAATTATCTCATTTATATATAAAATTTGTAAGATTTTATTACATCAACGTACAAATGATGTGATTTTACTTATGTTTTTTTCTTTCGTGTAATAATTCAATATAATTTGTATTACATGAGGTTTTAACTATATAACGACAAGTAACATTATTATCGTCGTAGAGTTAATATCAAAGTTTTCATTATCGATAGTTCTCTAAGCCCTCGTGAAAATTGAGATAAATGTTCGGACTCATACTATTTTTTTTTTTTTTCGTGGAATAATTGGACCTAATATGTATTACTTGAAGTTTTTTAACAACATTTCATCGTCCTAGAGTTAATATTGAAGTTTTCGTTATCGATAGTTGGCAACCCTTGATAATATTAAAGTTTTCGTTATCGATAGAGTTAATATTATTTTATTATTTTATTTATCACATTACTAGTTGATATATAAGATAAAATGTTTGGATTATTACATTTTAACTATATAACGACACGTAACATTATCATTATCGTAGAGTCAATATCAAAGTTTTCATTATCGATAGTTTACAAGCCTAGTGCAATTTCAAATAAATGTTCAGATCAAGAGACTATAATTGTCTGTATACGAGGGAAAAAGAAAAGTACAGAGGTGGGAGACAAATGAAAATGGAGCATTTTCAGTTAAGAGGAAAAACAAATAAATGAATGAGGTTAAAATGACAGGACTTTGACGTCTTGTACTCATCTCTCTCTCTCTCTCTCTCTGTGGTTGGTCAGCTTCTCTGTATCTGGACTGAGAACTAGTCACAACTCACAAGTGAGTACACATTTTTCTTTGAATACTTTCTTGATCATATTAATATATATTATATATTCTTCACTTTCCAGAGTTTCCACAGTTTTATTTTAATGCAGCTTTTGTGTGTACAACCACGAGAAATCTAGAAGAATTAACAACCAATTACTTGCATAACAAGAATGTGAATGAGATTCTTATTGAACAGAGAGAGAGAAGAGAGAGAGAATCATTGACTGAAAATACACATGCAAGGTGACCCAAAAAGCTTGACAAGTATGAATTGTGTACATTCAAAATCTCACCCTCTTGCCTATACCGTTCACGAATCCGGATCATCTACTGGTCTGTACTGAATCTACATACAAATACTAGAACGTGTATATATTACTTAAGCATAATGACATCATATATTCCGTTCTTTTAAAAAATTTCTCCCATAGAAAGAGTTGAGTATATGAGAGATGCTCAATTCAACAGAAAAAAAAAAAAAAAAAAAGTTGGAGATTCTGGTAATAAATGGCGGTCATGTTCCCAATTGTTCACATGCAAGAGGAGGAGGGTATGGTGGTGTGTTGAATTTCAATGGTTGGTGGGTATCTTTGTAGTTTAATATTTGTTTTTTTTTATAACATTAAAAATTTTTACAGGAGAAAATGGAGATCTTTCGGTTTATACATTGCTAGTCAAGACAGTAGACTTGAAGATGCAGATTCTCAGAAACTACTGGTTTCTTTGTTTTAAGAGAAAAAATATATATATATATATTATGTATTAAAAAATAATTAATGAAAAGTGAATTGTTAAAAGTATTAAATAAATAAAATAAAAAATTCTTAATCTAAAAAGTTGATACCGTGTTTTCCGCCTAAATCTACGCATTTAATCTTACTTTATTGGTGTTAAACACTTAATTCTCATGGTTTCTAGATTTGGCTCTCTCCAATATTAATATCTAATAATTTAATTTTTTTTAAATATTGTTAAAATCGTTTTCTTGTGGTTTTAAAAGTGTTTTTTTTATTATATTTTTTTGGTCAATTTTAAATTAACTAAATTAAACAAGAATCGACTCTTAAAATCATAATAGAGGTGAGAATTAATTTATATTATCGTATCGTATTTATATTAATCCTAATACAACTTATTTAATTAATCGTATAAATTAATTTAATCTATCATGTCAAAAACAACTACTCTAACCTACTAAAATAATTTTGTATTCATATTGTGAGTCATGACTTAAGGAAAATTGCCACCTCCTGATTCTAAGAAATAATTTTTTTTATATATAGAAATAAAAAAAAATATTACAATGTGAACTATTTTTGTATTATTGTAATAAGAGATGTTGACAATGGTTCATTTAACACATAAATTAATTAATACAAATATTATATTGAAACTTTATTGAAACTAGACACATATTTTGTTCAACTGACAAGAACCCAACTCTTATGTTATTTATGTCTTGTTGTTATCGTGTCACGTACATGTGATGTGCCTAAGCAATTAAAAATTAAAAGCATTAATTAAATTAAATAAATAAAAACTCTTTTATTTAAATTTGTTAATCATCTTAATCAATTGATTAATTAATGTGTGTTTATTCTTTTTACAAGCTTAATTACTCTGGTAAAGTGTTTGCTATCAACCCAACAAGAAAAATTCCACGCATGCTTACCAAACCAGAGAGAAATAAGAACCCAATTAGCTTTCTCTTCAATTAGACCACCCACGGCCACGTTATTGGGTTCAAAGCCCGACACCACACGTGTGTCAAGAGCATCTATCTTTTGTTTCACTTTTTAAGCAAAAAAACAATAATAGTAGAAGTAGCGTCCCACGTACGTTTCTATTTAAATTATATAAATTTAATGTTTAGTTTATATTTGTAAAATTAGAGAGAAACTAAATGGAAGAAAAAAAAAAAAAATGAGAACATAGTATTTTCATTGAATAATTGACTAGATATATGAGTGACAACTGTTAAGAAAAATTTGTATGCATTTTAACTATTTATATCATGTCACATTATATGAGTCGTTTATGAAACATATATTGTGGAATTAGGTTGTGAGGGCGATGCAACGTAATTATCTTTGCGTGATAAATAATTCATAACTGTAGACATTGGTGGAATAGAAGACTTGAAGTGGTGACAGTGAAAGTGGGTGCTGTGCACTGAGACTTTGAACCAAACAATGAATTAAATGTGACATTTCTTGACACATACATTCGACTAGAGAGATGAAGACATTGATATTTCTTTTGTCGAAGACAATAGCCAATGAAAAGGCATTTGAAATAATGGAATTAACCTCAGTATTGATGTAAGGTCTTAGCAGAGCGAAGCAAGCACAACCAAATGGTTTGAGTTCATGGCAATTTAGACTCAAAAGGGGATTAGTTTTGAGTAAACGAGTCTCTAATCAAATTCTTCACTCTTTAAAAATCACCACCATGTCTTCCATCTTCTATGATGCTTGTCAATGTGGCAAAGCGTGTCAGTTACATTTTCACTCTTCTACAGTAAGAACATCAGCTCCCCTTGAAATCATACACTCTGATGTGTGGCGTCCGACTCATGTACTTTCATCACATGGATTCAGATACGATGTGCTCACTTTATAGATCAACACACTACGCTCACTTTATAGATCAACACACTACATTCACTTAGTTGTATCCTCTTAAAACCAAAATACAAGTAAAAGATGCCTTTATTTTGTTCAAAGAACACTGATGAACTGTTGTTTAATATCAAATCAAAGTGTTTCAAAGTGACCAAAGTGGTGAATTCAAAGTCTTGTATTATATTACCAGTTGTTGGTAAAAATGTTAATGCGAAGGCGTTGCCTAATATCCATCACAAGAACAAATAGTTTCTAAATAGAAAAATAAGATGAAAGAATCACAATCCAATCATACAATACAAGATTTAAGGGGAAACCCAAAACAGAAAAAAAAAAAAAAAAAAAAAAAAAACCAACAGCCGTCAGAACGACAAGAGAAAAATATCACTGTATAGAAAATTATTATAACTACACACTCAATATTCTTTCTCTAACTCCAAATCTCAATTACAACCAATGTGCTCAAGCTTACAACTCTCTTAGTGTCTCCCAAATATCCCCTAGACCCCTATATACCCCAGGTCTTCCCCATATATCCTATGAGTCACACAACTGAGCTCTTTCTCTGGTATTTTCCCAGGTGTCTCTCAGATGTACTTTTAACAAATAATAACCCTCTTATTTATAGGTTTAATATTCCTAGTCCTAAAATAATCATAATCATACTAGGAATATGAAGTTCTTAAACAAGACACTTGCTAAATAAATTAGATTCTCAGAAACCTACTAGAAATAAGAAGTTTCGAAAAAAGACACTTCCTAAAATAATATGAACCTTATAAACCTAGGAAATCCCGAAACAAGAAATTTCCTAAAATAGACCAATCGTTGCCGTGTGACTGATCCAGGTCGAGCCACTCACTGCTAGAAATCGCGTTGTTTCAGGCATGTAGGACTGGACACTTCCGACGGCGCGTGAGTGCGCGTACGACATTCGTTTCTAGCACCGTTTTTGTTGTTGTCTTCATCTCGATCTCTTATTTCCATCGGTTTTTAAATCTTCTTAATAAACACCATTTATCATACTTTCGCATTAATTGATTACGGTTGTGCATTTCAGGAATACGAACCAAAACCCAACATCAATATTCAATTTTACATTTAAAAAAATATATATTCAATTTTACATGTTGATTGTTTATCTAAGTTACAATATATTGAGTTTTAAACGTTCGACTAATCAGAGGTGGCCCTAACAACAAGTGTACTATTAACTATTCATACATATACGTAATATTCAACTTCGATTTGTATGTTAACTATTCAAATACGAATGTTCAATACAAAATATGGTGTTCTAACAGCGTAACAAAACCCTTCACTTTATTTATACACAAGGCGATGAGTTAGTGATTGAACGAGTGATATGTTGTGCGGGCCAAAAGTGAGGACATGTGTTGAGAAAAGAAGCCAATCATATGACATTGGTCGGCGGATTCGAGGAATAAACACTCAAGCTCGCATGTTGTAGTAAATCATATGATTGGTGGTTTTGTGAGTAACACGTACACCATTTCAATGTAAATTTTTTTTTAGGGTTTCTTTTTTCTTTTATTTTCTTGAGGTTAATGTTTTACCTTATTTTTGACCGTGGAAAATGAATCATTGTTCGATGTTGGGGAGATTAATGTTCTTTATTCTCTTTTTTGGGCACATGGGTTGCAAAGTTTTGAAATGTCGAGTCAAAATCTACTCAAAAAACATGTAATATGATTTCAGTTAGTTAAGCTCATTTTGAAGTGCTTTGTGAGGAAAATGATTCCTCACTTTATTTCAAATGCATTTGATGCATGTAATATGATAAAAGTGTATCCTGTCGATTGATTAGACTAATTAAGGTCTTATTTTAAATGCATTACGATATTAATTAATGTATTGTTACATGAATTAAATTTCAAATTTATTTTGTTTTAAATTATAATTTATTATTTTTTATTATATAATTTAAGCAAAAAAGAATCGAGAGATCTTTCATAATTCAATATACATGCATGGATAATTCGATCTAATCGAAATTTGATTAATCTTAAAACGTTATTTCTTTCATGTACTTAATGATAATGAATTGATTTTTGTTATGTAATATCAAATTTTAATTCATTTTCGCTCTTTTTTCCTCCAAACAATACACGAATCATTGTTTTTTTCTTAATTGCATGCCTCACATTGCTAGCTAATGCCATCGACCCATCAAATCAAACCAACATCTATAAAATTTTCAACAACGTGAATGATTTGAATATCTTTTCTCTTATCATTTTCCATTTCAAATGACTGAATCTATTCAAACTTGTGCTTGTCGTATTAGCAAACAAAGAAAGAGAGAACAAAAGGAAAAAAAAAAAAACACATGTTATTTTTAGGTGAAAAGTATCATCAAGGTTGGCAATACCCTGTAGTGTCAAATGCATCAAAATAATTTGAGAATAGGTCAAGAACATATGATGAATAATACATTGGTGCTGTCAACTTTCAATGGTGAAAAGAAAACATTTTGTCTTGACTATACACATATGAGAAGGATTTAACACAAAATGATTCAAGTCCGAGTTGGCCCCCCACTAATCTTTCCCTGCATGCGCGTGCACCTAACCAAACATATGTTGTCGAACGATCCATTTTGACACGTCGATGTCCCACTCTTTGATTAACTAGGTCTTTCTCTCTCTCTACCACACCCATTTTGACACGTGTGATGTCCCACTCTTTGATCTTTTCTCTCTCTGTCTTTCTCTATACCATGTCTTTTTTCTGGTCAGATGATATTCAACAAGTTACTATTCACTTGGACAAGAGAAATGATATTGATGATTGAATTTGAACAAGAGAGCAAATTCTAGCTATGGTGGTTCACGGCTGCCAGCCAATTGACAGCCTGCCAGAAAAAAAAAATATCATATATTTCAATTGTTGAAGATGGGACCTTTGATGGTGATCATGATTTAGTAGGACCTGTTGATATTTATCTTTATCATGTTCAAAATAAAATGCAAAAATAATTCCAATATTATAGGGGGGAAAATAATGAGTGGTCTATAATGATAATATGATCTGATGCAAACTAGTTTCTAATGTACTTGTATTATCTATACATGTGTATATATAAATATATATGACTTTAGCATTCCGTACATTTTGACCGAAGTTTCATATATAGTTCCACTTGGTTCATCCAATTGAACTATATATCTAATAGAGTTATGTGGTGTACATGAAATTACGTCGTTGAATTTTTTTTTTTATATATATATAATTTTGTAAAATGAATATACGTACATAAGTTTATGGTAGAAAATGATGTGCGTTACGAAAATAAAATTACTTGATTTTATGTTTTTTGAAATGAAGAGGTTGTGTATAGTTGAAGTGAGTATGATACAGATAATTATCCTAAATTGCATAGTAAATTAAGGATGTAGTTCAAATAGTAGAGCGCTCACTTTGCACGCGAGAGGCACATGGTTTGATACCCCGTATCTCTATAAAAAGAATTACAATTGTTGGAATTTGTGAAGTTTGAATTAATAATAGATTATGTTCGCAATTCGATAGAGTTTCGTAGCAGAATCGTCGCGACATTCAGTGACAAAAAGCGGCAGAGAGTCGCGCGACCTGAGGCCTTGCACGGGCAAGTCGTGCCAGCATTTGGGAAAAAGGGCATTAAGTCGCGCGATCAAGATCCAGTTTAGGTAGCGAGATGCGACCTTGGTCGCACAACCAACAGGTCGCACGCGTCAGAGCCAGCAGTTTTTCCTATTTTGATCAGACTTCTATTTTGAGTGTGAATCCTGATCAGATAGGAAAACATTTTCCTCAGTCATTTTGTCTTAGTTTTTTCTTATAAATACCCATGTAATATTAGAGTTTTTTATAAGAGCAAAATTCAGGAGTTGAGAGATATTATTAAAGAGGATACACATAGATAAAAACAGTGTGAGAGTTTTTCTAGTATCTTTGTAATCAGTCTTTTCATAGTGAATTGAGTGCAGGTGCACTCCATAAATGTAGAAAGTTTCCTAACCATGTAAAATTGTTGTCTTGATTATTTTTCTTGCTTTCTTCTGTGAGTTTGTGCGTATACAGGCTTTACTTGCTTCCGCTACAAGGGGAATTCATCGTAAATTCCTAACAACTGGTATCAGAGCTTAGAGGGTGTCCTAACAACTGATATCATAGCCTAGGTTGAGGTTCTTTTAGGACTCAGGTTGTGCCTAGGGTTTGTAAACACATGAGACAGTTCAGAGTTATCAATTTCAGTAGAAGTCATGAGATCAGAATAAGAGATGCTGAGGAGTGAGAAGCCAGAAGACATGAAAAAAAAAGAATGTATGAGTCAAGAGACAAAAACAACTCTCATAAACCATCGGGAGTCCAGGGTATCTCAGGAGTAGGAGACTGCAAGATCAGGACAAGAGTACATGGTATCTCAAGAGCAGGGGACTGCGAGATCAAGATGAGAGTCCAGAGTATCTCAGAAGTAGGGGACTATAAGATCAGAACATGTCTTAGGTCGCGAGTTGGCCATCAGAATTGGCATTATATGTCAGAAGACAAAGTTCATGGTATCTTAGAAGTAGGGGACTGCGAGATCATGAAGAGCTAGAAGTCGTGGATCAACAATAAGAGATCTGCATAAGTAGAGAGCTACGAGATCAAGTAGTGCTAGAGGTCACGGATCAACCACCAGAGATCAAGGCGATCAGAGAGCCTTAAGATCAGGTAAAGAACCTGGATGCTATAATGAGCCATGTCAGGGGAGTGATGCGAACCAGTGAGAGCTTGCATTGAAGGAAAGTCGCGATTAAGAACCACGAGCAGGAGGCTCGCGATTGTCACTCGCGAACACTCATTAACCAAGCCAATTATGGCAGGGATTGGAGCCGAGATGCAGCTTCATTAGAGTGTTCGAGGCTGAAGACAAGTTGTTTAAGTGTGTTGTTTGTGTCGAGCATCAGAGGAGGACATTTCATCAGGCTTCAATCTTCATTAAGTGGGAGATTGTTGAGATTTGTGAAGCTTGAATCAAGAATGGATTCTATTAGTAATTCGATAGAGTTTCATGGCAGAAAAGTCACAACAACCAGTGGCAGAGAGCCGCGCGACCTCTGGCAAGTCGCACCAATAATTGGGAAAACAAGCAATGGTCGCGCACAAGGTCACACACAACCAGGAGCCAGTTTAGGTAGTAATTGCGCACGTCGGAGCCATCAGTTTTTCCTGTTTTGATCATACTTCTGTTTTGATCGGACTTTTTTTTTTTTTTTATCAAACTCCTGTTTTGAGTCTAAATCCTGACTAGATAGGAAAACATTTTCCTAGGTCGTTTTGTCTTAGTTTTTCTTATAAATACCCATATAATATTATGATTTTTTGTAAGGGCAAAATTCAAGAGTCGAGAGAAATTATCAAAGAGGATACACAAAGAGAAAAACAGTGTAAGAGTTTTTGTCTTAGTTTTTCTTATAAATACCCATGTAATATTAGGATTTTTTGTAAGGGCAAAATTCAAGAGTTGAGAGAAATTATCAAAAAGGATGCACAAAGAGAAAAACAGTATGAGAGTTTTTTCAGTATATTTGTAATTAGTCATTTCATAGTAAATTGAGTGCATATGCACTCCGTGGGGATAGAGAAGTTTTCAAACCACGTAAAAATGATGTCTTAATTATTCTTCTTACTTTCTTGTGTGTGTTTTATCTTTAGTGTGTGTTTGTACATATACAGATTTTATTTGTTTTTTCTGTAAGGGGAATTCGGCGTAAATTTCTAACAACAATTGACTTAAAAAGAATTAGTAAGCACCAAATTTTCATTTTTACAAGTAATTTATAAAAACACCATTTGTAATATTTATTTTAGAATATTGTTATCAAAAAAATTAAAATTTTGGAAAGTGAATAGATCCACTTAACTAAATTATGATCCACGACCAATTGTTATATGCTTATTTGATTTAGACCATAGAATATAAGGACAACTTGACTACCTGATATATTGACTTAATCAACTATTATTGGTCAATGAATTTATACTTTTGTTGAGAATAATATCTTTATTTTCTTTTCTTTGGGCAGAATCCCAATTTTTTTTTTCTTCTTTTAATTACTACAAAATAAGTAAATTAATTTAAACCCCTAATTATTGATGACAATTAAAATAAATCCTCTTCAATTATTGTTTATTGTGATTTATTTTATTTTATTTTTCTATTGTTAAGAGTCATACAAAAGCATAATAATCTATTTTATACATAAGACTTTAACAGAAAATTATACATATTTACAATTATTTTAATAACTAATTTTAAAATTTTATTCATTTTCCTAAAATTTGATTTAACATACGTTACAACAACGAAGACATTCATCATTTTATATAAGTGTTTTATAATAAGTTATCAACTAAGGAGTTGCGATGTATTGATTAAGTGGAAGCGGATAAATTTATTAATAGTTAATAGTTGAGGAACTGATTTGTCCTAGAGAAAAATAGTCGGTTTGAAATTAATTTCAAAAATAGATAAAATTATCTCATAAAAAATAAAAATATATAAGCATATTTCAACTACATTGACCAAATGTAAACATAAAACATATAATTCGATTAGACTTAGAGTGGTAGCAATCAATCATAGTCCACAAGTTAATTTAAATTCAACGATCAACTTTCATGATTTGAATCTCATCACCATCATCATCTCTAACTTCAACTTCCAACTTTTTTACAAAGAAACCCACTTGAGAAGCGCTTTTGGATGGAGAGATTCCAGGTAGCCAAACTAATTTTCTACCAAAGAAATAAAGGAAAAAAAAAGAGAAAAGCACTTTTGAAGGATTGAAGAAGAATCTCATGTCTCTCTTTCTTCCAAAACATGAATGGTAAACTGAAATAACTGCCACGCCCCCAACGGTATCAAGATCATCATCAACTTTCGGTTGAATCGTGGGGCCCAAATGTCATGATCTTTTGCCACGTAGTTGATCTGGCTCCACCTTTTGATAATGCCTAAGTCGACAAATTACATCATTCTTTTCTAGGTCCGGTTCCCCAACCTCATCTGGATATCCAATATACCCCAATCCTATTTTTTTTTACTTTCTTAGATTTCTTTTTTCTTTAATTATTTTATTTTCAAAGGATAAAAGGACACGTAGGTATGATTAGGATTCGTGTAAGTGACTCCAGCACCTTCGTGAAAGTTTAATGTATTACGATTGTTGAGAAAAAAAAAATCATCATGTAAGATGCGAAATTATTAGATATAGATTTATACAAAGATAATGCACGCATATAAAAGAAATAGGAAGAATAATAAAAAAAAATAAAAATTTTATGTGGTTCGACAATCAAACTAATTCCTACATCCATAAAAAGAACAGTTATAAAGAATTGTTACAAAAGACACAAAAAAAAAAGCTCTATGTTTTTCTCCTCTATGGGTATTTGCACTCTCCGCTCTCTCCCTTTTTCTCTTTTCTCTCAAATATAAAACTCTAATATATATTATATAAGTATTTATACTGAAAACTAGAGCAAAAAACCAACTTAAGGAAATCTTTTTAAATTAATCAAGTTATGGACATAAAATAGGAATCCTAAACGAATCAGGTCACCCTGTCGCGACCTACCCCGCGACTATGGTCACGCCCCCTAAGTCGCAAGTGCCTTTGTCTTTTATTGTTGCAAAACAAAATGTTTTCTTGATTCAAGTTTTACAGCTCAACAACAATATTTTCTTCGGTTAGAAATTTTGATTTTACTTTTATGTGAACTCTCTCAATTGTTTGAAGTAAATACATTATATCATCTTCTAATAAAGTTCCTATAATAAAAAAATTTACAATCTAATTTAAAATGGTTTAACTCGAGATAAGTGGTAAATTAAATAATTTTGAATTTAATTTTAATTATATATAAATTTTGATTTCTTTTTCAAAGTCATGGTCTATATAAATATATATTATAGGGATGTTTGGATATTGACCAGCTATATACATACAAGGATCTTAGGTGTGGTCGTGTCGACAAATACAAGAGTCAAATGTCAAAAAGTAATATCATGAAAAACATAGATAGATAACTGCCACATCATACTTAACTAATTTTCCAATCGATTAAAAAGACAAAGGATTTGTCTTCTTTTGATGAAAACTGTCAACTGATCATTAACTAAATTGGAACAAACGTCATGCATGACAAGTTTCTAAAGATCACACGTGTTATTATATTTTCTCTATTCATCGATTTGGACTTATAAATTATAATGTCTTCAAAGATTGCACAAATTATTATACTTGATCTATAAGTTTTTTTTTCAATCTAGTGACACGTTACTATTATTAATAATAGACAGATACGATTCATTTTCATTCTTGTTAAGAATAAATTAATATATTCGGATAAAATATTAGATCAATAAAAATTCGATATGTATAATTATTAAGAGATAAAAAATTATTATTAAAAACTAAAAATGATGTAAATAAAAGTAGTTATTTTTGTTTTGAAAGCAATAAAACTAATAATGTTTTATTTTCAACTTTTTAGTTGTAAATTCAAAAATATTGTTCTTCATTTTCTAAAACAACTTCTTAAAAATATATAAATAAAAAACTTTACATCTATTTTTTTATTTTTAAAAATAAAAAACAAGTTTTGAAAACAAAACAAAATAGCACCTTGTTTTGTTAAAAAAATATTAAATATGCATACGCTTTTTAAAGAATTTCCATGCATGTTCCTCCTCTTATAGAATATATGCCAATAAAGAAAGAACACTATAATTATGTGCAAATTACATGTAAATATAATAATAAAACTTTTTAAATTTATATATTACTTTTATTTTCTCTTTAGATTTTGTCGAGTTAATTGAGGTTCAATGTATAGTTATATGGACTATGGAATCAAATAAGGAAAGGAAAGTCGGTTGCCTTTGAAAATAGAGGTCGGTTTTATGGCGACCCCATATAAAAATATGATTCTTTTTTTTTTTCTTTGCCACGTATATATTCTTCTACTTTTGCTTTTTACTAAATAATTCATTCTATATGTTTATTTTATGAATTCAACACAATTCCTCTTCCAACGAAAACGATAATATGTATATAAAACACACTAAAGACAAAGCGTATACAAAAGAAAGCAATAATAAATAAGATAGCAATTTTACATGGTTCGGAAAAAAATTATAAAAGCACCTAAAAAACTCAATTCACTGTGAAAAAAATAATTACAAAAACACCTAAAAAACTCTCACACTGTTTTTCTCTGTGTATATTTTTTGCTAATATATTTCTTCTCTTATTTTTGCCCTATTACAACCCTAACGTGGTATTTATATGAAGAAATAAGACAAAAAAAGACTTAGGAAAGCTTTTCTAAGCCAAGTTTAGGACTCAAACAGAAATCCTAAACAAGTTCAGACTAGCCGGCACGACTTACAGGTCGCGCCACTCTATACCACAGACTGCTACAAACTAGCGCGACTTGTGGGTTACGCTCCAGGTAGCGACGCTCTCTAGCAGTTTTTTCTGCTCTTAAGTCGCGCCCCAAGCAGGGGTGTAACTAGAAACTTTTCATTGGGTGGGCTAATCTAAATTTTATTTTTCTATTTAAAAGTCTTACAATTTTGTACCAAATAAATTTTTTTTAATAATAGTCAAATTTCAATAGTATTAGAGAATTTAATTTCATTAATAATAATAAAAAATTAAAAAGAAATAATAAGTTTCAAATCTTCTTATAAAAATTTAATTTCAAGTCCAATAAAAGATATCACAAGTTAATATTAAAAAATAAAATATATAAATCACCAAATTGAATAAACTTCAACTAACTATCATTAAAATAAAAAAAATAAAAAAATTCATATAATCATTTCACAATTTATAGATTCAATAATTAAAATAAAAACTTATAATTTTCTCCTACCGCAAACTACCACAAGTTGTGAAACCAAATTACCAAAGTAATAATATATTCACAAATTTTCATAACATTAAGTACTTATTTTATATAATGTAATAGTATTTTTATGTCTAAAATATAACTTAAACATAACTTATTATTATATTGGGGTATATAATAGATACAAGTGTAAGTCTTAGGAAAATTAATTATTTTAATTTCAATTTCTATAATTTAAAAGTATATAATTCTCAACATATTATAATTTACAATGTTCCTAATATTTTAATCAATATGATAAAAAAAAGGTTAAAATTTTAGATAGTAGAGTGAACCACAAGAGGACCACACAATAAGATTTTTTAATACATATAAAATAGAAATTATTTCAATCACAAAATACAAAACCTAAAACTAAATACATTATAGATAATTAAATAAATAAAATTAAAAGTAATTACCTTTAAAGATTCAAATAGAGAGACATAATATTTAAAGTCTCAAGAGATTAGATGAGTGAAAAGTTAGGGTTTAAAATTTAGAAAAGTGAAAATATTAAAAGAGACACTGTATGTGTCGGCTGGAATAAGAAAAAGCAATAAGAAGAAAAAAAAAATTCGTGTGTTGATTTGAACAAGAAAAAGCAATGAAAAAAAAACTTTATAAAATTTTGGTGGTCGCTGTGTATGTGTCTCAATGTGTGTCGACTGAACAAAAAAAAAAAAAAATTTGTGTTGGCGAATAAGAAAAAACAATTAGTATTTTTTAAAAAAAAAAAAAAAAAACTTGGCTGGGTTGTAGCCTAGCCCAAGGGCTCCTCCGCCCCTGGCCCTAGGTCGCGATGTTCTTTGTCGAATCTCCTAAATGTAAAACTGAATCTCTTCTCTTAATCAAACTTCACCAAAACTAACCGTTTATGTGATTTTCTCTAATTATGCACACATTACAAAACATATACAAAATTTAAAAATATTAGTTAGAAAAAAATCCCCAAAGATGAATCATTTTTCCATTATCTTCCAATTTCATTTTACTTAATTTGAATTAATTACAACAAAAATTATTAGTTGGCTTCCATGATTCTGTTATGATGATTATAGAAATTTTAAGATTAATATATATAATATGTGTATCCACTCATAATTCAAGTATAGTGCACACATCTTCATCACAATTATTAGTATGTGTGAGTAATTTTCTTCCCTTATTGTGGAAGTAAATGTCTCTTATTATAGGAATATATATTCGGACAGCACGTTTAATGATTGATCCCGACCTCCAATAGACTTATTATTAATTTTATAATTGAACTCTTAAAAAAATAAAACTTAGTATTATATTTTGAAAGGTTTAATTTTAAATAGAGAATGGAACCTTTGAAAGTACCATTTGTTGTGGGTCACTTATAAGTTTTAGTCACCCTTTAGTTGTGTTATATTATTATTATTTTTTTCTTTTTTGTCTTTCTAGGTGTTTATTTTTTTCTTTTTCCTTTTAAAAAGAAAAAAGAATATCCTTATTGTGTACACACAAGTGGTCATTTTCTATATACTTTTTCTTTTTATCGAATATTTTAATTTCATTTGTTTATATATATATTTTCTCTCTCAATTCTTTAATCATTGTGAAATATCCTGGAAGCACATACTAATACTAAACTAACCTCTAATAAATTATTGTTTTTCCAATTGCCCTTTTGACCTAATTGTTATATTTCGTGTCCTTAGTTTATGAATCTTATAAAAAAGACCTACAATTTATCAATTATAGCACATTGGTCGATTTACCGGGTTTGGATGACCGAATTTTAATATTTATTTGGTTTTGAATCATCCATTATTAGATGTTTTCAATGAATTAAGTTTTATTTTACTTTAAACATGTTTCGATTTTGATAGGTCCGACAGTTATTAGTTTTATAATTGTATTTCTTTTAAAAAAAACATATTTCTGTAAATTTTCCAACAACTCTACGAAAATTACCCCTTTTTTTTTTATGAAAATACAACAAATTTCATCTAAGTCTTGATAAAATCGAAAAATATCCGAACATCTATATACCTATGGAAAAATGACTGATCATCAAATAAGTATGACAGCCAAATAAATGAGTAAGTTGTTTCCCTTAGAGCAATGGAGTCAAATCATTGATTTTTTTTTTTTTTTTATCGAATAACACCAAGAAGAACAAGTAGAACCAAAAAAAAAATGAATACCGCCAAGAATTTAGTGGATGGAATTGACTTCAATTTCGAATGTCAGTTTTCGAAAAGGAGTACTTTAAGGGTGCGTTTAGTATACTGGATTGGATTAGACTATTTTATAAAATATAATATGATTCGATTGGATTGAATTTGATTGGACTAGACTAATTAATATTGTAATATGTTTGATGTAGTATTGATAGGTTTGGTATAAAATGAGATTGGATAAAATCAGTTTTGATTAAATTAATTTTATATAAAATAAAATTATTTTTAAATATTATATAATTAAATTAAAATAATTTTAAACTAATTTTGTTTTAAATACTTTTTTATTATTTTGATTAAAAATATTTAGATTATTTAAAAATAAATAAAATTATTCAAAATTAATTATTAAAATATAATTTTTTAATATTTTTAATAAAATATTTTAAATTTAATTAAATATTTTTTTAAAAAAAGCTTGGGACTAATGGTCCCAAGCTTTGTGGCGGGACAGCAGGACAAATTGCCGATAAATGATTGGAGAAATTCAATATAAGCAACAAACACAGTATTGGACTGAAAATAGTTCAATCCAATCCAATCATGTGTAACAAACACACACCCTAAAGTTCTAATGGCATTTAAATTCTACTATTTTGACAAATTTTTTTTAATTTAGCCAATATAATCATATTTTTAATCTCACGCACGCATGCACACACGCACGGGTCATTACCATCCTTTCAATGAAATCTAGTTTTGTGCATGTTTATCTCTTCCTTACCTCTATTAACTCCAAAATATTGTCCCCTTATGATAATAGTAAATATACCATGAATCCACTTGTTTTTCCATCATATAATTATCATAATCATGATAATGACCATCATTCACCCACCATAATAAGCTAATTATAATTATCATTTAACATTTTAATTTCCTATACATTCATATGCCTTATCCTAAAAATAAAAAAATAAAAAAAATTGAGGTCGGCAAATAAGTCCAAAAATTGAAAAACTATTGATCTCATGACTCATGAGTCTCCAAGAGCTTCCATGCATGTGTGTTCTCTTTTTATCTTCGTTTGGGTTTTGCCTACATGGGTTGGGTGTATATAGCTTTTCAATTTTGTTATCATTTAGAGATTAAAAAGTTGGATTTAGAGATAAAACTTAACTTTTCTTTTTCTTTTCACAGCTTTATATATAATTAAAATTTTTAATTTCATGTGATTTATCTCTTAATATTGATAGATTTTTTAATCATTTGCAACTGAAACAGTTGGTGATGTGATGGATTTATATGGGACCCTGCCTAGTAATGTCCACGTTGGCTTGATGGACTTCCACTAGGGCACCCATCAATGTCTCATATTAAAATAAATTAATTGAAGGGAAAATTGATCATACCTCCTTAAATTTATGTAATATTTTAGTCAATAGTATCTTTTACTATAATGGTATAAATATCTCCTAAATTCTGTTCATATAGTTAAATTTAATGTTTAACTTATTCTAAACTAAAAAAATGAATAAATTTTTCTTTAAATAGTTATTTAATTATTATTTTATTTTATATAAAAGTTATTAAATATCTAATTAGAGAACAGTTTGATTGACCCTAAACTGAAAAATGATCATTTAAAGAGTGATTTAATCAAATTAAAAAATAATTAAATAACTACACTGTTAAATTAATTAGTTAAAAATTAATCTATTCATTAGTTAACAAATTCTAAGAAATACTGTGTAATTATAGTAAAAGTTGATTCTACGTATAATATTATCTAAATCTAAGGAAAGTTTGTGCAATCTTCCATTAATTTAACCCACAAGGATCAACAAATAAAAACACATATTTTTTCTTTTAAAAAAGAAAAATCAAAATAGTATTTAGTTGCTTTTTGAGCAACCCAAGTGGGGATTAATCATAAAGTTATACAAAAATGATCATGATTTGATATCATGATTTGTTCCCTTTTAAACAAAAATTTAAAAGGCCAACTCACGACAACGGTTCATTAATTTGTTCTCTCCTCTTTTTTTTTTTTTTTTTTTCTTTTTTTAAATTAATCTCTCTTTATCTTTAAAGTGATCTTCCACGAAAGATATCATATCATTTTACTAACTTGTAAATTAATCACAAAATCTCTAATTAATTAGCTATAGCATAGCTAGGATAATCCTAATTTTTCTTCCTAATCTTTAAGGCTCAAATCCGACAAATAAAATATCTTCTCAATAAAGTTATTAATTAAAATTCTTTAATTATCTCGACTATCATCACAAATCACATCGCTCTCCTGCTCTTTTAAGTATATTATTAATGTTATTGAATCTTGAAGGCCCTCGTTCTAATGTATATACCTAGTGTTAGACTTCGAATATCTTCAAGAAACAAGTTTTAATTTTTGTATAGGCTTTTAGTTTGAGTTCACTAATTTTCCAACAAAGTGATTCCAAGCACGTTAATTACAGACCTTCTTCCCGCATCAAAGTGTTTTGAAGGCGTATACAATAAGCTTCATATATGTAAAAAGGATAGAAAATTAATAATCGATTCTCAGCACGTTAATTACAGATATTCTTTCCCGTTTTAAAGTGTTTTGAAGGCGTATAGAATAAGCTTCATATATGTAATACGGATAGATAATAATCAATTCTCCGTTAATGTAAGCTTCTGTTAAGTGAATGCAAACATAAACAAATCTTAACCATGTATTTAAACACGTAAGAGCATCTCCAATGCTATTATGCATTTGGATAAAATTGAGTACCACATAGGATCTATATTAAAAAAGTTAAGAAAACATTCTCCAATGCAATTATCTAGCTTTAATATTGATATGATATGGCAAAAAAAAGTTAGAGAATATCAAGTAGAGTTTCTAATTGTAGATATTCTCCTTGATATGCTGATTAGGATTTCTAATTTTTCCTACCAATAAAATTTTAAAATTTTTTCAATGCATTTAATTATCATATTGAATGGAGAGATAATGTAACAAATGATTTGTGGTGATTGGTTTAACATTACTATTTAAATATTTACATTGAAGAAGTGAATATGCATTTCTATAATTTTTTTGACAAGGTAAATCCATATTATTTAGAAATACTGATGTGATACTATTTAGATACTAAAAAATATATATTTGCATTGGAGATGCTCTAAGAGCTAAATTTCATATAAATTTAGATCAACTTCAAGTTGACAACTTGTCTAGGTAAAATAATTAACACATTGTTTAGAACATGTCACCTTTAATTTAATTATCAAGACTTCGGGTCATACCAAACCAGCTCAAAGCTGCCATTAAATTAATTAATTCAAATAATTAAGAAGCGCAGCCCATATGATCCTTGCTTTCTAACCTAGAATTTTAATTCACTGTTTGGCATGTAATAATAATAATATATATATGCTCATCTTAATTAATTGGCTATATAGCTAGCCAATTAACTAACCTGTGATTAGGTGACAGAATCTATTCATATTTGAAGTCATTGAAAAGAGATCGAATAAACTTTCAACAGAAATTATATATGATGGTTTCTTCCACGTCTCTTTGAACATGCAACCAAAGTCTCGAGTGCACATGGGGGGGAGAGATTCTATGTTCATATAATTGTCCATCGTTTATTTAACTTTCAACACTTGGAAGAAGAGGAAGAAGAAAAAAAAATAGAGATTCTCTTAACGTGTATTGTCTTGAGAAAACATACAAGAAAGATTCATATAGACAATAAAAACATAAATTCTCATCCTAGATGGTATTTAACCGATAAGAATATATTTTTTTTGTCTTTAACAAACAACATCACAAAATCAATAAGTCCCCATGATGATAGACGTTGTTAACATGTCGAATCTTAATAGCTAAGAGCTTACTATACGTAAAATAGAGAATATCTAACATTCGTTTGATATTTAGCGTCTATCTGTCGTATATTGCATGTAAGGAAGTGTGGTTGCTTTTTTCAGTAAGACTTTTTTTTTATCATACACTGTTAGAATACATGCATGGTGGTACAATGACAATGTGGCCAGTAAATAATTGAAGTTAGGGCTTGGAATTATATTCTATAGAGTTGCATGAATACTTTTGTCAAAGTGGTTAAGATACCATACTTCTTCTATGACCTGTTTCATTCATATCAAAAGAGTTTTATATCGTGGGGACTCTTGGAATTTCAAATACCAAAGTACAACAATTGGATGGTAAGAGTAGTAGAATACAACTTTAAAAAATTTATAAAAAAAAAAAAATCCAAAAGAATAATATTATCAATCAAGAGACTGCTGCTTACTCACAACCTTCCTTGAATGAGCATTAATTCCCATTTTAAATTCTCTCTTTTTAGTACAGAATAATTCAGCAGAAGAACCCTTGAATTTGTGACAAAAATTAATAGTATATCGATCCGTATTTTCTAAAGTAATTAGGGTTTTCATGCTTTTGATTTATTTATTTATTTTTTATTTTGGATGCAGACCCTCTGGTTCTTGTTTGGTTAAGTTGCATGCAGACTATTTTGTAACCTTTTAGTGATTCCAAATATAAAGAATTCAATTCTTGATTCTTAATTAAATAAAATCAATCAAAACGTCACCACCGGATCGTTACTCTTTATACTTTAAACTTTACCTAATTTAACTTCATACTTGTACACTTTCTTGTTCAGCATTTTAAGTAAAGTTGATAAATTCCCGATTATAGGAATAAATATCCAAACCGCTCATATAATGTTTGACTATAAAAACATGAACCAATTGGCTAATAATGGGGTTCTTGTTGAGTCAAATGTGCTCATATCATTGATCACAAAATTAAATTATAAGATTCTTTGGTGATTTCCGAAAGATAGATCCCTTTAACATTGATCACATGATCTCTAGAACACATAATTTTTTTAAAAAATTCCATAATAAAAGAATCGAATAAAATATAATCCACGCCTGTGATTAATTAATTGATTTTTGTTAGGATTGTTCATAATTGATGTGTGTGTGTTGTTTTTGTTATGAGTGTTATATTTGTTGTGTTGTAAAGAGTTGATTGGAGGTGTATGGCAACTGCTGTAGTCTTGCTGTAATATGCTGAGATGTTATCCTGCCATGTAATCAGATTTCTCTCCAATGTGTGTGTGCCATGTGGAAGAGAAATCTGTTGAGTATAAAAGTGTGTTTCTACTGTTCAAGTCATTATCAATCGAAAATAGAAAAGTAGAGAGATGAAATTTTCTCTCTCGATCTTCATCTTTTTAGTTTGTTATTTTTAGGGTTTGTAATTTCTCATGGTATCAGAGCAGCGATCAGCGGCCATGGATTCTTCTTCGACCTCTGCTCAAGCTCCAGCTTCAGCTCCTGCTATAGGAGTCATGTATTCTGGTGTTAATCCTTCATCTCCAGCTCTAACGAAGAAGCAAAGAGAGGTTCAATCTCAGCTCATCTCAAAGAATCTCAACTACAACCTTCCGATCAAGCTGGATCAAACTAATTTCATCTATTGGAAGACTCAGATCCTACCAGTAGTGCGAGCCTTTGACATGGAGAAGTTCATCTTCGGTCCAATCAAGTGTCCTGACAAGTTTGTTCAGGTCACCGACTCTATTTCTGGTGAGATCACTTTTAACTACAACGATGAATACTTGAATTGGAAGAAGATTGATCAATTGCTAGTGTCTTGGTTATTTTCCACACTTAGTCCATCTGTACTAGGTCAAGTCACTAGTTGTGTTACTGCATGTGAAGTGTGGAGTCTGTTAGTTAAATTGTATTCTACACACTCCATGGCACGTATCATGCACATTAGGTCTCAGTTGCAAAATCTTAAGAAAGGTGCACTGAGTATCACTGAATTTGTAGTCAAAATGAAGGGGATAGTTGATTCCCTCACAGCAGCTGGTCAGATAATAACTGAAGTTGACCTAGTGGCATATATTTTAGGAGGTCTAGGTCAGGAGTTTGATCCTGTTATAGCTACCATTACTGCTAAGAAAGAGGATATTACTCTCCAGGAGGCTCAGTTTCTTTTGATGAGTTTTGAAGCTCGTCTGGAGCAATTTACATCCCACACCACCCTTGAGTTCCCTGCTGCTTCAGCTAATGTACTTCATAGGATCCATAAAGGTGAACTACCTGAGAATTTTCTTCGAGAGGCTCAGAATTTTAGAGGCAGATTTCGAGGTCGTGGTAGAGGTCGTGGTGGTAGATTCTCCAACCACAGACCTACGTGTCAATTATGTGGCAAGACAGGGCATTTTGCTACAGTCTGCTATCATCGTTATGATCAGTCTACTGGTCATTTTGGTAGACAACAGGAGTCATCACTGCCTCTGCAAGCTAACATTACTCAGCATTATGGAGATTACTCTATTTCTCCTTATCAGAAACAGCATGTCACTTCTTTCTCTACCCCTACGTATCTGAAGCAACCTGTGCCCTATCCTCCTGCTTTTACTTATCCACAACAAGTGACACATCCTTCTACTCCTGTCTATCAGGCTCCATCTACTGACATGAATGCTTTGATTGCTACTTCCTCTACTGTGCAGGATCCTCACTGGTATATTGACAGCGGTGCAACAAATCATATTACCTCTGACATTGGGAATCTGTCTCTTCACAGCAGTGCTTACAAAGGGAATGAGTCACTAGCAGTAGGTAATGGTCAAACACTACCCATTTCTCATATTGGTAATTCATATTTTTCTTCTTTTACCTCTTCTCATCCTGCAATTTTACTTAATCATATTCTGTTTGTTCCTACTATTACTAAGAATCTGTTAAGCATTTCTCAGCTTCTTAAAGATAACAATTTAATTGTTCATTTGTTGATCAATGTTGTCTTATTAAGGACAAGTTCTCGAATCAGGTTCTTCTCCAAGGCACTCTGAAAGATGGTATGTACCAGCTTCCTCTACATCTTACTAGATCGTCTTTAGAGGTCAAGTCTTCTGTACCTACTGTTAATTCTAAATTTTCTTACTTGTCCTCTACTATTCCTATTCATATGTCTCAGTTTCATTTTTTACATCAGCCTCAATGTAATACTTTTACTGTTCAGTCTGGTTTACTTCCAGCTCCTAAACAGCAACTTGTAAATACTTGGCATAATAAATTGGGGCATCCTTCTTTTGATGTTTTGTCTACTGTGTTGCATTCTTTAAACATTGATGTTGCTAGGTTTCCAAATCAAGTGTTTTGTGATGCTTGTCAATTAGGCAAAGGTCATAAATTACCTTTCACTCATACTTCTTCAAGAGTGACTGCTCCTCTTGAATTAGTTTGTTCTGATGTATGGGGACCAGCCCCCATACCATCTTCTCAAGGTTATCGATATTATGTTAGTTTCATAGATCAATTCTCTAGGTTTTGCTGGATTTTTCCTCTTACTCTAAAATCTCAAGTTAAATCCATCTTTATGCAGTTTCATAAATCTGTTGAATGTCAATTTAATACCAAGCTAAAATGTCTTCAAAGTGATAATGGTGGGGAATTTAGGGCTCTTCAATCTTATCTTGTATCTCATGGCATTCATCATAGGTTTAGCTGTCCCTATGTCCACCAACAAAATGGTTTAGCTGAGCGTAAACATAGAAGTATAGTTGAGGTTGGTCTTAGTTTTCTAGCTCAAGCTAAACTACCTCTTCATTTTGGTGGGAAGCTTTTCATACAGCTGTGTTCACTATTAATAGGCTTCCCACTCCTGTTCTGCATCAAAAATCTCCTTTTTCTGTCCTTTTCAACAAGCAACCAGATTATCTCTTCTTTAAGGTATTTGGTTGTTCTTGTTTTCCTAATATTAGGAATTATAACAAACACAAGTTTGACTTTCATTCTGTCAAATGCATATTCTTAGGTTTTTGTGACTAATACAAGGGTTATAAATGTCTTAGTCCTACTGGTACGCTTTATATTACTCCTCATGTTCTGTTTAATGAGAGTGAGTTTCCTTACTCATCTCTATTTTCTACTCAAAAATTTCAGCCTTCTTCTTCTAGTCTTCCTTTCTCCACTGTGTCAAATTGTCTCAAATATTCTTTTCTGAAGTCTGGTACAGATCCTCCTTCCTCAGTGTCTATTCCTTCTTCTGTTTCTGCTTCTTCTCCTGTTAGTGGCCCTTCTCTGCAGGAACATTCTTCTCCTCTTTCTGTTACTCATTCCTCTCTTCATGTTCAGCCTTCTCATGCTCCTCTAAACACTCATTCTATGGTTACTAGATCTAAACATGAAATTTTTAAACCCAAAATATACCAGTCCCTTGTCTCTGTAGTGTCTCTTCCTGCTGTTTTCACTGCTGCATCTGTTCCTTCCTCTGTCATCGAGGCATTGCAGCACCCAATTTGGCAGCAGGCTATGCAGGCAGAATTTGATGCCTTGCAAAAGAATGGAACATGGAGTTTGGTTCCTTTTAAGGAGGGTTTGAATATTGTTGGTTGTAAATGGTTGTTTCGTACCAAGTTCAAAGCTGATGGTAGCATAGATAGGCATAAGGCTAGACTAGTAGCAAAGGGGTTTACTCAATCTCCTGGTTTGGATTATTCTGAAACCTTCAGTCCTGTTGTTAAGAGCTCCACCATTAGAATTATACTCACTTTGGCTGTTACATTTAAGTGGGATATTCAGCAAGTGGATGTCAATAATGCGTTTTTGAATGGTGAGCTCAAGGAAGATGTTTACATGTCTCAACATGAAGGGTTTGTTGATGTTAATTCTCCTACTGCTGTCTGCAAACTTCATAAATCATTATATGGCCTTAAACAGGCTCCTAGGGCCTGGTATGACAAACTGAAGGCTGCTCTTGTTGCTTGGGGTTTTCATAACTCTAAGGCAGACTCTTCTCTATTTTACTTCAAGACTGCTACCTCTTTTCTTCTACTTCTTGTCTATGTTGATGACATTCTCATTACTGGGACTGACAGTGTTCTTCTGTCTAAAGTCATTCATGATTTGAATCTGTCATTTGCTCTCAAATCTCTGGGTTCTCTTCAATACTTCCTTGGTTTTGAAGCCCACAGAAGCTGTCATGGCATCACCCTTACTCAGTCCAAGTATGCTTGGGATCTCATTGTTAAGACTGGTTTGAATGACTCAAAACCCTGTCCAATTCCTCTTGCTCCTGGCTGTAAGTTGTTCTCTGCTGATGGTCAGCCGTTTGAGGATGCCACTCTTTATCGAAGCACAGTTGGTGCACTGCAATACCTCACTCTTACTCGGCCTGATCTGGCTTTTGCAGTAAATAAGCTAAGTCAGTTTTTGTCTGCTCCCTCCCAGGTCCATTGGCAGGCTGTCAAACGGGTTTTGAGATTTGTAAGGGGTACTTTATCTCATGGTTTGTCTTTTACTGCTGCTTCTAAGCTTGAAATTGAAGGTTTTGCTGATGCTGATTGAGCCAGCAGCCTAGATGATCGCAAGTCCACTGGGGGTTATTGTTTGTATTTTGATGGAAATCTTATCAGCTGGTCTTCTAGGAAGTAACGCATTGTTGCTCGGTCTAGCACCGAGGCAGAGTATCGTGCTCTTGCCTCGGCTGCTACTGATATTATTTGGTTCCAGAATTTGTTTAAAGAAATTCAACTTGCTGTCTCTCCTACAGCTGTCCTGTGGTGTGATAATGTTGGGGCAAACTCTCTTGCTCGCAATCCTGTGTATCACTCTCGTACGAAGCATCTTGAAATTGACCTTCACTTCTTGCGTGATATGGTCACTAATTCTCAGCTTGATATTCGGTATGTGCCTACTTCAGCTCAGACTGCTGATTTATTTACCAAGGCTCTTCCCATTGCTAGATTTCACCTTCTGTCTACCAAGCTTGTTACTGATCAAAATCAGTTTCATTTGAGGGGGAAAACTGAGCTTATTTCATCTTCTCAAGCTGTGCAGTCTGCTGGTTCTCATGTTGTTAATGGCAGCTCTACTAATGAACAGTCTACTAAGCTCAAGTTCAAATTCACTGATTTAAATTAGTCTCATTTGAGGGGGAATGTTAGGACTGTTCATAATTGATGTGTGTGTGTTGTTTTTGTTATGAGTGTTATATTTGCTGTGTTGTAAAGAGTTGATTGGAGATGTATGGCAACTGCTGTAGTCTTGCTGTAATATGCTGAGATGTTATCCTGCCATGTAATCAGATTTCTCTCCAATGTGTGTGTGCCATGTGGAAGAGAAATCTGTTGAGTATAAAAGTGTGTTTCTGTAACGCCCCAAATTTTTCGTAATTATGAAAGTATATTATTTTTCTGGTGCATTTGGATGATAATGAGTCCAATTGAATATTGGTAAAGTCAATGTGGTAATTGGATCAGTATGGAATATTTTTGGACTAATTATTGAGATGGAATGTGATTCTGAATAAATTTGTGCCATTGGAGAATTTTAAGACGTTCAAGGGAGCAAATGGTAATTAGAAAGATATTTGTATATGTATGTGAGTATGTGTGTGAGTGTTTACACACAAGAAAAATCTTAAAAAAATAAAATAAAATTTGGATAGCACAGTAATCTCAAAAAGAGATGAAGAATGAAATTGGCAAAAGACAAAAAAAAACAGTGCTCGCGTGAGAGAAGAAAGAAGAGAGAAAGAAGAGAGAGAAAGAAAAGAGAAGAAGAAGGAGAAGGAAATTGACGTTGGTCCAGAAGAGTTTTGTGTTCAGAATAGTATTTCAGGTTTGGTGTTATTTTTTTTGTATTTTTCAGATTTTTCAGAAATTTTCGGAAAAGTTATATTATATTGTTTTTAGTTTATTTGAGATATATGGATAATGATTTGTTGTTTGCAATTGATTTTGGAATAATTTGGTATATATATTGTTTGTAATAAATTAATTTCGAATATATATATATATATATATATATATTGTTATATATATATTATTTATAATGATATTGATTATATATATTGTGGTAATAAAAGTAAGGATTTTGATTATATATATATATATATATATATATATATATATATATATTGTGGTAATAAAAGTAATTATATATTAGTAATGATTTTGATTATATATATATATTGTTATATATATATATATATTATTTGTAATGATTTTGATTATATATATTGTTATATATATATATATATTATTTGTAATGATTTTGATTATTTTGATTATATATATATATATATATATATTGTGACAATAAATTAATTGTGAATATATATATATATATATATATATATATATATATATATATTGTTACTGATTTGGATTATATGTATTTGGAATATTCTGGATCCGTAATATTGTTTACGAAAAATATTGTGAATTGACTTTTCGATATGTTTTGATTATAGTAATATTACGGAGAATAATATTAAAAAATATATATATATATATATATTATTTTGCGATATGTTTCGAAAAGTTATTCGGGGCATTTGGATTTACTATGGATTTATGATATATAATTGCACGTGATTTGAAGTGATTTCTGGATTCAGAAATATTTTTGGAAATGAGTTTGTAATTTGTTTGTATATGTATTTTGATGCGATTCAAATTCCGAAAATGTGTATACTGATTTGGATATAATTTCAGAATGTAAATTGATGATTCTATTCTGAACAATTATATGATTTTCGAAAAATGATTTGGCTCTAATATATGTAGACATAGATATGGATATAGGAGATTGACATGTCAATTGGGTTCTCTGAGTAGTACTACGCCTATATGTTGATAGAGGTACCACCCCTTGCGGGTTGGAAAATTTGATCTGGGATACGCAGCGGGTCCTCCGTTGGTGTCCAACTATGATATGTATATGGGATACGCAGCGGGTCCTCCGTTGGTATCCAACTCTGTTCTGTATAGCCCGTAATCCAGTGCAAAAAGTATGTTAGTATATCAGGAGCCTGAAATGGAATTAAAAATGTGATATGATCTGTATATGATTTGAGATGAGAAATTATTTGATTTGGTATTATTATGTTTTCATAATATATTTATTCTGATTTTCGATGGATTTATTGATATTTGCATCAATATGATATGTGTTTCAGTTTTCCGATGGATTTGTATATTCGAAATGTTATTTGATTTGAAACGTATTTTATATTAGAAAGTGATTTACGAATATTTGACTTGACTTGTTGTTAATGTGAATATATGCTTTAACTTGTATTTGCTTTGACTTGAGCCCCAAATTGATTATTTATTTGTCAGTATATTGATTTAACTGGTATTACAGTGTAAGTGGAAATATAGTTTTTTGTACACCCACTAAGCTATATGCTTAGCGTGTTGAGTTTTCTCACACGCAGGTAAAAGAATGGTTGAAGGGGACAAGGATCAGAAAGAGTAGAATCTGCTGAGATAGTAATCAGAGTCACATCACTCCTGCATTTTTGGTAGCCCACTACATATTTGATGTTTTATATGTATTATATCGGCATGCATGGACAAGAATGTTTTTGTAAATATTTGAAATGGTATTTAGTTTTTATGTATGTTTTGTAATATTTGGGCCCTTGGATTTTAATGTTTTTGAAGTTGAATATTTAATAGTATCTAATATAATTTGTTTTGGTAAGTCGCACCGGATATGGAAGGGTGCGCAATTTCATTTGCGATTATAGAAGTGTGGATTTTATGAATTGTGAAAATAGGTTTTGGAAAGTTAGAAAAAAAAAACAGAGGAAATTCTGGCAAAATTTTCAGAAAATCTTTTTGGACCATAATATTTAAATATTTATTCGGATCATTACTTAAAGTTCCTATTTTGAAATTTCTTTGTTTTCCGTATCCGGTAGCGCTCCCCGATTCGGTCCGAGCGGATTCGGGTTGGGGGGTGTTACATCTTTTGGTATCAGAGCAATGGTTTAGGCGTTCCTAGACCAGAGCGAAATGTTTTGTAAATGTAAAATGTTTTGTACATGCATGCATTTTAGAAAAGAAAATAGGAGAATGTGACTCTAATCTGTAGAATTCCTCTTCTGTCTTGTATTGGAAAATGGAAAGTGGAGGAGATAGAAATCTGAAAACTGAGTCTACTGAGTTTGATGTGATAGTGAGTAGTCCCTTAGGCCACAGTGTGATCGTGAATAGGGTTTCTAGAGATTGTCCTATCAGAATACAGGAGTATGAATTTCCAGGTGATTTGATAGAGTTGTCATTCCATGACTTCGATTTAATTTTGGGCATGGATTGGTTATCCCGACACCGGGTTATAATTGATTGTAGTCTTAAGCGAGTGACGCTTAGGACAACAAATGGTGCAGAGGTACTAATGGTGGGCAATAGAAGAGATTATCTCTCTAATGTTATTTCGATCATTACTGCTTTGAAATTGATTAGAAAGGGGTGTGAAGCCTATTTAGCACATGTGGTCGATTCACGAAAGGTTGATTTCAGTCTACAGAATATACCTACCGTATGTGATTTTTCAGATGTATTTCCAGAAGAACTTCCTGATATACCACCGGAGAGAGAGGTGGAATTTTTAATTGATGTGATACCGGGAACTGCACCAGTATCAGTTGCTCCGTACAGAATGACACCTGCAGAATTAAAAGAGCTGAAGTTGTAGTTGCAAGAGTTGTTAGATAAGAGATTCATTCGACCTAGTATTTCCCCGTGGGGAGCACCGGTACTGTTTGTGAAGAAGAAAAATGGGTCGATGAGATTGTGTATCGATTACAGGCAACTAAATAAGCTCACAATCAAGAATAAATATCCGTTGCCTAGGATCGATGACTTGTTTGATCAGTTGAGAGGAGCCACTATCTTCTCGAAGATTGATCGTAGAGCAGGATATCACCAGTTGAGGGTGAAAGATTCGGATATTTAGAAAACAGCTTTTCGGACACGGTACGGACACTATGAATTTGTGGTGATGCCATTTGGGTTGATTAATGCACCAGCAGCCTTTATGGATCTGATGAACCGTATCTTCCGTCCGTATCTGGATCTGTGTGTTGTAGTATTCATCGATGATATTCTGATATACTCTCAGACTGCAGCAGAACATAATCGGCATCTCCGAATAGTGTTACAGATTCTGAGAGAAAAGAAGTTGTATGCCAAGCTCAGCAAATGTGAATTCTGGCTTAATGAAATTGCTTTTCTGGGACATGTAATATCGGCAGATGGTATTAAAGCAGATCCCAAGAAAATTGAAGCGGTTATGGAGTGGAAGCCTCCTAGAAATGTTTCTGAGATTCGGAGTTTTCTAGGCTTGGCCGGATACTACAGACGGTTTGTAAAGGGGTTTTCATCCATAGCTACTCCTCTGACTAAATTGCTGCACAAGAATGTCAGGTTTGAATGGAATGAGAAATGCCAGACAGCTTTTGAGAAATTGAAAGCGATGTTGGTTGAAGCACCAATTCTTGTACAGCCAATATCAGGAAAAGACTTTGTGGTTTACAGCGATGCTTCACACAATGGCTTGGGATGTGTATTGATGCAGGATGGGAAGGTAGTTGCATATGCTTCCAGACAGCTGAAAACGCATGAACAGAACTATCCGACGCATGATCTGGAACTTGCAGCTATTGTGTTTGCCCTGAAAATATGGAGACATTATCTGTATGGAGAGAAATGCTACGTATACACTGATCATAAGAGTCTCAAGTATTTGCCTACTCAGAGAGAACTTAATTTAAGGCAGAGGCGATGGATGGAGTTGATTAAAGATTATGATTGTGTGATTGACTACCATCCAGGGAAAGCAAATGTTGTCGCTGATGCTCTGAGCAGGAAATCTCTGTATGCACTGAGAGCTATGAATGCTCAATTGAGACTGACATCAGATGATGCTATCCTTGCTGAGTTGAAACTCAAGCCAAATTTGATTCAGCAGATACAGGATCGGCAACAACAGGATGAGAAACTTTTAGCCATCCGTGGTCAAGTCCAAGAGGGGAAGCAGACTGACTTTTTAATCAAGGATGATGGTATTCTGTACTTTAAGGATAGAGTTTGTGTTCCGAATGATGATGAGTTGAGAAAGACTATTTTGACAGAGGCATACAGTAGTCCATATTCGATGCATCCTGGTGGTACAAAAATGTATCGAGATCTGAGGACTCAGTATTGGTGGTCAGGTTTGAAAAGAGATGTGATTGAATTTGTGAACAGATGTATAACATGTCAGCGGGTAAAAGTGGAACACCAGGTTCCATCAGGTTTGTTACAGCCAATATCCATACCTGAATGGAAATGGGATCGCATTACCATGGATTTTGTCACAGGATTACCCCTCACACGAAGTAAACAGGATTCGATTTGGGTAATTGTGGGTCAATTGACAAAATCGGCACACTTCTTACCTGTCAGAACGGATTATTCTCTGGACAGGTTAGCAGAGCTGTATATCAGAGAAATAGTCCGATTACATGGTGTACCAGCTTCGATAATTTCTGACAGAGATCCGAGGTTTACATCCAGATTCTGGAAGAAATTTCAGGAAGCTTTGGGTACAAGATTGAACTTCAGTACAGCTTTCCATCCACGGACAGATGGACAATCAGAGCGAGTTATTCAGGTGCTTGAAGATATGCTCAGGAGCTGTATAATCAATTTTGAAGGGAGTTGGGTTTATCATCTTCCATTGATTGAATTTGCATATAACAACAGTTTTCAGACGAGCATAGCTATGGCACCATACGAGGCATTGTATGGCAGGAAATGCAGGACACCCTTATGTTAGACAGAGTTGGGTGAAGACAAGTTGGTTGGACCTGATGTGATTAGACAGACGGAAGAGAAAGTTAAGATTATAAAAGACAGATTGAAAGCTGCTTCCGATCGTCAGAAATCGTATGCAGATCGGAAACGAAGAGATATTGAGTATGTAGTTGGAGACAGGGTATTTTTGAAAGTATCTCCATGGAAGAGGATACTGAGATTCGGAAAGAAAGGAAAGTTAAGTCCAAGGTTTATTGGTCCATACGAGATCATTGAACGTGTGGGACCAGTAGCTTATCGACTGGCTTTACCTTTGGAACTGGAAAAGATCCATAATGTATTTCATGTATCCATGTTGAGACGATACAGATCTGACCCGTCACACAGAGTTCAGACTGAAGCCATTGAGATTCAACCTGATTTGACATATGAGGAAGAACCAGTGGAGATTCTGGACAGAGAGATAAAAGAACTTCGGAATAAGAAAATACCGCTAGTGAAGATACTCTGGAGGAATCATAATGTGGAAGAAGCTACATGGGAAAGCGAAGAAGTGATGCGACATCAATATCCACAACTATTTGAATGAGGTAAATTTCGCGGACGAAATTTCTTAAGGGGGTAAGAATTGTAACGCCCCAAATTTTTCGTAATTATGAAAAGTATATTATTTTTCTGGTGTATTTGGATGATAATGAGTCCAATTGAATATTGGTGAAGTCAATGTGGTAATTGGATCATTATGGAATATTTTTGGACTAATTATTGAGATGGAATGTGATTCTGAATAAATTTGTGCCATTGGAGAATTTTAAGAAGTTCAAGGGAGCAAATGGTAATTAGAAAGATATTTGTATATGTATGTGAGTATGTGTGTGAGTGTTTACACACAAGGAAAATTTTTAAAAAATAAAATAAAATTTGGATAGCACAGTAATCTCAAAAAGAGATGAAGAATGAAATTGGCAAAAGACAAAAAAAAACAGTGCTCGCGTGAGAGAAGAAAGAAGAGAGAAAGAAGAGAGAGAAAGGAAAGAGAAGAAGAAGGAGAAGGAAATTGACGTTGGTCCAGAAGAGTTTTGTGTTCAGAATAGTATTTCAGGTTTGGTGTTATTTTTTTGTATTTTTCAGATTTTCAGAAATTTTCGGAAAAGTTATATTATATTGTTTTTAGTTTATTTGAGATATATGGATAATGATTTGTTGTTTGCAATTGATTTTGGAATAATTTGGTATATATATTGTTTGTAATAAATTAATTTCGAATATATATATATATATATATATTGTTATATATATATATATATTATTTATAATGATATTGATTTTATATATATATATATATATATATATATATTGTGGTAATAAAAGTAAGGATTTTGATTATATATATATATTGTTAGATATATATATATATATATTTTGTGGTAATAAAAGTAATTATATATTAGTAATGATTTGATTATATATATATATATTGTTTTATATATATATATATATATATATATATATATTATTTGTAATGATTTTGATTATATATATATTGTTATATATATATATATATATATTATTTGTAATGATTTTGATTATTTTGATTATATATATATATATATTGTGACAATAAATTAATTGTGAATATATATATATATATATATATATATATATATATATTGTTACTGATTTGGATTATATGTATTTGGAATATTCTGGATCCGTAATATTGTTTACGAAAAATATTGTGAATTGACTTTTCGATATGTTTTGATTATAGTAATATTACGGAGAATAATATTAAATATATATATATATTATTTGCGATATGTTTCGAAAAGTTATTCGGGGCATTTGGATTTACTATGGATTTATGATATATAATTGCACGTGATTTGAAGTGATTTCTGGATTCAGAAATATTTTTGGAAATGAGTTTGTAATTTGTTTGTATATGTATTTTGATGCGATTCGAATTCCGAAAATGTGTATACTGATTTGGATATAATTTCAGAATGTAAATTGATGATTCTGTTCTGAACAATTATATGATTTTCGAAAAATGATTTGGCTCTAATATATGTAGACATAGATATGGATATAGGAGATTGACATGTCAATTGGGTTCTCTGAGTAGTACTACGCCTATATGTTGATAGAGGTACCACCCCTTGCGGGTTGGAAAATTTGATCTGGGATACGCAGCGGGTCCTCCGTTGGTGTCCAACTATGATATGTATATGGGATACGCAGCGGGTCCTCCGTTGGTATCCAACTCTGTTCTGTATAGCCCGTAATCCAGTCCAAAAAGTATGTTTAGTATATCAGGAGCCTGAAATGGAATTAAAAATGTGATATGATCTGTATATGATTTGAGATGAGAAATTATTTGATTTGGTATTATTATGTTTTCATAAGATATTTATTCTGATTTTCGATGGATTTATTGATATTTGCATCAATATGATATGTGTTTCAGTTTTCCGATGGATTTGTATATTCGAAATGTTATTTGATTTGAAACGTATTTTATATTAGAAAGTGATTTACGAATATTTGACTTGACTTGTTGTTAATGTGAATATATGCTTTGACTTGTATTTGCTTTGACTTGAGCCCCAAATTGATTATTTATTTGTCAGTATATTGATTTAACTGGTATTACAGTGTAAGTGGAAATATAGTTTTCTGTACACCCACTAAGCTATATGCTTAGCGTGTTGAGTTTTCTCACACGCAGGTAAAAGAATGGTTGAAGGGGACAAGGATCAGAAAGAGTAGAATCTGCTGAGATAGTAATCAAAGTCACATCACTCCTGCATTTTTGGTAGCCCACTACATATTTGATGTTTTATATGTATTATATCGGCATGCATGGACAAGAATGTTTTTGTAAATATTTGAAATGGTATTTAGTTTTTATGTATGTTTTGTAATATTTGGGCCCTTGGATTTTAATGTTTTTGAAGTTGAATATTTAATAGTATCTAATATAATTTGTTTTGGTAAGTCGCACCGGATATGGAAGGGTGCGCAATTTCATTTGCGATTATAGAAGTGTGGATTTTATGAATTGTGAAAATAGGTTTTGGAAAGTCAGAAAAAAAAAACAGAGGAAATTCTGGCAAAATTTTCAGAAAATCTTTTTGGACCATAATATTTAAATATTTATTCGGATCATTACTTAAAGTTCCTATTTTGAAATTTCTTTGTTTTTCGTATCCGGTAGCGCTCCCCGATTCGGTCCGAGCGGATTCGGGTCGGGGGGTGTTACAGTTTCTACTGTTCAAGTCATTATCAATCGAAAATAGAAAAGCAGAGAGATGAAATTTTCTCTCTTGATCTTCATCTTTTTAGTTTGTTATTTTTAGGGTTTGTAATTTCTCAATTTTGTGGTCTAAAAATCTACAATGCTTGACTTCAGAACGATATTCTTCGCATGCTAAAAAGGTTAAAAAAGATTCAAAAGTTGCATTATTAGATTAATACATAAATTTGCTTAATTCATATAGATCGGTAAAGATCATTTTCACGTGCAGGATCCCAATTTCGTTAAATCTAGATATTTTAAATTCTAATCATTCAATGTACCTAACAACTGAAAGTATTTTGTTTTACTCATTAGCCGGCATTAGATCCATCTAATGACTGAAATATATCATGGTAGGGATGGTCGCGGTTTCGGAATCGCCGGTTCCGGTTCCCCTAGTGAGGGAACCGGAACCGTGGGGTTCCGGTTCTGGTTTCAAAACCAGTGGGGAACTGCCGGTTCCGATTCCATATCCGGTTTTTAGAATCGGCGGTTGCAAGCTGGTTCCGGTTCCGATTTGAATCAATTTTTTTTTTTTTACTCCCAACATGCAAAAAAAAAAATTCTTTTTAAAAAGAGGAACCGGAACCGCCGGTTCCGGTTCCGGTTCCTAAAAATAAAAAACGGAAACTAGGACCGTGGGATATTGAATGTATACTCATGTAATGTATATACTCATGACTTGAATTATATTTGGCAAGTGGGATATTGGTGAAAAATATTTTTAAAGTTTGTAAAAGTACAGAAGAAAAATATAAAAATTTAGAGGCATGCACAGGTATTCTTGGTCTTGAAAGTGAAACATAATGAACTTTGATGATTAAAAAAATTAGTGGTCATAAAATCTTTATTGACAGGGTCTCTAACGGTTCTAATTAGCTCACTTCATCTTCTATCTACAAAAAAAAAAATCATGCATTTTTTAGTGGGTCAAGATTTATACTTTTGAACCAAACAAATATTTATATGTATCACCACTGTCTAATGTGGTTCAGTGGTAAAAATGATCATTCAGTCTAGTAATTATACAGTTTTGAGTCGCCACCACCGCAAGTGGTATGTCAAAAAAAAAATATGTATCATTGAAGGGCTTTTTCTTTATTTTTTTATTTATTTTAGGCCGATGATGAAGACTATATATAGAGAGAGAGAGAGGGGGATACACTCTCACTTGATCGAGATGTCGTTATTATGTTTTTATTAAGCTTTAGACTTTACAATAAGAATTATTGAAATATAAAACTTTTATATATAATTTAATACAATTAAGATGTCCGCACGTAACTTTTTTAAAAAAAACAGATGTCCGCACGTAAGAAAAATCTTTTTTTTTTTTTTTTTGCACTTTATATATCTAAATGATTTTTAGGGTGTTTATTTTTTAATTCTTCCATTATTTCCATTAGTTTGGTTGGTAGATTAGCTAACTGTTGTAGTCAATTATCATATAAATTATATGATAATTGACTTATATGATATAAAAATCAATTTTTTAAAACTTTTTTGATTAATTTGGTTGAAATATTAAGGTAGAAATCAATCTATTTTGGACAGTTTGGATGATTTTGACGTATTGATTAAAATCATATAGTAAAAAACCAACAGTTCCATTGACGGATTAAATGGTTTTTTTTTTTTTTTTTTTCAACCAAAATGAAGAAATATTGGAATATTCATCTAATCAAAATTGGACATTATAAGAATAAATTAAATTCAAAGTCGAATTTTGAATTTTGAATTGTTCAAAAAGAACATATATAAGTTAAAATTTGCCACGTAAAATAGAAATGTCCATAAGTTTAATTAAATACATAAAAGAATTTAAAAGGAGGGCTGAATAAGACGTAAAACAAAATGATACGCAAAAGCAAGAATATAAATTTTATTATTCTCTAATGCTTCTAATTAATTAATTAATTAATTAATTAATTTCTTTGATGTTATTTTTACTAAGATCTTGACAATACAAATTAATGTAACCACACATTTGATTTCAAAAATATTAAAGTACTTTTCCAAATGTCATCCCAAGTCTCTAATGACACAACAAGAAAAAAAAAAAAAAAAAAAAAAAGAGGAGACAAATGGAGAGGTCAATTTTGTGTATTGACAAAAGTGATTAGAGACTATTAATTAATTATTAATTAGTGATATAATGTGGTGGGATTGCTTTAATTAAATAGCTAACACCCCGTTAAAGAAAAAACCTAACTGGTTTTTTTTTTCTTTTTTTTTTTTTGGTCACAATCAAGAATAACCCCACACACACACTAATGAATAATGATTAATAAAATATTAAAATTAGTGTTAAGGTAGGTATGAGATTGAAAATTAACTTGAAGTAGGTGACTTTCTTAAATTTGATTTTGGAATATGGAATGTCCTAACAAGTCAAAGAAAATTATTAATGTTTTCGAGAATACATATATATATATATATATATTATACGGACGTATAACTAAGATCTAAATTATAAGATTCTCGTTTGTGGCGATGGTGAAATGGATGATCGATGAGATGGAGTGTCGAAATTTTATATTGCGTAGTTAGAAAAGTTATCTTTTTATTATTAACAACATGTTTTGATATGATATGGTCTCTTTTTTATTATATAAGAGGTATTGTGAATTATATAGGGGTGGCATTGGTATACACTATTACACACAATGTAAAACTAAGTAAAATGCGATTTAAAATTATTTTCTCTGAGAACGTATTGTTTAATATGAGTACTAAATAGTTTAGTTGATAAGTGTGAATAATTTACGGATATTTTATACACTAAATATTAGAAGAAAGAAGAAAAGAAAAGAAGTGACATGTTATTTGGGTCAAAGCCTATTGATAAAATATGGAGATTTTGGGCCTCAAAAGTCCATGCAAATTTAGGGTGTGGACCTATTACTATATTAACCCACATGTAAGACTACTCGCTGAGGCCTCCATTTATATTAGGTCCATTTAACAGCACATAAGTAAGGCCTATATGAATATTTGACAATTATGATTGCTTTTGAGTAAAAAAAAAAAAGTTAGGGTGGGTGTATTAGAAAATTCCAGTGAGTAGTCTTACATGTGGGTTAATATAGTAGTAGGGTGGGTGTATTAGAAAATTCCTTTATATACTTGGGCTCGGGATTGGGCCAGGCCCACAAAGAACATTTTTCCACCACTCAAAAACTGTATATGCCCCCTTTTAGTTGGGACACACCCCACTAAATATTTAAAAAATTGAAATTAGTGTATGTAGAAGATGTGATTAATTCTATGACCTATTGTATTGTTTATACATATATTTTCCGACTGGAAAATTATTTCCAAGGCTTGTTGGCACTCAAGAATAATCAACGTAACATACTCCAAAATAATCAATTAATTGGAAATAGGACCGGCATTGACCCAGGACAGTCGTGTAGAGCCCAACAATTTTAGGGGTACCAATATTTTTATATACCTTATTGTTGGACTGATTAATAAGGTATACATTTTTATATATATTGTCACTTGATTTCATTGTCAATAGTGTTGGGCTTTGTGGTGGCCCGGACAGCCTTTCAAATATTAACACAAGTTGGGTTTAAGGTTGATGACTTGATTCGGCTGATTAATAACAATAATTGGGTTCAAGTTGGATTTTTAATTAAAACAGAAATTATAAACTTTTAATTTAAGAATAATTGGTATGGAATCAATAAAAACATCTAAAAAGTATTTCATTAAACGAGGGTACTCTCAAATTATTTTTTTATCCAAAGCTACAAAAAGTTATGAGTCGGCCCTGATTATAAATAAAACTGGTTAGAACGGGCACTTACAATATGCGAAACTAGTAACTAGAAATCGTACAATCACTTAGTACATTGAGTTGGTGCCGGTCAAAGGCACTCCGATGTTCAAAATTAGCAAGGAATGAAAAGAAGAAGGAGAAATAAAAGAGAAAAATAAGTGTTACTCCCTATTAACAATGGATAATGGCCTGTTGTACTACTCTTTGGGTTTAGTGCTATTTTTCACCACTATATTTAATACTTAATAATAAAAAGTAAAATACAAAAATCAATCTTAACTTTACATTAATGATAAAAAAAAAAAAAAAAACTATACAAAATTAATGATTAAGATTAGTACTACTGATGGTATAAAATCATTAAAGATTTTATCAAGTTTAGACAAGTAAATTCTGGTCCCAATAATTACATGTTTAATTAGTTGGCAATAAAGTAGAGATCTACTCAAGTTACTCATGTGATCCTTCTATTAAGTTGGTTGAGCAGCCATTTTCAGAAGCAGTATTTATCTTCTTGTTCTGTAGATGATAACAACAATATCTATGTCGATCTCGTGATTCCATACCTTTACGGGTAATAGATTATCGGAACCAATCGAGATTAAATTATATAAGTACGGTCCGGATAACTACTCTCAGCAATATGAGACAAGAACTACGAGTAACGACCGGATAATTACTCTCAATAACTGGAGGGATCTACTCCCAACATGGGGGAGAGATCTACCCACACAATTGTGTTATTATGAACAATAGTGAGAATATATATTTGCATGGCTATATAACGATTTGAACTTTGGTGGCCTTGAGACTTTTAAAGCGTCCAACCACCAAGGTAATGAAAGTATATAAACAACGTTTAACTTTACAAATAACATATTTTATGATATAATCGTTTTAATATATTCAACTATATATAGACTTAAGGTGGATAAGTGAATATGAAATATGTATATACGTATTTTATGATATGATTCGTTTTAATATATTCAACTATATACAGACTTAACGTAGGTAAATACTAGTTCACGTTAACGGAATCGTGACGGAATCAGTAAAGAAACACTACCATTGTAATCTCACCTTATCATTTTAAATTCCAACTACCAACTACCACACAATAATAAAGACAAAAGAGGAAGTTGATTGAACGTTTCAACTTCCATGGGAAAATTAATGGTTTCTCTGCTCTGCATCACATGAGCCCCATCACGGCATCACATTTAACATTATTCTTTCTTTATTTAACAAGTTAAAAAATTAATTTACACATCATCATCGTCACTTTCTTTCTTCTCCATCTTCACTTTTTGCCCAAATGTGAATTAATAATTGGTTTAAGGAATAATTATTGTAAAACCAAGTTGCAATATTTAAGATACCCTCTAAAAGTTGCCTATACAAGAAACGCGTTCATTGGGATGACTGGACTCATAACCTTAAAGTGTGAGTGTGAAGGGTATAGCACTAAATCAATCTCATTTTATTATTATATGATAATATTTAAAAGTTTACTTTTCTTTAATCCAATCGCATAATTTATTTATTTTTACGCGTAATGTAATGTGTTTTGATTAGGTGAGTTCATAATGATATTTCGGTCTATTGATATAGACGTAGTAGATTACACATGATTGAAATTCTTAACTTTAAATTAGGGTTTAGAGGCAAAAAAAAAAGAAAAAAAAGCCATATCAACAAAACCTGTAAAGTGAAAATGGCCAACTTGCATACATGAGTATTCATCATCACCATCACCACTTTTCTCCACCATTTATGGAGTCCTGCTTAATCAGAATCACCTCTTTTGTTTTTGGCCTGCAAGTTTCGTTTTCATTCACACCCCTTTTCAGCTCTTATTTGGACACTTTATATCAAATTTAAGGCACTGCTAAGCATTCGAAACGATATAATGTTTTTGTTTACTATTCGAGTTTTCGTTAAGCTTTTAAAGAACTTGTGACATATCAATATTATTAGTAATATGTTGCTTCGGTTTATTTTCTTCTCATTGTTGTTTACAATCAACCGCGGTTATTAAATATGTTCAAGTAAAAACTCCTATCATTTTAAAAAAATTTGGGAACACACATATATATATATATTTAATTTATATCAGGAAAAAAAAAAAAGAAAAAAAAATGGGAAAGGCATGCATGAAAGAAAGAAGGATAAATAAGGAGTGTCTGGGTGCTGAGATTTGTTTTTTGTGAGGATTCTTGATGGTCCAGTAAGTGCTTTTGAGAATCACTTTCTTGATGCATTTGTATATTTTGGCTGGTGTGTGTGAACTTGTCTTTGCATTTGTATATTACTCATTAGAAAGAATAAGAATATTGGATAAGTTGATTTTTTTAAAAAGGGTGGTGGCCTGCCTTCTAAATTATTCCCTTTTATCTCTAAATTATCAAATTGTTATTCACACATTCATATCAGAAAATTATATATATATAAAAAAAAAAAATCTAATTTCAAGTGATAATAAAAAAATAAATTATTAAAAATACGTTTAACCACGGTAATTTATAAATTTAAAAATACGTTTAATTTAATTTATAAATTTAATTATGTATCACATGTTGTACAACTTGTAACTAGAATCTTCCTGCCGTGGAATAATTCTCTCTATGTTGATGAATCATGAGTGATCACTGATCATGACATGATTTATTGATTGGAGGTTGCAAGTTGGAAGAGGAAAAAGCTGTTGTATAGTAAGTAAATGAGATGCATGAAGACTGTGAGTATGGAAATCTATGATGTGATGTTGATGTGCATCAAAAACATTTTAATTTCTTGCTTGTATCAATGAGAATGCAGCACCTCTAAGTCAACAGATAGGGTAGGGGCCCTGCAATGTTTCAATTTGATTGGTATATTTACTTTCTTAGAAGATAAGGAAGGTTGATTTGCAAGTTGTTGCAAGTTGTTGTATAGTTCTTTGAAGCTTCCTATAGAAGTTTCATGCCAATAAGTTTAGAATTATTGTTGATGTGAAAAAGCAATAATTGGAGACTGAAATTGATTTAGAGTGGTAACCATCTTTTTTATTAATGGTGTAATCACATTACCAAAATTATTGGTATGATCTATTAATAATTTTTCTATTAAGAAATATTGAACGCACGTAATCTCATACCGTGAGAGTTGTTTTCTTTACTTGCAGTGTATGATCTCGTAAGTTTTATATAAAATGTGAAGAAACCTCACCGCATATTGTATTGTGAGAGTTGCTTCCGTGTTGGTAATGTACAATCAATCACGTTAGATCTCGATCGACTTGTAATCCTAAAAACACAAAAATACAAATGATGAATATGACTCATTCACCTTCCTTGTTATGAATATGTAATTGATGTGTTTCAGGTGAAACTAAAAGGAAGTAAAATGAAGAAACTTTTGTCAAGATAGATTTCAACAAGTATCAGTTTCCATTCTCAGTGAACAGATCATCGCACAGAGAAAATTTAGATTTGAATACAAAAGTTTTAAATTTTTTGAAGTTGTTGCCCTGAATGAAAATTTGTTTCCCCTTTTCACTTCTAATAATCTATCTACTGTTTCTTTGTTCATCTAAGAAATGTTTGTTTGTTTTTTTTTTTTTTTTTTCTGTTGTTGTTAGAGAAAACTACAGTTATAGATAGATACTGTTTCAGATCAGAGTTGCTTTGGTTGAAAACTACAGTTTTAGATAGATACTGTTTCAGATCAGAGTCGCTTTGGTTACAAAGTACAAACATATTTGGAAGCCAAAACCAGAATCATCACATGCACACAACAGTTTTTCTACACAAAAAGCAGAAAGAAAATACATTAATATAATCGAAGAAAATGTTTACAGGAAGACAAACTCATAACTTGAAATTAAAACTCTCCATGGTCAAAGCAAGGAAGCAAAAACACCGAGCCAGACCAAAATGGAGAGAGAGAGAAAGCTAAGCTTTTACATATTAACATTAACTGCATAAATTAAACCTCCCTAATAGAGACTTAGACAACTACTGCAACTGTTAAAAATTCCAGTGCAGAAGCCTAATACTACTGACTCTAAAAACCAAAAAAAAAAAAAAAAAAGAAAGATTACATAATATGTTTTTTAAGACTCTGATAGTTTCCCAATAGCTTCCCAATCAATCTCCACAGAAGGGAACTTCTCCAACCCAAAATTCTCCAGCTCATTATCCCACTTTGAATCGGAGAAATCCAGGAAAGATATGTCAGATTCAGGGGAGGATGAGCCAGCATCGGATAAGTATGGTGATGATGAAGAAGAAGAAGAGAGGTTGTCCACTTTGTAGTCATCAAATCTTGGGCACTCACTGACTTCACTCTTCAAGTGATGGTCAAGTTTCAAGCTTGGAGCTTGATAAGCAACAAGTGGCTTTGTCTCAGCAACATCATCATCATCATCATTACAGGCCTTTCCACGTTGTTTCTTGCTGTTGTTGTTGTTGTTAGCCAAGGTTTGGCAGATAGCTTGGAGCTTTGCATCGACAGAGGAATGGAGAGGCTTGTAGTCACCAAACTCACCAGAGACATGAGCTCCCTGGTGCTTGAGATGTGGGAAATTGAGCCTTGCAAACTCTCCTCTCAGCTTGTAAGCTGCTTTGTCATAAGCCAAAGCTGCTTCCTCAGCTGTGTCAAAAGTGCCAAGCCAGAGACGGGTCCGGTTCTTGGGGAGCCTGATCTCAGCAACCCACTTGCCCCAGTGTCGCTGCCTCACTCCTCTGTAGAGCTTGGTTGGCTTTGGTACTGGTGGAGGGCTGTTGTTGACGACATGTTTCATGGGGACAGCTTTTGGGCTGAGATAATTGAGGTGCTGGCTGTTGTGTTTTTGGTTAAAAAGTGAAGAACTTGATGTGGCTAGAGAAGCTAGTTGTTGTTGTTGTTGCTGTTGTTGTTGTTGGAGGTAGATTTGAGCTTGGATTTGGAGGATTTGAGAAGGGGTGAGTTGATTGAGACCAATTGAGCCAACTTGGTTCTGCTCAAAACCCATCATCAACCCTTGAGAAAACATGTGGGTGCTTGATGGGGAGCAAAAGTCAGGATACGAAAAGCTGGTCTCTGAAAAACAAGAAGAAGAAGAAGAGATTGGAGAGTAGTAGTTGTAAGAGCAAGAAGTGTAAGAAGAAGGAGAAGAAGTTGAATCTGGAGAAGCACTTTTCATAAAAGGTTCAAGTGCTTTCATCAACTCTTCTCTAAAAGGATCTGATGAGAAGATTCCTGTGCTGCTGCTGCTGCTGTTATACATATCTATAGCTGCTGCCATGACTAAAATTTTCTAAGAAGAAAAAAAAAAAAAAAACCAAACTTTTGAAATACAATACCTGGAAGAAAAAGTTTAAAAAGAAGCAACTTTCGAGGGACACAAAAATCAACCCTCTTAGTTGATCAAAATCAAAAACTTACAAAACAAACACTGGATCTCTATTCTGGATCACCTGGCTTTCAAAAACAAAACATACCCTTTTCTGGATTTTTTTTTTTTTGTTTAAATTTTTCCACAACAAAGATTTGAGCTTTCAAAACCAGTGAGAAAAATCAACACAAACCCAACAAAAAGATCACACCTTTGAAAGACAGACGATGACAGAAAGGGATTCAGAGAAGCGGGGTATGAACAGATGGGGGGAGAGGGGAAAATGAAAAAGAAAATTATCAGACACAGTTGTTAAAACTTTTCTTGCAGGAGAGAGAAAATTTTCTCCCAAACACTCTTTTTTTCCTGACCTCACTTTCGTGTGTGTGTTTTCACTCTATGCATTCTTGAGGTCTCATTGTCTCTGTTATATATAGAGTACTTCAAGCCCATAGTTTTTTTTTTTTTTTTTCAAAAAAATTATATCATATTTTTTTTAATTAATTTATCACTTACCTCCGTTGTCAACTTCAAAGATACCTTTACTCTATGAGGTTCATCCAATGGGAATCTGCCACGTGGGAGAGGTGATTGGCGGGTGTCGTATCTAGCGGTGGCTTTAAAGGTGTCAGGTGGTGATTGGCTTTTTTTTTGGTATTTTTTTTTTTGGTATGGTGTAGTGATCATACTTTTAGAATTTAATGCTGTTTTTGTCCTTTCTGCTGTTAGTTGTATGTCTCTACCCGTCAATACGACGATAAATTTATACTACCTAAAGTAGTTAGTGCACCATCCTTCCACCTTAATAGTGAAGTTTTAGTTTCTATTATATATATTTATTAATATATATAGATAGTTTTTTTTTCTTTATCGTGAAAGTAAATATCTTCTGTTATAAAAGTAAATATTCAGACCGTACGTTTAGTAATTAATCTCAACAGATCCCGATAGTTATTAATGTTATAATTATACTCCCTTAAAAAGGAAAAAACTTTGTGAGCTATGTTTTCATGTTTTGAGAGCATGATACGAAGTTAGGGTTTCAAGATCCGGTACACACATATTAGATTTGTATAGTTGAATGTAATCTTAATAAAAGATTTTAAATGTCTCTCTATACAAATGAAGTTGTATGTAAAATTCAACGTCTAGTTTTATGAAAATTTATAGAAATGAAATCCATAAACTTAAAATTTGTGTATAGGTGATAAAATGACACCCATGAATGGTTTGATTACAAGTTTAAATAAAGTTTTATATTTTTTTTTTTGAGTTCTTATAATTAATTTGAAAATTATAAAAGGAAAACTTGATATAACTCTAACTCATCACCTTAAAATGTAAGTATAAAAATATGTTTAAGATATTAAAAATTTGGTTCGATCTACGATGAAGATGAGAGGGAGATTTACAGTTCGTCTACTCCTCTTGAGTAGAGGGGCCATTTTGCAAAAGAGATTCATCATTCAGTCTTATCCATTAATACCAACCCAAAGTCTATTTCAAAGCTTAATTAGGTCATCATTATTATTAAATTTACCCATTTAATTGATTAATTAAAGATGTGGATGGATAGGGGGCCGTTGTAGAGAAAATTGGAGTGGTTTTGGTAGTGGACGAAAGTTGAAAGTTTGTTGTGACTCGTGAAGTAAATAAAAAAATATTAAAACACGCATCGGTTCTTGGTTGGGTGATCGAACAGCTCCCTTTTTATACAGTAGAGTCTCATCTTACTTCTACAAAGGTTAGTAGAGAGATAAGATTAGAGGGATTAAAAAATATATATTTATTATTTAATTTTTAAATATAATTTTTTAACTTCACTTTTTATTAAAATTAATTTTAAAAATTAACCGTGACATAATATGAACGCATTAAACAAAAACCTTTCCATTATATTGTGGAGTATTTACTGGAGTCATGATAAGGAGTGATTGATATCGGCTGGTTCTAGTTGCTTCTAATAAACCCTTATCCGAGCCTGTATTAGTAGTGGTAATAAAATATAATAAAAATTTGACCATAGTTAGGTGAGGTTGAACCATGGTTAGGTTTGGTTTTGGGTTGCGCAATCATGTGACGGATGACGACAAAAAATGGGCGAAAATGGACAAGATATCGTCAATTGCGGCGCTCAGGGATGCTCTTGAAAAAAAGATATAAATAAAAAAAAAAAAAAAATTGAAAGAGAGAGAATTTTTAGAGTTGAAAAAAAGATATAAAAGACAAATGGATTCTTGAGGACCGTGAAGAGCTAATTTGGATTCATCACGCAATTCTATGTTAACTAACCTAACCCAATCCAACCCTAACCCTACTCTCTAGTTAGACTAACTATAGTTAATGTCGGTGTCATTAGCTATTAAGGAAGTTTCGCTCCTTTTATTATATTTTTATGTCCATAGGTAAGTTTTTCGGATTAAAATTCTCACCTAATCTAAATTTTTTTTAATATTTTATATAAAATTTTAATCATTAAATTAATTATATATCACGTATTTTAATAAAAAGGAGAATAGAGTATAAAATCCTAACTATTAAATTTATATATTTTTAGATTTGTAAAAATTTAAGTTAAGAGAGAATCTTCATCTAAATTCTTCATTGATGAGAATACGAGAATCCTAATACTACTGTCTAATGTGTTTCAATAATAAAAATACTTATTTAGTATAACAATTATTTAGGTTTGAGTTATTATTACCGTAAATAGTACGTAAAACAAAAAAAATAGTAGGAGGCAGTTGAGACTTAGACCGGAAGAGACCTAAAAAATGGAACCATAGTGTTGGTTGGGTTAGAATTGAACCATGGTTAGTGAGGTTTTCAAGTCAAAATATTGAGAAATGTAGAAGGATGTGCTAGGTTGCGTATAAATAAAGCAAAAGCATCAATTTTTGATGACCCCACAAATAAAAAAATGATAGGTGTAGGTCCTACATTGACGTGGCCACACGTCGTCTCCTACGTGTACATCACTTAGAAGCCAAGCAAAGCACCCAATTCCATCATCTCCCACTTCTCCCCCCATCTCTCTGTCTTCGAACTAACCTTAAAATATTTTAAATTCAATGGCTTTGTGCATCATTCGAAGGATAATTTTTATTTATTAGTCTTTATCTAATTATAGTTTGTGGAGATCAATCGATATTAACTATATTAATACATTCAAATAGCTATTCACGTAACGTACAAAAAGAAGAATAATACTACACATTTTAATTTAAATTTTAATATGTAAAATGATTGAAGTGATGATTAATGAATAAATTTAAATAATAAATAAAATAAATTATTATTAATATAAATTTATTTATTAATTACTACTTCAGATATCATATGTGTGAAATGAAAGAGTTAGAATTTGAGTTGGTATATATAGTAATATAGCGTTATTCATAAAAATAATCTCTCTAAACTGAATTTTTTTATTAAATTTACTTCCCTAACTACAAAATACAAATTCTAAACGTTAGTCATGTGGGTAAAAAATACAAAATACAAATTCTAAACGTTAATTTAAATAAAAAAATTATATGGAATCCAACGGCGAAAAATTTTGTATTGGGTATTGAGGAAGCAAGTCATGTGGGTATTCCACGTGCGTATGTGCCTCTAGATTCCATCCTTGTCCCTCCTCTGTCTTCAATATATATTGTTTTTGTTCAAGGAAATACTAATTTCAAAAAAAAAAAAAAATGGTTAGTGTTGAAGATCATGTTAACAATCATGGATTGGTCACTAAAACTATGATTTACTAACTTTGATTAGCAATTTGATCAATATTCTTAGTTACAAGTCAAAATTGTAGAGATGAAAATAAGTAGAGTCTTATGATCTCTTAATAATTTTTTGTTACTAAACTAGAATATCCTTTAATCATAAATCTAAGTCACTAACTAGGTGGAGTGGGTTGACATTCTTCTTGCTTGCAAAAGCTGGAAGTGGGTTTTCTTTGTCCAACAATAATGCCTTGCCATTTCATGGCCACTAATTCAGAAATACATTACAAAGAAAAAACTATAATAATAATAATAATAATAGTAATAATAAATTGAAGAATGGAATCAGTTGACATTTTAGCAATTTGTCAACTCTTTTAAGTGTCAAAAACATAATGGTTTAGATCATCTAATGATGAAGACACCAGCCACCACCAGCCTGAGCCTTGCAAAAAATGCACATGCTGATCTTGTCACCATTCATTTTTTTAAAATTTTGCATTAATATAAAGCTAATAATCTTCATAGTTGAAGAAATGGCAATCATCTCTAGCCTAATTGGGAGCTATAATCTTTGTGTTAATAACAGTCATTGTTCTTAAACCATTATCTTTAGTTCTAAAGAAGAGGACATGAATCTAAATTCTATTGAAGCAACTGTCTAAAAATAAAAATACAAAGATCTTATGAGTAATCTAATTACAAAAATTATTATAAAATCTAACAGCAAAACGAAACAGATCAAAAATATAATACTATTTTCGTTTTCTATTCATAATTTCTCTTCTCATTCTTCGTATCGAAAGAGATAGAGAAGAGAAAAAGCAAGCATCATATCTTCTCATTCATTAATAATGCCTCTAAATTTCTAAACCTATTCTTATTTCATCATATTTGGTAATTTTCAATGTTCCTTTAGGACAACAATCAAAAAATTTCCCTAAAATATAAGTGAAAGCCAAGTGAGGTTTCAAAAAAAACAATTCACAAGCTTATAGGACTCCTCACAGCACAAGTGCCTGGTCATTTCTTACATGGGCTGGATACCACAAAAACATAAGTGAGAGCCCAATTACCAACTCTACAAGCAGATATTATTTATTACAATAGGTCAAGAATCAAGACAAGTTTGAAGTGTACCTCCATCCTCAAAATAGGTACATAATTGATGTCCATTGTTGAGTTATTCTTCAACTTGATTCTCTAGCTAAGAAAACACCCCATTTCAATACACCATTTTGCAGCCTTGTTGCAGCCCAACAGCTACCTGTTAATGATTTTCAAAGATTGCCTCATATAAGCAGCAGCTAATGTTGTTAATCAAGGTTATGAGAGCTTAGACAGTTTATGTTACTAGTAATATAAAAACAGAGTCCCAACAACAATTATTAATATTGCTCAAAGGCTCATGTTCCACAACTTTTTTTTTTTAAATACAAGTTCTGGCAAGTGGCAACTATATAGTGGAAACCACAGTACCTAAAAGATCGTTTCTAGCTCTCAACGTGTCTCAACATAATGTGACACAACCACCAACTTACATTGATACCTTACCTACCAGGCTAACACATTTCACCATAGAAAGGTGCATTTCATGCTCACTGTCTCCCTAAATTCTACGGCTAGATTTATGTACAACCTATAAATGCAAGCACGATAGTAATTTGTAAAGAGACCATCTTTCCACTGCAACGTCTCTTCTTTGAAGTAGAACGAAACTATGCAGGAAAAAAATTCTTGAGGTCACTGCATATAAGAATCTTCTATCCCTATGAAAGTTTAAATCACCTAATGTCAACAAAATGAATCGAGCTGACAAACTAAGCAGATTAAACTAAAAATATCCAATCAAATTGATATGTGATATATTAAACTAAAATCATATATTCTAGAGGCAATATGCAGTGTGTGCACTTCACCACCATAATAAAAAATGAAAAAGTATTTCATAAAAATGGTAAAACAATCAATCCAATATCAGCATCGTCTCCCATTCCCATCCTTTTGTAAGTATCACTCATAATTACCATAAACTAACACTTATCAAGTATCAACTTATGAATCTGCATATCTCTATCCCAAACAAGGGATAGCTTTATGTTTGCTTAACAGTTTGATTCATGTAATGTAGGGATTGATCCTCTCCCAAAGTACAAAAAGTCACCCTTATGTGCAAGAGGTGGGAAAGAAACCTCACAAAGGTATCATTGGCTGAATATGTGGAGATATTGTGCCAGGTAGGACAGCCAAACAACACAAATGGAGATGGATGAAAGGTAGATTTGTCATCTTTCAAAATGAGGAATCTTGTACACACAAGTAAAAGTGACGGCAACAATGTTACTAAAAGTGCACTTGTATTTTACAGCTTCTGTAAGAAAACTTCAATGGATCCTCTCAACAACAGCAGAGTATTTAAACATTGGTGCACACACTCATACAGGCACCCATGCATACACATATCATGTCTAAAATCAGAGTGATAAGACAGCATTACAACACCAATAAGCATCAGAAGCACATTAATTTTCATCTGAAGGCATCTTAGTTGTCATCTCTAGATCCATCTTGCAATTCTCTCTCAAATCTTTCAGTGTTAGAAAACTGGATTGCTGCAAAAAAAATTGAGAACAAAAATGGAATCATAAATCATAAAAATGAACTATGGATCATGCAAACTACGACTTACCATGAGCATCTATAAGTGCAATGGCAACAACCAACAAGTCTAGGATCAAGCAGTCAGAAAAAAGGTGACTTAACCAAAGTCTTACATCCAGTTATAGGATGGAAAAAGCATGGAATTCTATAGTATGCAAATCCTAACAGAAAGCAATATCCAGAAATAGAAACTAGGCCACAGTAACAGAATTCACACTCACAAGCTGAGTGCTTTCGTGAACAAATATATCTTCCATGTGAAGAAAAAGTGACTTCCAATGACTCATGAGGTCAGATTCTAGTTTCGACAAATTGTTTGAGTTTCCCTGACCAGGAACGTCTGTTTGCTTTCCGCTGTCACATTTTTCAACCAAGAAGCTTGCTTCTTTCTGACTCTTCTTCAGTGCTAGTTCAATATAGAAAAAGATGTGACATCAATAAATAAGAAACTAACCTCTACTATAAGTTAAAAATTAATGATGCATGTAAACACATAGTTATCACATTACATTTTAATTGCTTTAAATGAACTTACCAGCTATTCGACCCTTGATGTCCTGATAATGGAGGTCTGACCATATATAAGCAGCTGATTATCAAATAAAAAAGAAGTGTATCCCATTATATGCCTTGTACAAGGACAAATTACAGTAATCCCAATAAATAAGAAAATGAAAGAAGTATAGACACAATCACAAACTTATAATTACCTTTCAAGCAAAACGAACAAGAGCAATCTTTGAGCAAGTCAGCACCCGCATTCAAATTCGCACTACAATCACCCTTAAGTCCAGTGCAACGCTCCAACTCAAACGATCTTGAACCCTGTGACTTGGGCAACCTTGACCACTCAGTAGACCCACCTTTGCTAGAGACCACACTACCCACAGCAGGATCCTTATCACCTGAAACACAACTAACTAACAAGTCTTCGCGTACATCATTCTGCATAGCATCAGAAACAAACCTCCTCTGACCGTCACAATCTTTCTTAGGTACTGCAACACTAGACACACAACCTTCCCTTGATGTGTCACCAAGTTCCACACCAATGTGTGCTATTGTAACACCTAAATCAGGAGGCATTCTATGATTGTCTTTATCCAGTGAATTGGAGACAACAGACACAATGTTTCCGTGCTTATCACGAGAAGAAATGCCGGATTCTTTATCGTTTAACATCGAATTTTTCATGGTTTTACACTTTTCTTCTACCAAAGTTCTGACTTGTAAACAAGCTTTCTTTGCAAATTCCTCCGAATTCCCATTTTCACCATCCAAATTTTTGACACTCCCATCTCCTGAAATCGAGGAAAACCCTCTCTTAACAGGCAGGTTCGTCACATCACCTAAAACGGGTCGCGTCTTACGGGACCCGTCGGAGAAACTATCTCCACTCATCGTCAACTTCCCTACAAAGAAACAGTTTTTACCACAAATTCAGCCCTAAAATCACTAAAACCAGAAACCCACTTAGCAGATAATTCAAAAAATCAGATCTACCCTACTAACATTAAAAAGTTAACAAAATACAACATATAAAAAAACTTAAAATAAACACGCAATATTGATCAAACCAAGAAAAAAAAATAACACAAATGAAAATCGAACCCACAAACTTTGATATTAAAATGAAAATTATTCATTCATGCTTTTTGGGAGAATACACCTTTTTCGAGTCGGCAGACAAATGCAAATGCGAAAAAGAGAGAACTTGTTAGCGGTGTTTGTATGTGATGTGATGAGTGGGTCTACAAATTTGAGAGGCGGGAACCATGAAATATTCGGACCCTGACCCGCGTTTTTGAATTTTTGGATATCATTTACGTGGACCCACGCGTCTACAGCGTGGCCCAACATCCACGTGGATTTTTTTATTTTTTATTTTTAATTCGAATGATTAATGTAATTAATAATCATTTCATTCTAATATTACTGTTAACAAAATTTGAAGGTTTTAATTTTTTTAAAAAAATGGAATTGAACAAAAAAAAATTGATACCTCTTATAATTACTCATTAATTATAATATTCCATTATATCAATAATCGTATAATTTTAGCAATTATTTGTGCTAATAAAAAAATTTGTGTTATTTTTGGATATGTAATATTAATGTTATCAAAATTTTAAATAAAAATAATTTATTGCATTTTTCTTTTATCATTTATAAATATTTTTTTCTATTTTTAAAAATACTCATGTACTAGGAGAGGGATTTTTAATACGATGCCACACAACACGGAAAGAAAAATTATCTAAGCTCATTCGAATTTTCAATGATCTTGTGATGTATGGTGATTTCCGTTAACTTACGTTCAAGATTTATTTCTAAATACATATTAACGTTAAATGTGATTTAATGACAAATGATGCTCGTATAACATATGAATGTTTTAAATTTGATTTGCTTGATCATTGGTGGTATATTATAAAAAAAATTATTTATTAAGTATAACTCTATATTTATTTTGATATATCAACTTGTTTATCTAGTGGTTAAGCTTAATCTACTTTTAAGAATATTCATAATCTACATTAATCCAACTTTGATTTTATAGATTAGTTGACATATTGACTAGATCCCAACTTTGAAAAATCAAATTAATTTATTGTGATTGATGATTCTTTTTTTCTCAACAAAAATCTGTTCAAAACCAGATAATGATCAATTAATTACTTAAATTATAATTTAGGCAATTCATATAGTATATAATTACAAATTTGAGGCAATTCTTTTGGATTAATTTGATAGATTATAGTCAACTTAACCGGTTATTGAAGTACACATCCACATGTAGTTCAAGTAGTTAATGTACTTATCTCCTATTTTATTAGTGAGGATTAAAGTCTCACCATACGCAGTTACCAACTTATATGGGTAATTTTCTCCTTTAATATGGGAATATATTATAATTAACTAATAAATATCTATTGAATTTTGCATAATCCAAATCTGGTCTGATCCAATTGGATTGAAGACCCTAAAGTAAAATTTGATCCGACTGAAATAAAATATGATCCGATCCGATCCAATAATTTTAAAATTCAATTAGATCCAATCCAATGTATCCGATTATTTGACACTATTTTTTTTTTTGTGCTAAAATATTCATAAAATTAACAAAAACAAATAATTATAGTAAATTTAATAAACAAATTATATAGTAAATATAACTTAATTTTAAAATTCAAAATTCAAATAATATGAGAAGTGAAACTTAACTTGACTTTAAAGTCTAAACACGAAAATATATGATTCGGTCCGATCCAATAATTCTAAAATTCAATTAGATATTGTAACATCCCGGATTTCGGATAATTAATTTTATATATGTGAAAATAAATTTTGTAATTGGAAGGGGTGTAAATGTAATTAAAAGTATGTATATTTTTATGGTTTCCAGGTGGACCAGATTGAAGGGTCAAAAATGATGCAAGAAAAAGGAAAACTGAAGCAGAGAGCATCGCGACCTGGTCACCGCGACCACAGGTCGCGATGGCTTGCTCACGGTGGAAAACGCGATTTCGGGCAGTGAGTATCGTGACCAGTCACCGCGACCACAGGTCGCGATGAACTGCTCGCAATGAAAATGTCAAAATTTGGCAGTGAGCAACGCGACCACCAGCGCGACCAAGGTACCGCGAGGTGTGCTCGCGATGAAGGCGGTGCAAACACTCCAGTGAGTATCGCGACCTGGTGGCGCGACCACAGGTCGCGACAGCAGAAAAATATATAAAAAAAAAAGAAGCTTCTCGCAGAAGCCAGAAAACACACCGAACACAGAAAAGAGAGAGGAGAGGCCGAGAGAAAGAGCAAGAAAGGAGAAAAAGAAGAAGAGAAAGAAGAAGAAGAGGAAGAGGAAGGAAAGAAAAAAAAGGGAAAGGAATAGGAAAAGGAAATCGTGGAATCGCGATTTCTCGAACGAAAAACGGATTCCAGGTTGGTGTACTTTTGTTTTCGGAATCTTTACGAAAAGTATTAAGTATTTCGTTTTCGTTTTCGTTTTCGATTTCGTTGAACTTGCTCGTTTTCGATTTTCGTATGAAAATTGTTTATTTGATATGAAAAATCGATGATTGATATATCTATTGTTGATTTTGGAATGATTTTATGTTAGATCTCATTTTGATCGTGCTTTCGAATATTTCGATTTCGTTAGAAATACTTGATTTAGATTTTCGTATAACTATTGATTATGTTTCTTGAAGAATATTGTGTGAATTGTAAGTTTATTGAGCAACTATTGTTTACTGAGTAACTATTGTGAAATTTATTGCGAATATAGTTTATCGGAAACGGCCCTAGGATACGTAGACATAGGAATGGATATAGGAGGTTGGTATACCAGCTGGGTTCACTGAGCAGTACTGCGCCGATACTGATTGCTATTGATGATTATTATGTACCTCCTCATGGATTCGTCCAGGGGCAGGGAGACACGTACCTCCTCAGGATTCGTCCTAGGGGTTGGGAGCCACGTACCTTCCTAAGGATTCGTTCCTGGGATAGGGAGTTATGTACCTCTCTAGGTTCCGTACCCACGGTCTTAGAGTAGGGAGATACGTACCACTCTTAGGATTCATCCTAGGGTGGGAGTTTGACCTATATTCCAGTCCTAGTATGTTGAGTATTTTAGCGGGCCAGATTTGAAGTGAATTGGGAAGTGAATTGAATGATTCTATTAATCGATTTTATATGTTGCTGTGAAAATTAAAGTGATGGAAACTGTTTTATGATTTGATTTTAAAGTTACATTGATTTAGAAATGATTAGAATTGAAATATATTGTGATATGTTTTCTATTTAAAAGTTATTTATGATTTTTATGTACACCCACTAAGCTATATGCTTAGCGCGTTAGTTTTGTTTCTAACGCGTAGGTACCAGAGATCCTGAAGAGGCAAAGGACTGAAGAGAAGTTTCCTGCGGACAGAAGAGTAGAATCACAACTTTTGGGTAGATATTTATGTTTAAGTGTACTATGTTTGATAGGCATGCATATACAGAGAAGTTGTATATATGTTTATAATATGTTTTGTAATTAAATTAATTTAATGATTTTGTTGTTCATTTTAGACGGTTTATAAATATTGACTTTTGAATTATTTTATTTTATAAACTATTTGTGGAAGTCGCACTAAACGGCAGAGTGCGCACTGGTTTGAAATTGATATTGAAGTGTTGTTGAGAATGTGTATTTGATTTGAATTTGTGAAAAACAGGTTTTGGAAAGTCCGAAAAACAAACAGAACTTTGCCGAATTTTTGGTAAAAAGTATATGTGTTGGGCTCACTTGAACATGAGTTTTAAATTTTAAAATTATATGATTTTTCAATGGTTTGAAAATTTATTTTATGGGCTCACAACGATTTTGAAATAAAATACATTGAGAAAGTTTTGAAAAACCGTGTAGCGCTTCCTGGGTCGGTCCAGCCGGGTCGGGTCGGGGGGTGTTACAGATATGATCCAATGGATCCGATTATTTGAAACTATTTTTATTGTGTTAAAAATATCCATAAAATTAACAAAAATAAATAATTATAGTAAAATAAATAAATAAATTATATAGTAAAGATATCTTAATTTTAAAATTCAAATAATCTAACAAGTTAACTTGAATTTAAAGTCCAAACACAAAAATATAACAAAAACGTCTAATTTGATTACAAGCTACGCCAATTGAATACAAATATAAACCATTAGCCAAGTCTTAAAACAAAACAATCAATTCATCAAATACCACTAGCTAATTTGATTACAGTTTTAATTTTTTTTATTTTAGGAACCGGAACCTTCGGTTCAAAACCGGCGCGATTCCTTTTTTTTTTTATTTAATAAAAATCATTTTTTTGAGTGTTGAAAGTAAAAAAAAATGATTCCGGTTTCGGAACAGGAACCAACACGGAACTACCGATTTCGAGAAGCGGATCCGAAACTAGAAGCGAAGGTTCCCCACCGGTACCCCACAGTTTTGATTCCGATTCTCTCCCTAAACAATATCGATAAATATCGATTCCAGAACCGCAGCCTTCACTAAGCTATACTAATAACTTCATCTGTGGTAAGTTCCTAAACTATTGTTTTGTTAATTAACATTTTATATTCAGGACCAAAAAGTCTGGTTCATGAGTTGACTTATAATCCAATCTTTTATAGAGGTTGCTTGTACAGTTGTACGAGTAAAGCTTCTGTGTGCTAATTTTATAAATAAATAAAAAATGATGGAAGCAATCAATAATGACAACAAAATATGGAGCTAATCCACCATAATTATCCACATTATACTAACAAATTTTACAATTATAATTTACGTTTAAATTATACCTATAATTTAATTAAATTAAGATATATTTGACAGAAATTTTATTTTAAATTTTTAACTTCTTAAAAAATTTTTTTATAAAATTTATATTTTTTTTCTTTACTTATTTTTTTTTTAAATTTTAAAAGCTTAAAAAATTTAAATACGAGTTTTTACACTCAAAAAATTAAAAATAAATTTCAAAAAATCCTATCAAACAAATTCTATATATATTCTTACGTTGGCATCCCAAAACGTAGTTAATACTATATTTTGTTTTGGAAAATAGTGTTTTTTTTTTTTCCTGTTTTGGAATCAATTTTTTTCCATTTTATATTTTCAGGTAAAAAAAATAAAATAACAAAATAACAAAAATTAGCATAAGATGATGGGAGGACTCATCAATCTCATCCAAAAACCCAAAAAATAAAAAAAATAAATAAAAATCCACTGACATTGAAAGGCGCGCCAAAAGGGACTTAACCGCCAATAACTCATCCAATAACGATACGCCACGTTGACAACTACGGGACGCCACGTCACCTTAGTCTCTTCCTTATAAACCTTACCAAACCGCCTCGCATCGCTTCCAAGATCCACCACCAAAAACATGGAGTCACGTTCACGATCACGATCAGACAATCAGACTGCTGAGGATGATTCAAGACTCTCCACCACCAGGCGCATCCAACGGCTGACCCTCCACCTGAACCCAAACCCAACACCACCAGAGAGCCATCAGGAGCAGCAGCAGCTCCTGCAGAGGCTGTCATGTGGGAGCAGCAGAGTAAAGCTGGAGGTGGACAAGATACAGCTGTCAATATACATGAGAGGGAAGTACAGGGATATTCAAGATAGGGTGTTTGAATTCTTCAACTCTCGGCCGGAGCTACAGACCCCAGTTGAGATTCTCAAAGATGAGCACAGGGAGCTCTGCTGGAGGCAACTTCTCGGGCTGGTCAGGGAGGCTGGCGTTAGGCCTTTTCGATACGTCGCCGAAGATCCTATCAAGTATTTTGCCATTGTTGAGGCTGCTGGGAGCGTTGACATGTCGCTTGGGGTCAAGTTGGGAGTCCAGTACAGGTGATTGTTTTATTTATTATTATTTTTTTTTGTGTTTTCGGTTTGGTTACTTGTTATTCAATTAATTCAATTCGTCTGGAGAATTATCTTTAACATGTGTTGTTAGGGCATGCATTGACTCTCATATCTTGAAAGAATAATTAATTGAATTCTTTTTGTTAAGAATTGCTTTTTAATGTATGTAGTGTAATGTATTTGAGTGTGTGGACGAGTTTTTAGAGCAGGGGGTTGTAACTTGTGTGTGTGGAAAAGGGTGCGTGTCTTCCACAATCGAGTGGTTTTTGGAATGTGCTTGTGGAAATCGGTAATTCTGTTTGTGGTTGGTTTGGTTATTTGGCATTTTAATGAGAAGGAATTCCAACGACTTTGAATAGGTGACCTGGCCCTTGATGCCTTGTAGTTCTGGAAAAAAGCGAAATCTTCTTAGGTTGTTTGTGATTTTCGAATTGAATATTATGTTTGTCTGCGCATTGTTTAGCGATAAGCTATCATGCTTTCAAGTTGAATTTGTTCACCCTGAACACGTTCCACGAGACTCTGACTTTATAATTCTTGATGCAGTCTTTGGGGAGGCTCTGTGCTTAATTTAGGAACTCAAAAGCACAAGGATAAGTATTATGACGGTATTGACAATTTGGACTATCCGGGTTGTTTCGCAATGACAGAACTCCATCATGGTTAGCTACTGCATCTTCAAAATTTTCGCTGCTTATCTCTTGCCTGTGTTCTGCTATTAAGTCATTACATTTGTTTGTGTAGCGTTCTTAACCATTTTCCAAAATTCATTCTGGATTTGAGCTCCTTGGTTCATCCAGTCAAATGTATTCTCGCCTCTTAAAGCTTTAAATTCATACATTGCTTATGCTGTTTTTACTGACTTGTGATTGGAGCTGAAGCCTCTTTATAAGAATGTGAAATGGGAATAAATAGTGGTGAAAGTAGTTAGTGTGGAATCGTATCTTCTGACATTATGCATTCCAAAACTTTTAAAAGGAGGTCATCAAGAGATATCCCGATGAATTCTGGCATAAGTTTCCCTATTGTTTATCAGGGTACAGGTGGCTAAGTTTGTCAAAAAATTCTGAAACGTGAAATCTAAATAATACACAATATAATTGCCTTATCAGTAAGTGGTTATTGGTTGATTCTAATCATTAGTCATTTGCTTTCACTTACTTTTCTTTCCACTAATTATTTCTTAGGTCTTTTCTTTCAATTGTCATGCACTGTAATAGATATGCATATCAGAACTGAACTGTTGATATTTGTGTTAAAGGCTCAAACGTTCAAGGCCTCCAAACAGTTGCAACATTTGATCCCCTAACAGATGAATTCATTATCGACACGCCAAATGATGGAGCCATCAAATGGTGGATAGGCAATGCGGCAGTTCATGGAAAATTTGCCACTGTTTTTGCCAAGCTGATGTTGCCAACTCATAATGCAAAAGGAGTCTCCGATATGGGTGTCCATGCCTTCATTGTTCCTATTAGAGATATGAAGACCCACCAGACTCTTCCGGGAATTGAAATACATGACTGTGGCCACAAGGTTGGTCTGAATGGGGTGGACAATGGAGCATTGAGATTCCGCGCAGTGAGAATTCCCCGAGATAATCTTCTTAATCGATTTGGGGATGTCTCCCGGGATGGAAAATATACAAGTAGCCTTCCAACAATAAATAAACGATTTGCTGCCACTCTAGGGGAACTTGTAGGTGGGAGGGTTGGCCTTGCATATTCTTCAGTTGGTGTCCTCAAGATTGCTGTCACAATTGCCACTCGATATTCATTATTACGTCAACAATTTGGTCCTCCCAAGCAGCCTGAAGTCAGCATTCTTGATTATCAGTCTCAGCAACACAAACTCATGCCAATGCTGGCGTCAACTTATGCATTTTATTTTGCCTCTAAGCATTTGGTGGAGATATATTCAGAGATGAAAAAAACCCATGATGAGCAGCTTGTCGCAGATGTCCATGCACTTTCAGCAGGCCTTAAATCTTATGTGACTTCTTATACGGCAAAGTCATTGAGTGTATGCAGGGAAGCTTGTGGAGGTCATGGGTATGCTGCTGTCAACCGATTTGGGAGCCTGAGGAATGATCATGACATTTTTCAGACATTTGAGGGGGACAACACAGTGCTTTTACAACAGGTTATGGACCAAGTACTTTCTATTACATTTACGTCCATGCTTTACTCTAATTTTTAGTGCAGTAACTCCATTTCTTTATGTTGTAGAAAGCGTGATAGTTCCTGAATTCATGTTAGGAAGGGATAACACAGCCATGGGTTTACTACTGTTGTGGCAAGTTTATAAGACCATCCTGCTTCATCACTGACTGCTCTAAATCATCTCTAGGTTTGAATTATAAGGAACAATGCAAAATGTTTTCACTCTTCTCAATTTATGCAAAATGTTTTCACTCTTCTCAATTTCATTCATATGGGGAGATCATGTATAATGTACTGTAGATATCTCCCATGGTGAAAGTCTGCAAACCTGTTCTAATCTGGAAATTCACAAACCCTCTGTGGGGTAGCGTGATAATTCATCCACTTCTTTTTCATTCTAAGGCCTCTAAGCTTAGTTCATCTTGCAGACTATTTACCTATCTTTTCCATTTAGTGAAAGGAAAATTCTGCTTGTCCGGATTTATTTTTCTATGTACAGTCTTGGGCGAAAATTTAAATCAAATGACTTCGACAGTCTTTTGGTAGAAAAATGAAAAGAGATTTATAGTGGAACTTTGGTCGTACAGTGTCAATCTTGTAGATAACATCAACCTTCCTTCGGATATAAGTTGTTTGTGAAAGGGTGAGACCTGATTCTTTTTGAGGGTCTCAACCTCCTGGCAAAATAACATACATTATAGGCGTTTGAGATTTGCGAGTAAACATTATTAAACAGTTGTTTTCTTTGGATCCAAGCTAGATCTGAAGTTTTTGCTTGTGATGCAGGTAGCAGCTGATCTTTTGAAGCAGTACAAGGAGAAGTTTCAAGGTGGGACACTCTCTGTTACATGGAATTACTTGAGAGAATCCATGAACACGTATCTTTCTCAGCCAAATCCTGTAACTGCTCGATGGGAAGGTGAAGAGCATTTACGAGATCCTAAATTCCAGTTAGATGCCTTTAGAGTGAGTATTATCTTAGTTTTGTGATTTAAAACACCTTTGGTTTATAGTGAACTTGTGTAACTTATACACCTCTCTTGTTTCAGTACCGAACATCCCGACTGCTTCAAAGTGTTGCAGTGCGACTTCGCAAGCACTCTAAAACCCTGGGGGGCTTTGGTGCATGGAATAGATGCTTAAATCATCTCATCACACTTGCAGAATCCCACATTGAGTCTGTCATCCTTGTGAAATTTATAGAAGCCGTGCAGAAGTATTGCCTAAACTTGGAACCAAAGTTCTTTTTCATTTTATCTTTTACTTCGCTTCGCGATTTTCTAATTCTAATTTGGCCTTCATCTATCCACCAGCTGTCCTGATCCTAGTAGTCAAGCTGCTCTGAAACTTGTCTGTGATCTTTATGCCTTGAATCGGATCTGGAATGACATTGGAACCTACCGCATTGTCGACTATGTGGCCCCTAACAAAGCTAAGGTATGCATTAAACTAAAGTATTAGAATTAATTACAATGTTAGGATATTTCTTCTGATTTCTCCAGGGATATAACAAAAACATCTGGATTTACAATAAGATGGTTTAGTGTGTTTGTTTCCTGGGAAAATGCAGTTGAATTTGCAGGAAATTGAAGTCACTCCATTAAGGAATACAATTCCTGTACACTAGTTTTGATTGATATATTGAATTCTCCTGTCCGTGCAGGCCATTCACAAGCTTACAGAGTACTTGTGTTTCCAAGTGAGGAATATTGCTGGGGAACTTGTGGATGCTTTTGATCTTCCAGATCATGTTACAAGGGCCCCAATTGCCATGAAATCAGAGGCTTACTCTCAGTACACACAGTATGTTGGATTCTGATATATCAAGAGAAGCCAACAATGCAATGAAAGTGTATACTTCTGTAACTATGGATGCCAAAAGGAAACACTTTTTATTCTTTCTTTTCTGATTAAAAAGGGAAAAAATTTTCATTATTTGATATATATTCACAAGTTTAAACTTTCGGATTAATAATTTATCGACAATTATTAAACCTTATTTATCGAGAGTTCTTGAGCGTAATTTATATGATTTAACTCCTTATTTACAAGTTAAAAACTGGAAAAATGAAATTTCATATGATATCAATTGATCTCAACAAATTGATAAAAGGATTCCCAGTCAAGCACAAATCCTAATTGAAAATGGCAAAGCAAGAGCACTGAGATAGAACATCTTCACACTTCCAATATTTTGTTATGTTTCACCTCAAAAGCTATTGCAACATTTTTTAATTAATTACAAATATCTAATTCCAACCACAAACTTAAACAAGATTTTCATATAGATAATTACACTACTACTAAAATCTACCTGGCCTGACATTCGAATACGCAGTTTGGGCTGCTTCACTTTTCTGTCTAATATCCTCGTAGGTTTTGAGTGAAACCTCGGAGAATTTGTTCAGTCGATCAAGAACCTTTGCCAGACTTGAATGTATGCAGCTCAAGTTCGACGAAACATCATCATTTTTCTCATCATCTTTGGTCTCGGATTCTCCATTGTTTGCATCATCTAATTTCAGATTCTTCTGTACCTGTTCAGCCTGGTGCCCCATTAAGTAGTGCAGATCAGACAAGAAAGTCTTGATGTCATTACTAAGTTCCTCAGATGGAAAACCTTTGAGCCCATCTGACCAATCACGACATAGAACAAATATAGGTGGGGCTAGTACTCGACGAGGGGAGAATGGCCTCCTGTTCCTGCGACGCTCTTGTGGTTGCAGGATGCAATTTTGCAAATAATTGTTGAGAGCTTCTACGTAAGACGTGAGGCTGTTGACCCAGTCTGCAAAGCTTAAGCCAAAGCATTCAACCTCTTCCTGGAGCTCAGCCAGAACCTGCTTACGTGTATCTCCCTGGGGAGTTCCTGTTGAGCTCCTCGAGTGATATGCTAGTGAGATGGTGATGTACTGTGTGTGGTGGCATTCAAGCATCGCCTTCCACATCCTCGTCAACCTGCATACGCCTTGTAGGTCATAAATCCAGTTGTGCTTATACATAGAATATCAAATGCTTGCTGCCAGTGAAGCTAGTTGTTCCAAGGAAATATATAAAGAAGAGAAAAAGGATGCATACCCCTGAATTAGTTCTAGAAGTTGTGGCTGCAATTCTTCATCTCTCATTCTTTCAATTCGCCTAGAGATGGAATCAACAGACTGAAGTGCCACTCTGATTCGTGAGTAAAGATCCTTTACCACTGCCCGGGTCTTGTCGATCACTTGAGCACTATGATCCTTTGCAAACTGGTGCCTAAGCTGGTTACACTTTTGATCATACACCTTCCTGATTGATTCACTAGCCTAAAAACGACCACATTATGAGCAAGTCAAAGGATGGACAAAGTGGCATGAAGCTTGAAGTGAATGAAGACAACTGATCAATTATGGGAGCTGATCCAAATAAATGATTGTTCAAGAGGTTTTAGACATATAAAGTTTATCAACAAGATTGTTTTCTTGTGAATCAAACATTTATAGCATTCTGGTGATTTATATTCATGAGATGGATTTCATTGCGACAAGTTACAAAATTAAAACAGAAATGTACAGTTTATGAATACTAGAGTTGACAGCGACATGAATCAATTAAGCTGAATCCCAATTGAGCCATCTTCACTCACTAAATTTACCAAACAAGAAACAGAATGAATATAGAAAAAACAGTTCTCCCTTGTTTACTACTCATCGAAGCTCTTTCAGTTCAAGACACTCTTTATGTCAGTACTATAACAGATTAATTAATAATATACTAGCAACTAGCATACCCTTCTATTGGTATTTATATTCTATGGGGAAACAAAGTTGCTTATTATTGCGGGAAAACTGAATACCATTCAACCATGAGTGTGTGCATGCTTGTGATTCTATGTCCTGAATCATCGTATTGTAAAACTCATGAATGCACTCAAGAACAGTTGATTGTGAGTGGAGCTTTCTTTTATATAACATCAAACATCTGCATCGAGAAGAGATTATTGATTCTTAAAAATAGTAAACGGTTTCAACCAAATACCTTTACTTCATCATATAGTTTTAATTCCCATGCATAGAGTCTCTCCAGGGTGGAGGAATGACTTCCAGCAATCATGCAGAATTCTTCAACAAAATCGCTTCCACTGTCACTAGCATCATCTTTATTGACCAGTGGATTCCTTGATGAAGACGATCTTGAAGATGTTGTTCGCTTCCAAGTAATGACCTTCGTAGCCTGTTGCATGGGATCTAAAAAAACGTAGAGAACTTACATTAAGACAAAGGAGAAAAAGGAAAATGTCCTGTACCAAATAAAACTGTTCATGAATTGAAGGTACCTAAGCACTTAGTTGTATGTTATAGCAGATGACTGCCTAAATGTCATGACCAAATCATCAATCAATCCAACTCAATCTCACAATCAAAGCAAAATGGCCTACTGAGTCTCTAATTTAAACAGTCATCAATATATATCTCTTCTTGTGCAACAGAAATGAAATTTTGCAATACCTTGTAAATATAGTCAGAATAGAATAGAATTCCTAGTGTTCAACCCACCCAAAAAGTGGTTTAGGGATTCAATAGATTGTGTACCTTAGATAAGACTACAAGTAGGACTAATGACACCAGAGAGTTTTTCCAACTAGTTCACAATCAACATTCATTCCCAGAGCTCTTAACATGTACTAGTTAAACAACTATTAACCATAAAATAGTTGACTATTCGGGATCCTACACAACTAAAACTTAAACTTACCATGAGAAATTGGTGCAGTCTTTCCACGGCAGCAAACAAGTCGGAAAGCTGCCAAAACATCTGGGGCAGATGACCTCCCTACAAGCATTGAATTAACATGAAAGAAGTTAAATTGAGGGGACATTTGATATGGAATCTAATATAGTTTTTTATGTTTTCGTAAACAAGAGGTCCAAATACTGTTTCGGGATGCAACTTTAAATATTAGTTCAAAATCTAAAACCAAGGAGAAATTGTTTATTTGTTTTCTCGTCTTTTGTGGAATGGTACCCAAATCATTTCCTACAACTAAGAAATTGAATTCTAATTTTTGAAAAATTACAGCTTTTAGATCACAAATCAAATGCTACCTAACCCAAACAATAGTACAGATGGAATTGTTAAGGAAATGAAACAAAAAAAAAAAAAAAAGAAGAAAAAAACCCATAACCAATCCACAAGTATAAGTGGTAAGATGTTGCATCAACCAAAACTGATTACCTTTTAATTCAGAAAAGCCAACCCTGATTTGGTTTGCCTCAAGCATCCGCGATACTTCCCTGCCGGATTCTGATGCTCTGAAGAAACGATGCTCTATATCCTTTATGCTTGAAAGAAAATCTTTAGCTCTATGGGTAATGAACTCCGAAGGATCCTCCCTTTCCGGACACAAATCTTTCTCCGAAAAAGTCTTCTCCCTCTTTGAACTTGATTGCTCAAGAGAAATATTTGTCATCGTAGTTCCCGCTGATCCATTAGCATTTTTCTCCATGTCTACCTGCCTCAATTCAACTCCTCCAGAGCTAACCGGACGGAAAAGAGCTGCATTATGCTCCATGGACCAATTATAACTGTTATTCCGTGACACGGATCTATCAACCTTTTCAAAAGCTTTCTCCCCAAGTTCAGGCCTTATGGTCCTTTCACCACTTTCACCATTCCCATCTAACCCAACTTTTCCCCATTTTCCTTCCACCACATTATCATCAATTCTTTCGCTCTGAAACTTTCTCCACTCTCTCATATCCACAGAATCCGAATCCAACCCATTGTTATGTCCCACAAACCTAAAGCTCTCACTCTCATCGACAGGGTCGAAATAATCCCAAGAACCTGACTCAAAATGAGGTGGTGGCGGCGGAGGCACAGGCATTGCCATTGATTCTTCCATAAAACCACTAAAACCACTATTTGCATTTACACTAACAGTCACAGAAGCACTCTTAGCAGTTCTCATATAACTCATTTTCGCCATAGGCGGCGAGAGGGTAATGTGCTTAGGACTAGGGCTGTCTCCATTTTGCAATGGTGAATCAGACACATCATTGACATGTGAAAGGGATGGTGATGGGTATGAGGAGTGTGATGGTGTTTTGTCAAGCTCAGTGGCTGAGGTTGTTGAGAGAGAAGACTCCATCAAGACCTCAGCCTCGGCGTACCGCCTCAAAGCAATGCCAATGTTTTTAAGAGACTGAATGTAAGACACATGAGCAGCTGCAAAAGCATACCTCGATTCAATTGCTTGTTTGATGAACCTCCTCCTTGCTTTGCACAGGCGCAAAGCTTCATTTTTGTCAGTTTTGGAGTTTGTCAATCCCATTTTGAGACAACCAATGTGAGGACTCAGTTCATGAAACTCATGAGATCAAGTTCATTTCCTGCAGCAACCAAACAGAAACTATTAAACCTAAAATTTCACTAAAACTTGAACCAACCCATTCACGGAACATTCACTCAAAAACAATCAAAAAGCTTGAACCACACAGAAATTTGACTGAAAAATGAACAACCCACTTCACTAAACAAACCCCATTATACAGTTCACGAAGAAAACACCTTGAAAGTACTAAAAGCAACATAATACCAAGAAACAAAAGCCAAAAAACCTTCTTTAAACCCTAACCTTGAAGTTTGAAAACAGAGGAGAAACAGAGCAGCCTTTATTTTTAAAGGCTCCAAAAGCAAGAGAGGGGTTTTAAATTCTACACGAAACGTAAAACCCACTTGAAGAGGTTTTCATTGAGACACACCACCTTGACAAAAAAGGTTATTTTTTATTTTTTTTTTTAGGTGACACAACACAAGTCTCTGGAAAATACAGAGAGTAAAGAGCAGAGAAAAACAGATGCCTAGTGTAGTAGCTTTCAAGAGAGAGAAAAGAAGTTTGGTGAGTCATAAATTTGCAGCCATTAACGGGGGCCTGAAAGGGACGGATTATAAGCAAATGAATGAGGAAAAAAAAAACTCTGAAACGTATTAGCCTCCAAAAAAGGATTGCCTGAAATGAAATATTTTGCAGAAAATGTAGTGAGCGACAGACAGAGAGAAAGAGAGAGCCAAAAACTGAAATGTTGAAGAAACAGAAGAAGAAGCCAAAAGAAAGTGAACAGACTACAGGGTGTGTATCTGTCATGTGTGTGTGTGTGTGACAGTGAGAGAGGGAGAGAGGAATCTGATAGAGAGAGAAAGGACCTGCCTCGTTATCTGTGTCCTCAGTATGTGAACTTTTCTCCACTTCCATTCATTCCATTTTCACTTCATCAAATGATCAAACCAAAATATTGAAAATAGTGCAATTTCTGTAGTTGTTGTAGCTCTAATTTATAGTGCGAACCCGTAACTCTTACCATTTGTAAAACATATATATATATATATATAAAGGAAATATAAAGATTATAAAACTATCTTGTTAATAGATGAATGAGCAAGGTGATTCTATCTTTCTAATCACATTTTAATCTTTTGATTCCATCTAATTAAGTCTAATTTTCTTATTACATTGTACGTGTTGATCGAATAAATTTTTAAACTATTATTCATTTAATTACATTACGATTAATGTTTAAAATTATCGTAACTTGTAAAATAATCTTATATCATGTGCCGATTGAATGAATACATAATTAATGTGGTTGTATATAATTAATTTTATTTATTTATTTTTATTACATCAGTATTGGTTCAGCATATATAAAGTTATAAAAATATATATAATTACGTCTAATCTTTTTATTATAAAGTTAGTGAGAGAAAGTAGAGAGAGAAAATGTGTGAAACTGTGTCAGCAGGAATACATATGTTCTTATTGGAAATGATGAATGACAGAAAGACAGAAATGCCCCTAGGTTTCCTGGAGCGGCTCTTAACGGCTCCTTCAAATCTGGGTTTTATGGGGAATTGGATTCACTTCCCTCTTTCACTTTCTTTTCCCCATTGTTGAAGAAAATTAAATTAATTTTAATTAAAAAAAAGAAAGAAAGAAAAAATTCAGAGGAAATTCTTGCTACTTTTGTCTGATTAATGGTGGGTGGATACAATGTGACCTCAAATCCTCATCTTCTTCTTCATCAACATCAACAACACAAACCCACTAACTATGTATCTGAAATCTGAATATTCATTTACTTTTCCTTTTCTTTCTTCAAAGTTAAAACAGTGACCGAATATTCAACGAGTAAATAATCATAATATTGTTCGTACAGAAAATGGTGCAGACTCGTTTTTAAAAATATGCGAAAATAATGATAATCTACTGCAACACCCACCATTGTTGTTGTTAATAATATGTGTTTTGTTTATTTTATTTTATTTAAAAATGGGAAGAGAATCTTGGGAAGCAGCAAGAGTGGAGAATTATGGGGGTATGCTGAGGTGGAATGTTATCAGAAGATTGGATCTTGGAGATTTTCATCATTGTAAATGTAAACTACAGTAGACATGCATCTTTTTTCTGCAAAATTTTATTGGTTCTTTTATCAAACAAAGAGTCAAAAAAAGGAAGAAAATGCAATTGCCACTTTACCAGATAAGCCAAAGAAAAAGCTAATTAAAATATTTTGATGAAACTTCCTCTTGCTGTTAATGTGCAGATGGTTAAAAAGTGGGTGCCGTGTGGAACAGTATGCAGTCTAATTGTATGTAGTATTTGAAGGAGAGTGCTGGTGATAAATAAAGCATTACTTTCTGCTTCTTTTGGGTTGGTGAGTGTTATTTTCATGTATTTAATATTAATGTAGGTCAAGTGGTCCGTGCATATTTCTTCCACCTCGATGGTAAGGGTTAAATTTCTACCATGCATATTTACCAGTATATATAATTAGTTTTTTTCCTTTATTGTGATAATAGATGTCTCCCGTTATAGGAGTAAATATTCGGACCACACGCTAGTGATTGATCAGCTAATATTTATCGTTCTAGTACATCTATACTCAATATTAATTGACTTAAGTTTAACTGTATTTTTTTTTGACGTACTACCTATGGTGATAACAACTCGAACCCAAAATATTACCGAACAGAATAAGCGTCATTTCTATATAGTCATATTGGTGACTTAACTCTTAAGTTCAGTTGTTGAGATTTAACTACAAACTAGACAAATTAACAAGTAAACTTATAAATGGTGATATAAAGTCTCTGTAATTCAACACTAAGTTTCAAAGTATTTTAATGTGAGTACTGTGATGATTAATACAATTTTTTGTATATATACACTCATAACTTAAGTAGTTAGTACACATTTCTTTCACTTTGGTTGTGGCGTTCAAGTCTCGCCATGCATATTACCAGCATGTGTTGAGAATTTTCTCCCTATATTATGTTATGAGTGTAGATATCCGACCTCAATAGAGATATTATTAATCTTATAACTATACCACTAATAGAAAAACACATATTTGTTTTTGTACCTAATAAATATTTACTAACCTAATTTTCAAAAAATAAAAAATATATATGATAAATTCATAGGAAAAGCCTTAGAAATTAAGAAATTTGGTAGCTTTGTGATATATATTTGGTCAAGCATGAAGCAACTAGCTAAGACTAACATTATTGATGGAAATAGTATTTAATTAGGTCCCATATTTTGCTTTTTCTATTCAATGGATCCACAAAAAAGCAATTATTCAAGATTATCCTATTTGGACTTTTTATTGCATTCATTATTATTTTTAAAGTAATAAAGTAATAATTTCTTTCTTTTCACTTTTTTTTTTCCAGTCCCTTTTTTATTTTATCTTTTTACAATCAAATTGTTATTTGTTTGTTTATTTATGTGATACTTTCACTTTATAGTTAAAGGAATAGTTTTTGTAATCAAAGGTTGAAGATTTTGTTTAATCATTAAATTAAGTTTCTAAATGTGACCTTTTGTTACACATTCTCTTGTAATTATTGGAGCTAATTTGGGAAACTTAAGTAATGGCTTCTTCTTCTTATGATTATCATTGTCATTATTCTTTAATTTTAACATATAATTTTTTTTTTAATAAAAGCCAAACAAGTAGTTTTTTTTTTTTAAAGGGGTATAGTTATAATATTAATAAATATCGAGACCCACCTAAATTAATTAATAAACATGCGGTCCGGATATCTACTTTTATAACAGGAGACATATACTCCCACAATAAAGGAAAAAAATAACCCACATATATTTATAAATATATATGGTAGAAATTGAACCCTCACCAGTGAGGTGAGAAGAAAATACACTAACTACTTTATTATAAGTGAATGTTAAAAAGCCAAACAAGTCTAATCAAAGATTTTTATAAACATATAAATAAAATAAGATAAAATAAAAAGGAATATATATATGTAAAGGATACCCACATGGCATATATATATACATTATAAAAAATTAATTCTATGCCTAGTGATACCAAATTATGTTAATTCTTAGGGCAAATTGTATTATATTTTTTTTGAGTTTGGGTCTAATCATTGATGGATTGAACTTTTTGTCTCAAAATAACACAAATGTTAATTAATATGTTGGATTAAAATTTTGAATTGGGCTCAAAGCTTTGCAACTCTATCCTGTAAAGCCCTAATTAAGCCCAAACCACCGCCATCATTCAATTGCAATTTAAACTATAGTTTGGGCCTAGCTTCTCAGTACAATCAAAACATGACAACTTGAACTTTTTTATTTTTAAATTGGTTACATAACTCTCAACCACCTGTGAGATTTGATAAATTATGTTCAAAATCAAAATTTGCATAAACTTACATTAACCTCCCATTCCGTTAAGTTTGACCATTAAAAATAATTATTAACCTTCTAAAATCAGTAAAAGACTAAAATACCCCTATTTAAAAATTAAAAATTTAATAATAATTTTTTATTTTTGGTTCTCGATGGAGATTAAATTTTCGGATTGGATCTCCACCGTCCATCAATCCTGATGGACGGTCGAGAAATAAAATTTATTTTTATTTTTTTTAACAAAAGTTTATTTTTTTAATATGATCTCATCGTCCATTAACATTGATGAACGGTGGAGATCCATTAATTTTTTTTTTACTGTTTTTAATTTTTATAAAAAATTTAGAGAAACTCAGGGTCTTTAATGCAATTCACCCTTAGTTTTTTAAAATTTTTAATTTTTTACTAGGGGTATTTTTGTCCTTTTACTGTTTTTAAACGGTCAACAATTATTTTTAATGGTCAAACTTAACGGAAGGGAAGGTCAGTGTCAGTTTATACAAACTTTGATTTCGATTGTAATTTATCAAATCTCAAATAGGTTGAGTGTTATTTATTCTTGGGTGAATTGCACTCAAGTACCCTGACTTTTATCATAATTGCACGCTTAATGCCAATTTTGCCATAATTACACTCTAGTACCCGGTAATCCGTTGACCACCGTTAGGGTAACGGTTGACTAACTGGGTTCAGGGGCAAATTGGTCTTTTACATTTAAATTTATTTTTAAAAAAATTTAAAAATCACCCAACCAATAAGAACATGCCACGTCATATTTTAATTAATTTTAAAAATATTTTTTTAAAAAAAATTAAATTTGAAATCAAAAAAAAAAAAAAATTTAATTTTTTTTTTTAAGAACACGAACCCAGATCTGGGTTCGTGCTTTTCGAACACGAACCCAGATCTGGGTTCGTGTTCGAAGCACACGAACCCAGTTGGGTTCGTGTTCTTCAAAAAAAAAATTAATTTTTTTTTCCTTTGCAGGGGCAGTTTGGTCATTTTACCTGAATCCGTTTGGTCAACCGTTACCCTAACGGTGGTCAACGGATTACCGGGTACTAGAGTGCAATTATGGCAAAACTGGCATTAAGCGTGCAATTATGATAAAAGTTAGGGTACTTGAGTGCAATTCACCCTTTATTCTTTTTAAATTATTACAATTAACTTACAAATTGTTGGGGGAAAGATATAATTCGAACCGTAATTTTAATAGCGTAGATATAAGAGCATCTCCAATGCTATTATACATTTGGAGAAAATTGAATGCCACGTAGGATCTATATTGAAAAAGTTAAGAAAACATTCTCCAATGCTATTATCTAACTTTAATATAAATATGATGTGGCAAAAAAAAGTTAGAGAATATCAAATAGAGTTTCTAATTGTAAATATCCTCCTTGATATGCTGACTAGGATTTCTAACTTTTCCCACCAATAAAATTTTAGCATTTTGTCAATACATTTAATTATCATATTGAATGGAGAGAGAATGTAATAAATGACTTGTGGTGATTAGTTTAAAATTACTATTTAGATATTCACATTGGAGTAGTGAATATGCATTTCTATAATTTTTTTGATAAGGTAGATCCATATTATTTAGAAATGCTGATGTGGTACTATTTAGATACTCAAAATACATATTTGTATTGGAAATGCTCTAAGAGACATACTTGCTAGCGGTCTTAACTCTATTTCGTTAACAGAAAGAGTTTCCAACTAAGATTTTGCATTTAGATTTGAGAGCTATTTTAAAGATAATACTTTGGTACCATTGCTGAATTCATGGAACCACTTTTGGATCAAGAAGGTGATCAGTTGGGTCCAATAAGTTGTTGTTGCATGCATGCATCTTCTTCATGATTTGGAAGGCACCACTTTGGGGTCACTTCTCTCTGCTGATCACATGCAGCACCGATGATATAGTAGTAGTCAACCGAGAAGAAGCACTTTTGAAACTCACTGAGAATCTCAAGAACTCAGAAGACAAGCGATCTGACATAGTGTCAACAAAGAGAAGCAAGTCACAGATGATATAGTACCAGTGAACCCAAGTCGAATAGTAGTGAGAAAAGGACGTGAATGTGTTTGAAATTAGGGAGGTTTCAGGGTACAAACTTTACGCTTGTCAGAATTCATTGTGCCCACATAGTGAATTAGGGTTAGGGTTTGTGGACAAGAACTCAAGGAGTGACCATGAATCTCCAACCTGTGCTTATCGGCCTGACAACGAAAGGATTATGGTTCCCCGGCATGTACGTTGAAATGTTCGTTTAAAATAAATACGTTGCAATTAATTTCCTACTTCAAATTTTTAAAGACTACTTGCTATATTCAAAATTATTAATACAGGTGTGAAAACTTGTTTGTGATCTTAAAAAATCATCAAATGTACAAATTCTAAATTTTTTTTTTAAGAAAAAAAAAAAAATTAGTTAGTACTCATAGAAGCTATGCCTTTGAGGTATGCAATCATCATATTCTAGTCTTCGATTTGCACAAGAAAACCCTTTCCTCATGAACTTGTTATTGATCTGAGTTCTTGTTGCTTCCAATTCCACCGCCACTGAAAACACCGCGCACACAGGTCTGTGATCGGAAAATCTTGATTCGCCACGAATGTAGGATAGCTGCTCGATGCCATTGCCGCGCCATAATATCCTGTCACACCTGATCAGATTCAACAAAAAAAAAAAAAAAAAAAATTCATTGAAAGCCATTGCAGGTAGTAATTAGTTGATTCGAAAAAGGAAATAGAAGAAAATAATACATACCATGCCGGCGTCCGCCGTTTCTTCTTGGATTTTACAGTTTCTCCGGCGTAACAGTCTGAATTTTGTGTGTACTTATATGTGGGAGCAAAGAAAATCCTCCCCTCATTGAAACCATTAAAAATTCTTCCTGCTTCCCTCTCCATATTCAACTGTATATTATATAAATTAAAACCACGTTATAAATTCAGAATCGTTCTCTGGTACAGAAGTCCAGAAATTGGTAATGAAAATTCTAATTAATTATCAAACTACAAATTAAGAATTAAATCAACCAAAAGTGGTTGCAGTCACTCATTAATTTGAATAAATTAGTGGGTCTAATTTAATTAATGACAAACCTGATCTTTTTCAAGAAGGGCATCCCAATCATTATCCTCCAAAAGAAGCCTTGTTTCTTCATAGCTCAGAGCCACCCTATAATTTAAATCTCCAAGCCAAATTACTCGGCTGCAATTTTTTTTTTTTTTGAAACAATGACAAATAAATAAATTATAAATATGAAGAAAAAATGGGAGGTCAATTTGTTTGTCATAATTTATTATTTTATTTTATAAAAAAAAAAAAAAAACATACTCGTGATCAACTATTCTTTCTGGGCCTCTTGGATTTGGATTTTTGCAAATTTTGGGAAATTGTGTGCTCTTGAGGATCTCAACCACATCAGCATTTCTCTTGAGCTCATCACCTTCCTTCTCACCAGAAGCCAAGTGACTGCACACAAAGCAGAAGCTTGTTTTGTGCAATGACATGCTTATTGATATACATCCCTGCAAATAATTAACATAATCACATATTCATATCTGATTAGATACGAGTTCATATAGTATTAAAATTTAGTACGTAAGTAAATATATTTCTACGAGCCACCAAATCCCACGTTCCTTGCGAAAAAGAAGGTAATGACTAGTTTAAATACAATGTGAGTTATCATTCAATTACTTACCTTGTTCCCTAAGCAACCCATTATTCCTCTCCCTACCGAAGAGACTCTGAGATGAGCAATGTACGGCACCAAGTCTTTCCGAGCCCATATCGTCAGGAAAATTCCGACCATCTTCTTGCTCGAGATGAGGCGGTAACTCATAGGCGAGAAAGTGTCTTCAGCATCCAAAAACAAGTCGTCGGAGCTGCCATATCGTTGTGGTTGAAGAGACTTGCTGTCAAGTTTGCTCGGATCGCTCAGCTTTCTTGGCCTCCGCTTTTCCCTGTCGAGCACAAGAGGGCAATTGCAGGTCTTCAACAGGCTACTATCTGCCCTATAAGTTCTGCTCAGGACTTTCAGAGAAGGCTTCTGGAAAAAATTCAGGCTGCCTGGAGACTTCACCTCCTTCGAATTCGAATTGTTGTTGCTGTATGGATGTTGTGAACCTGGACCTGAATCCGAAGAAGAGTAGACTGAATCATTCTGTGGCCTGTTAAGTGCTTGGTTTATCAGGGCCAGCCATTTCGCTGCTGGTTCATTGTCTTCAATCACCAAGACATTTCCAGCACTCAAGGGAACAATTTCCTGAAACCTGGAAAAGGAGAGAGAACAAGAATTGAAAATCACCCTTTTTGATGATGTCATTAACGTAGTCGAAAAGAAACCAATATCGAAGAACACGAAAAATGTTGTCAGTCTGATGTACATATATACGTACCCACATACATAAATGTCTGCACAGCCCTCAACCTGGAGGAAATCTTCCAGGTTGAGGCCATTACTGGGTGATTTTCCTCCAACATTCCAGGTTGCAACAAAAATCCTACAAGCCCAACCATGACATCTCTATTTGTAAGATAATATTTAACATGAACCTGATTCAAAAAAGCATGCAAGCAAGCAAGCAATCAATTCCATCAATTCCACTAGCTAAGAAATCCTAACAATAAATTCCCCACCTGAATCTTTGAATTTCGTTTGCCGCGGCTGGCGCCATGGACCGATCGAAATTCGACAAGTTCAGGCCTTCAATTCCAGGGCTGGTCTGTCTATCTGGAGCAGTAGTCGATAACAAATCAACACCATGGTTTACTTAATTTTTTCCAAGCACACACAAGTCAAGTCTAGAACTAGAATATATGTTTTCAAATATTGGTAAGATTTTTAGGGTCAATATATGTCACTGTCAACTTGAAGCTTCTCTCTATCTTGATCTTCCTCCATTTAATTATAAATATCTAAATATTTGTTGTTAGGTCAACTACCAAAATCATGCAAGAGATAATGACAAACTAATCTACTGTTCATTTGAATTACGTGCCTTGTAACCCATAAACAAAACATGTTCAGTAAAAACTAAGACCTACCAATTATTTACAATATCTACTCTTATAAAGGGAGAAAACTACCCACGCATATTGGTAAATGCACATGATGAGATTTGAACTCTTACTACCGTCGAAGTGGTAGGGTTATGCACTAATCTACAACTAAGATTTGCGACTTTGAATGTAAAATTTGAAGAATTTAATGTGAAACTGTATAATTGATGTTACATTTTAAAAGGTCAAATATTAAATTAATGTAGTTTAAGTGCAGTGAAGGGACTGGTTTTGTACTTGAGATTTACTTGCTTGAACGTAAAATTTGAGGAATTTAATGTGAATCTATATATATAGTCTCTTTTCTTTTGAACTAATACAATTTAATATTTTCAGCGAGGAAGCCTATAAACTCACCAATTATTTCAGTAACACACTAAGAATTTCGACGGATTTTAAATATAAAATTTTTAATAAATTTACGTACTGATTAAAACAAAACAAAATAATAATTGTTGTGAATAAATTATTATATATTAAGATATGATTAATAATAATTGTTGTGCATATAGGAAGGCATGGAAAATGTGACATTATTTGTTTTGTAACTAACCTGAGAAACTTTTCCTCATTATAGGAGAAGCCTCCATGAATGCTTTTCTTCGTGATTCCAGCTTTTTCCCAACATCTGCCAACCCCAATCCCAAAAAATATGAATAAAACCAAAACAAAACACAAAAAAGAAGAAGAAAGAAAACTTAAGATGATGAAATTATAGAGAGGGAGAGAGAGAGAGAGAGAGAGAGAGAGAGATACCAACAGAAACTCCATCTCCATCTGATTTGAAGATATCATCATCTGAGCCTCTTCCATTTTTCTTTGAACTAAAAATCTTTGGAATAAAAGACTATGAAAAAGGAAAAAAAAAAAAACATAATTTATCTATTAAAAAACAAACCAATAAATAAGGATAAAATCAAAAAGAGAAAACAAAACGGAGAAAGAAAAAAAAAAAAACCTTCTTCTTCTTGTCATTTTTTATAGAATTATCGTCGGGAGGTGTAGTGGGGTTGGTGGTGGAGGAGGAATTGTCCTTGTTTGTCAATTCCAAGTTGGTATCCGATTTCATACTCATTTATTAAATCAATCAATCAAGAAATTTTGGTTAAAGAAAAAAGAATTCAACCTTGTTTTTCTTGTTAAAATGTAAGATCTGATATGAAAATGGGACCAAAGAATAGAAGAGAGATAGAGAGAGAGAGAGAGAAAATGAAAAAAAAAATAAAAAAAGTTTCCTAGGTTAGGTGTGTGCATGTATTTGTATAGAATTTTTGTTTTTTGTTTTTTGTTTTTTTGGGTGATCTGTTTAAAAGGATCAGAATTTGGCGCCAATTCTTTCGGAGAAGTTGATGTGGTAAGAGAAAAAACCGTTGAAGTGACAGTTCACAATTTGCTGCCTAGACAAATCAAACTCGAGACTAGTTTAGTTTAACCCCTTAGCAACCCAAAAATAAAAACTTGAATCCATGAAAAAATTTGTGAGAAAATGTGGAGAATAGAATATTACTTTTATTGTATCATTATTCTAAATATTTTTTTTCCTGGTTTCTGAGTTATTGATCAAGTACGTATATACATGTTATACGTGACAGAATGTGATTATATGTTAAATCTTATGTCTTAAATACTCTCATTAATAGAAATTTAGAACTTTTCAATTGAGTAATTACTCACAAAATAATGAGTTTAAGAAGAAAATGGTTTTGGATAATTAGAAAGAGTGTTCAAAAAAGTAATTTGATCTGATTGCTGAAACAGAATTTTTGGGTTCATCTCCTCTTATCAATTATCAAATTACAAGATGAATTTAGCCAAAAAAAAAAAAAAAACACATTTGCGTATTCTTTTCAAGCATTGAGCGTATCATAAAAATCTTAATTATAACGTGAAAAATCACTACAATGGACGATAAAAATTGTTCACATATTGTACGTGTAATCACATAACTCGTATATTCTCTTCAAAAACACTAATCACAAATCCGCAACATTGCAAACTATAATGTGTTTGTCTCTCTCCTGTAACTGTTTTCGAGTCAGTCACAATTTAAAAGGAAAATAAAAAATAAAATCCTTTCTAGTTAGACGTACTGCAGTCTTACCAAAATTAGCTGCTGCAGACGTGCACCCTAAGCCAACTTCTCGATCAATTCCTACTATTCTAGTAAGTAGCAACAAAATTGCTTTGCTTCAACTGTCTAATAGCAAGTGAAAGCCCTCAATGAGAACGAAAAATGAAGATGGATTCTTCTCTGCAAAATCAGAAGACATTGGTTAGCAATTGAGGACATCAAGGACCAGAAGTAGATCAGATTTGGATTGAATTTGATAACAAAAAAAAAAAAAATCAGTGATGTGGTTAATGGCCGTCGCTTAACAAGTGAACGAAAATGGAGCTTACATGTTTTCAAGAAGTTCCCTGCAACATTTCATCTAATTTTTGCCTGTAACGAGCTAGACTCTGCATAGAAAACGAAGCAAAAAGAAAGGGTGTCATTTAAAAAACGACGTTGTGATGAATGAAACAAAAAGAGAAAGACTGACCTAAAAGAATATTGAATCAAACTCCTTATTCATGTTTACCATAAACTCCAAATGGGCAATCATATATTACCATGGAGAGAAAAAGTCACCACATTATCAACAAAATCAGTGTACATTAAAGGTCACGGTAAGACAGTAGTGTTCACTAATAAGCTGATCTATGCTAGCAAATTTAACCTATCAACTGAAAGATCTCAGCTTATATACAATATGTGCCCAAGTTATAAACTACAGGGGAAGGGAGTCTCAGAGCTTAACATGATGCAGGAATAGTGAAAAACAAAAATGTAGCTCAGTCATATAGTTATTTAAAGCTGAGGAAAGACCTTGCATGTCTAAGACATAGAATCTTTATATTGAAAAAAAAAAAATTACACTGCATATCTACGATATATAAAATTTATTTGCAATGGGCAAGTATATTGTCATGGAAACGATAGGTTGGCCATAACAAATGAGTAAAGAATGGCCACCGCTACAAATAGAAACAAACTGATCCATGAACTTCTCTTCGACTTGGACAAGACTGTTAGAACCATATTACCCTGTTCGAAAAGAAAATGCTCTGTTGAGTTGTTGCCAACCAAAAGAAAATAAAAGTAAGGCTCTGTTGCCTTCTTACTATATAAATTTCTGAAAACAGTTGTTACCAAATTCTTACAAAAGTGCATCCAAGTTTTTGCATAACATAATTGAATGATTACATTTAAGATTATGAAAATCCCTTGATTTTAGCCCCAGAAGCTAAAATCTTTTGGGCTTCAAGAAATGAATGAACAAAAGCATATAACAATGACCCAGCTTTTGTTAAAAGTATGAAGACTCATCCAATGCATGCACATGCACGAGCCAATATGAGATTAATGTCCAGACTAGCATTACAGTACGAAAGAGAAGGCTCCAAGCAGTGAGAATGCAAATTAATGCACTCACAGATTGCATCCCCCTCCTTGATCTCATTTTAAGGCAAGTAAACAATATCATATATAAAAGTTACCAAGCACTCAAATTATCTTTCACAACTGAGAAAATGGGGCAGAATAGAGTTTAGAGTTCATACCTTGGTATAAGCATAAACACCGGCCTCTGTAGGTCCTACAGGACTCCCTCTCTTCATAAAATGACCTTCTTTATATATGTAAAGCAATGGAATCCCAGTTGATAATTCTACGTTAATCACCTGTTCACCCGACAGATTGAACATTCACCATTGAAAGAAACAGAAATATAGCATTAACAGTTAGCAAGCTAAGATATATAGACGATACCTCCTGAGAAGTTAATTTGTCAAGGTACATGATTATAGACCTCAGAGAATTCCCATGAGCAGCAACCATCACATGCTTTCCAGATTGAAGCTGGGGTTCGATCTGCAACATATTTGTTCTCGGAGTTTAGGTCCTTGTAGATTGAGATGGATGCGTATAGACTCTTGATATACTTCCAGCCATTCATAAGCATCTACTGAAACTCAGCTATAAAGGAAAGAGAGTTTAGATGTGCTTACATGTTCTTTAAAATAGGCAACGGCTCGTTGAGAACACATTTCCAAGCTCTCGCCATTTGGGGGAGGAATATCATAACTTCTACGCCATTCGTACACAAGCTCTTTTCCGTATCTTTCAGCCGTCTCCTCCTTATTCAGACCTTGTAACTCTCCGTACCTGTATAGGAAAACAATTTTTATTTTTATCCTGCTCAAACTTTTAAAGCAAGACAACGTATAAGCTAAATCATACAGAGAAAATTGAAAAATATATGTACATTCTTTCATTCAATTGCCAAGCAAGTATAACTGGAATAGATTGTTTCTTGGTCTCTTCACTATAAATTCGACTCCAAGTTTTTGCCTGTTCATTCTCATTATGCGTAACGATAGGTACCTGCAAAAAATAAATTGAATAAACATACATAAGTTTCTTTCTTGATAAATTGGATACTTATCGGAAAAAACCATCAGCTACAAGCCAATGAAACACCTACATTATGCTATACACCATCCTCATGGCTTGGAGAATGAATTTTATATCCAAAGGATACTATCTAGTTCTCCAAAATCAGTAAGTCTAAAACTAAATATTTTAATACATATTTTGAAAATGAACAAAAGTACCTTCTTGTGGCGGTGTTGAGTCATGGCAAGCATAGCCGTCATCTGTGCACGAATCAATGTGGATGTATAAATCATGTCCACAGGTATGTTGCAAATTCTCTTACCAGCCTCAATTGCTTCCTCTATGCCTCTCTTGGTTAAAGGCACATCAACACAACCGGTGAACAAATTCTTCTCATTCCACAAAGACTCACCGTGTCGAATCAATATCAAAGAAGATTCAACTGAAAAGAGAGAGGTAAAAAAATTAAAGGGCAGGGAATCAACAATTAATAGCATAATGAGGCCTCAATTTCATAGACAGATTAATTCGAAAGGGAGCACTTAAAAAATACTTTGCTTGGAAATATTCTAGACCAAGGCCATTCCCAAATATTGACAATTCAAAGCTCATGACGATAAGATCATGGTGAAAATACAATGCAAAACACATCCAATATAATAGACGAAACTGGCTTAAAATGAGAGAAACTCACTCGACGTCTTCTCATTATTGTCAGGTGTAGTGTCCGAGGTAGAAGAAAAATGATCCATCACTAGAGCATGACAAATCGAGCCACGAGCAACATGCAATTTACCCTGTCTAGAGATACAAATTCCTTTTGCAAAGGATCGACCGTCTATCGCAAAACCCTTCAAGCTACACCTTGATGAAAACTTCCCGACAAGAGAGCCAGAATCACTGCCACAATCACGGAGATGAATGGCCCCAACAGGTTGGATGGATGCAGTGGCAACCATTCTGCTTATCCAATAAAAGACTAAAAACCACAGTTAATAGGATGAAAGTAAACATATTGATCAGTATCGGTAAATGATTATCTCTGATACATAGAGTATGCTAATTTTTATTTAGTTAGCGTATGTAAACATAAACTAGTTATTGATTTATTACTCAGATTTGAAAACCTGATCTCCAATAGATTGAACAGGTGTTGATGTACGTTTATACTTGGTGCATGGATAAAATTATTTGGCCAATAAACTCAAAATCACACAATGGATTTATATCTTACTTTTCCTTAGACAACAAAAATATGAATTTGATCAACTACAAAAAAAAATGACTTGAGCATAGAATCCCAAAAAAACCAATTTCAGATCAATCAAACTAAACTCTTGAAATCATACACAAATTAAGTTTCTCTTTTGTTTTCAACGAAAGCTATCAACTTGTCATTCTCGGATTCAAGTACACAGTCAATCTTCAACAATCAACAAAACTATGATCAGATTTAAAAAAAAAATCACCCACCATAAATCAGCCAGAAATTTTTTTAAAAAAACACACATACACCAGTTTGGAAAATTCTACAAACATTACATCACATAAAATCAGTGAAAAAATAAAATAAATAAAAAGAGACTTAAAATGCCAACATGGGGTCACATTCACTTCACACGCGAAACACACAAAACCCAGAAAAAAAGAAAAGGAAGAGAGACTCACAGTGATGTCAAAACGAGGCAGAAAAGTGAAAAGCTGATGATGATGAAACTAGAGAGAAGTTGCGATTTTTCTTACAAATTTAGCGGGCAAACACGCGAAGAAGAGGCGGCAGAGTCTATTTCGACGAGGCAAGTGAAGGTGCAAACAGCATAAAAGATTAAACGACATCGTTTTCTCCATTTTATTTGTATATGTAAATTTTTTTAAAAAAAATCAAAAGTAACCATTCAAAACATATTTAAAATTATTTTTAACCACATAAAAGTTTTAATTGTTTGTAGCCTTATTGAATTTGAAAGTACATATTTACCCCCAATTTTAATACTATCCCATAATTATCATCTTCCATTACACAATAGCAACCTTCATTGTAAAACCTGATAAAAAAAAAGTTTTAACTTTATAGAGAGAAAGAGATCCAGTTAAAATAAAGGGGTAAAACCAATCGGAGAAGAAGATTCTTACACCGAAATTTAGACAAAAAAGATCGGAAGGCCCCATCCGGCTTAGGCGGATGCTGCCTTACCGCGTGCTAGCTTGGGTGCTTGTTGTCAACCGAGCACCGGCCAGCGCATACTATTCGACCACACATCAACTACTTTTTTGCATCTGTTGATCATTCTCTCTTTTCCTCTTCTTCTCCCTACCATGTCTCATTCCTCTTCTTTGCTACCTAAATCATGTAGTAGGTAGGACATGTTACGCGAAATCATAAGAGCAAAATATGCTACGTGATGTTTACTTGAAATTTATGATTTCCTATAACAAAATTTTTTGTTCAATAAATCAATTTTTTTTTAAAAAAATAATTAAAAGCATATATAAATACACAATTTTTATATCTTAACACTAGAATTAAGTTAAAGACAACAAAAACAATAGTACACACGGTGTGATAAATCGGATGAAAACAATATTAGGAGTGAGAAAATATGAAAAATGTGTTAGAGGGATATTTCAGTAATTGTATGGATACAGGGTGAAATTATATTTTGATATGTGGCTAAAAGTAAAACGGTCAAACTTATATATCTGGTTAAAAATAAATTTTTCATATTTTATATGATTAAAAATAATAATTTCCTTTTTTATTAATAGAATAAATAATTTTAATAGGATTTTTTTTTATTTTTGATGCAACAAAAAAAGAGAAGTGATGATAAATATTAAGAATAATTGTAATATATTACAGAAATTACATTTTTATGATGTACAAAACAAAGTTAGACATATACAAAAATTACGCTGTTAATATTTAATGTTACATCACTTGTAGCAAGTTACATAAATTTTATTATTAGTATCTTAAATTTTATAGTTGTATTATTATTATTATTTATTACGCTGTTAATATATAATTTCACATCACTTATAGTTGTATTTTATTATTTTTAACTTTATAATAAAATTAATATGATTGATTAGAGAATAGTATTGTGGTCACATGAATTATGACACTTTATTTTACAAGTAAACCGTGTATTTTTTTTAATATAAAGTAGTGTTTTTTCTTTTATACAACTTTAAAGAATTTACATTATAGAATAAGACGTGGATATTGGATCCTTACTTGGTTGGATTGTTATAATTAGATGTAAAAGAGATGCAATGATCATCATTCAATTATTTTATTTATTTTTATTTTTTTTAATATACCATCTACGATGGTGGTGACTGAAATTTAAAATACTGTTGGTTTGAATGACCGTCCTTATCACCGAATCACATTAAACGATTATTATTTTAATTATTGATGTAATGGTTTTTATCAGTCTAATGAGATTAATTTCTTGATTATACAATTTATAGTAACTTGAAGGAACTTGAGGGGTTTATATGATAATTTTATGTTTAAATTAAATTAAATTGTTTTGTTTAATTAAACCATTAGAATTTCCTAGTAAAAGGTAGACTAGTAGAGTCTTTTATAAATGGGCCCAAATCCAGCTCATTGCGGCATTGCCAATCATATAGACATCTCCTCCACCGTAACCAGTAAAGGCAAAACTTTGGCGACTCTAAAACGATAATATATAACTAGATCTCTTATGACGGGTATACTATATGAGTAATTCGGATATCTATATTCATAATTAAGAGATATACTACACCGAGAATAAATCTACACTCACATGTTAATAAATACATATGGTAAAACTTAAATTCTCTACTGTACACGTGAAATGATATGTGTAAACCACTTAAATTAAGAGAGGGTGTGCTCATTAAAACTAAATTCTTAATTCAAGAAAACGAAGATTATAATAAGCCACCATTAAGTGATCACCAAGCTACATGTAATTTAATAAACAGACACACACAAATAATGGTGTTCCAAGACACAATATTTTAAAATAAAATAATAACATAACACCAATATCATCAAGAACAATGACTGGTTAAAATATGAAAAATCACACCATTAATTGACTACCATCAAGAAACCCTTCTAATAAATTATTCTATGCAGTTTGATCGTATGGGAAGTAGGTATTGAGCAACTCAGTGCAGCCAGCCAAGGGTTTGTCCTTCAAGTACCCCAAAGCATTTGAATAGTGAAGGTCAGAAATGGCACCATTGGATCGGGTCAGGATGATTTGGGACCGGTAGCGACCCCCATCCGGTGTCTTGCAATCCGCCACCGGGCTGCTGACCAGCTCGGTGTAGCAAATCTGGTCCCCTTTGTCATCCTCAACCTTGATATTGAATGTTCCTGTTTCGTCTGTCACTCCATCTATGGTGTATGTAGTCTGTAAATTCTCCCTTTTTTGGCACTCAATTCTAACCTTTGCACCTGATAATTAAATCACTTAAACGAAATCAACATCATGAGTGATCACAAGATGTAAAAATGTAAACACTTCATATTCACGTTTTAGTTAAAATTGTTAGAATTAGAAAAATGGATCAATAAGATCGAGAAGTTAAGATGGCCCAATAATAAGAGATTGCGAGTTGGAGTTTTGTCCCCTCCACTAATTCCGAACATGCAGTAGTAGTTCAAAATATAAAAAATAAAGAAAAAGGCGATCATTACACCGCTAGCTAGCTAGCTAGGGTTAGTACCGTGGATGTAATAGCTGGCACTGGTCTCAAAGCCGCACTTGCAAGTGTCACAATAGACACGACCGCGGATGTGGAAGGGGTTCCCTTTGATATTGCCGGCGTTAACTAGCACCGGAAGCAGAAACACTGCAAAAAGGAGCAACAATCTAGCCATGAATGATGAAGACTTTGAAGCTGATCGAAGCCAATTGAAAAAATATTGAAAAGGACTGAAACTGATCGAAGACAAAGAGAGGGAGGTAGAGGGATGGTATATATTAGAGTAAAGAGTAGTGGGGTGGTGGTGGGTGTGTAGAAATAGCTTGGAATTGTTTAATTGAATATGTTTAGGGGCACATGCACAAGTATATGCATGCAACGAGAGACTTAGCAAGACTCGCGGCATTTTCTTCTCCATGCATGCAATATCATATTTGTAATTAATTGTGGCCGGTCGGATCCACTTGCCATGCCTGTGACGTGCATGTGTAGTAGCTAACTTAATGGAAGGGCAAGCTTAATTAAAAGAAATATATTATTTATTGATATTAATTTTCCAAAGCAGATCAATCCATAGACAGGAGAAAAGAAAGTTGACTTTTGCTCACGGAAAGAAAAAAAGAGAAGAGACTTTTGATACCAAACCCTCTAATAGTGTTGGGTTGCCCTATTAATTAGAGATGGAATAATATTATTATATATAATTAAAATTTCACCTTATAATGTGGAGATCGATTTTACACTGAAATGGAAGCATAGCATGTGCATGAATTTCTTCAATTGGTGCATTTTTATGAGGTCAACATTTGTGAGCTTTTATTTAATTATTTTATATATATATATATATATATATATATATATATGATACACAAACCTGAGAGAATGTACATATTAAAATTAAAGTTATTAACTATCTGGTTTGAGTTTCGACTCAGTCTCGTCTAGTTGATATCCATACTATATATGATATAAAGAAAATATACAATGTGATGGATACATATTAGACATTATAGCCGGTCAAACACCACTTCTCAGTGTGGTTTAATGGTAAATAAAACTCATTTAGTCTGATAATATCCTAAATTCGAGCGTTATACCGCAGAAAATTAAAAAAACACAATCGGAAATAAAAATAAAAGAAAATTAAATTTTATTTTAGAAAATTGTTGGCCCATTACAAACAAACCAGGTGGACCAATTTGTAGGTCCATTCCATTTATGGCCCAACTCAGAGTCCAGTTTAGATTGGGTGGACTTTTGAGTTGTTTTGATGAAAGTGTGTAAAGTTCTTTTTCGAATCGATGAAAAATCAAAAGTTTTTCAAATTTTTTCTAATAAATAATTATATTCACGAGTCAAATTCAAACTCCACCTATCTGCTTTCAATATATCCATCTATCTACAAAAAAGAATCAAAATAGGCCCTATGATATGATGCACGCGTGCAACCAAATCACCAAATAATCCTACGTTAACATCATTTGATATCAGATATTTAAGGGGGAATTGCACTAAGATACCGTGAGTTTATGTATAATTATATATATAATATTAATTTACCATTAATTATATTGAAGTACCTTTAACTATGTTGATTTCATTAAAACTAACCGTTAATCAATTTTTTTAAATGACATAAATACCCTTGTTAATAAATATTAAAAAAATAGTAATTAATAAAATAATAATAATTCACCATCTCCACCATCATCATCTTACTCAATAAATCCAACATCTCTTCATTCAATTCATTCAACTCTTCACGTTCATTACTATCACCCATCCATCTTCAATAATTAATCCATTAACCATCCACTAAAAAATCAAAATGCCACATCACAAAAAAAAAAGAGCAATGAAGAATACCCAGATCTGGAAATGGAAGAGATATAGAAATTTTTTCCAGATCTCTTCCTTAACATTTAAAAATAAAAATAAAAAAATACCCAACTCCATCGTAGATAGAGTTTCCCCGTCTGCGATGAAGAAGACTGTATTATCCGTCACAGATGGATAAAACTCCATTTGTGATGGAGAGCCGACCATCGTGGCGATGGAACGGCACTCTATCGCCTGTGGAGCAGCCGTTCCATCTACGCGATGGAGCGGCGCTCCATCTGTAAGTGGAGTGATGCTCCCTCGCCGGTGGAGCGACGCTCCAGCTGCAGGTGGAGCAAATATGCTCCATCCGAAATTGTACTTTCATTTTTTTTTTTTTTTGTGATGTGGTCTTTTGATTTTTGGATGGATGGTTGATGAATTAATTGTTGAAGATGGATGGGTGGTGATGAATATGAAGAGTTTAATGAAGGAGATGGTAGATTGATTGAGGAAGATGATGATGGTAGAGATGATAAATTATTATTTTATTATTAATTACTGTTATTTTTATATTTATGTCATTTAAAAAAAATTGGTAACGATTTGTTTCAATGAAATCAACATGATTATGGGTACTTAAGTGTAATAAACAAAAACTGATATGATACATGTAATTATACATAAACTCAATATATCTTAGTGCAATTCGCCTATATTTAACCACCTTATGATCACCAAACTTGATCTTTTCCACCGCAAAAGATATTTTTTTCCATGATCAAACCATCATTAATATTCCACCAAGTACTACAAGTAAAACCCTAATAATATCTGCTAATTAATAATTAACATTACTACACCAAACAACTTTCTCTACCACTCATTGATTTAATAAGAAATTAATGATCATTTTTTGATTTTTTTCTTTGAAGATAATGAAGATTTCTTTCGAGGAATACATTTCCCTTTCACTCCATCGTTTCTTCTCTCTTCCTCCACTTTTGTCTCCTCCAGTCCAGACTTGGAGCTCCTGATCAACAATCATAATAATTTTTTAATCAATTATACCATTGAAATTATTGGAAAATAAGAATGTGTAATTGAATGTCTAGAATACATTTTATACTAAAAATTAATTACCATAATAATTTTAAAATCGTATATAGTATGATATTAGTGGTTCGAACGTATGGAATAATGAGGCATATTAATTGAATAAAAGGTTTTAAAGGAATTCCTAACCTTTCTTCGTTGTACGAATTTGATTTCTTTAGAACCGGTTGGGCCGCCTCGACTCGGTCCTTACTCATCGACTCAACAATACTCCCGCTGAAGTACTCCTTTTCTTGTGACTGTAAATTGCCAAACCTCGGATTCTCGGACATGAACTTGATCTCCTCTTCTTCCGCGACCTTCACGGCAGCACTCCTACAGATAACCCCTTTCCGCAATCCGCCGCCGCCCCCTGATTGCTTGATCAAACCCGTGGGCGGCACAGTTTTTGCCTTCGAAAGCGCCAGGTTCCCGCACGAGATGAGTTGGAGAAGGACCGAGTTTCGACTCACCGTGTCAGGGTCGCCGTCCTCGAACCGTCTGGACGTGTTGTTGCTGTTGGGTTTTTCGCGGGAGAGGATGGAAGATGCTAAGGATGGTGGCGGTGGTGAGCTGGTCGAGTGATCAGGGTGGTGAGTCGTGGTTGACTCTGTGGTTGTAGGGTTTTTGTGGGGTTTAGTACTGAGTTGCTGTTGGTGGTGGTGGTGGTGTACCTCCGGTTCTTGGTCGTCAAGTTCTTCGGTTGAGACGCCTCTAGAGCAGCGAGAGTGGGGTGTTGTGGAGCTTGTGTAGCTTGTGCTTTTCTCTTCATCTTCATATGATTCTTCTTCTTCTTCATCATCATCATTGTCATCATCTTCTTCTTCTTCTTGTTGGTATTCTTCTTCTGGTAAATCTCTGTGTTGACTCAGAGACGTTAATGGTTTCGACGATTTTGCATGGAGATTGTAATTTGGTTCTTGAATCAACTGTGCTCTGCTGCCTACTTGAAGTTGCTGGAATTTTTCTGTCCAAAAAAAAAAGAAAGTATATTGTCGATTAAAACGACTACTATTGAATACAATCGTACTAATGTATCACCTATATTTAGTTATTCTCTTTCTTGGAAAAATTAAGAAGAGACTGACCAGAGCAACCTTCATGATCAAGCAATTCAGAGCCTTTGAGAACATATTCAGCTCCATTATCAGCTGGGTGGATGATATCATTTTCTGATAAATCATTCCATACATAGCCATTCTTGTAGCTCCTAATTTAAAAAAAAAAAACAATATAATTAAAGCTATAAATAGAATGTCATTAACAATAATAATCACAGATCAATTTGGCCAAAAGGTTGGGTTTAATAATTAATTAGTATAAATACCTTTTGCATGACCAAGAATACAGTGAAGACATGCCTTTGCCTCTAAGAACTGTCAACCGATCAATTACATCTGTCCACCCACCATAAATATAAAAAATAACTTAAATTTTTTTTCATAATTTATCACATATTTGTATCGACATTAATGAGTAAAAAAGTGATGACAAATATTACATTTTGTTTCAAAATAAAATACATAGAGAGTGCTAGAAATTATCCAAATAAGAAAAGTTAAATAATTTTACCTCTCAAACGAAGGGATTGATTGGAGAAATGAGTGACTTCCATGTAATGGGGGTGTTCAAGGTGGCCATTTCTGGTGAGATAGTAAACGACTTGGACTTTTTTGATGATGGGTTTGGCGTTTCTAGTTGGTTTTGGTTGCATGTTGTAGACCACTTTGGCTCTGTCTGGGCTGGTCTCTCTTGCTCTTCTTCTAGTTCCAAGTACCTCCATATATATTATGTAAAAACTTCTGTCTCTCTAGATCTCTGCTACACTCTCTCTCTCTTTTGGCAAAAAAACCTAGTTGATCCTGGTTTGAGAGATAATGGTGAAAAGGAGAGGTAAAAAGAAGAGAAGTTATAGAAGACAAAGACATGTGAAGAAAAATAAAGGTGGCAAAAGGGGTTTGGTGATTTATAGGTAGAATGTTAACACTAGTCTTTGGATTCTTTTAAATTTGTGGATTGTCAGGTGGGTGGGTTGCCTGGGTGGTGTTGGGTCATGATCAATATTACTGTTAGTCTGTTAATGAATTAATTTTGACCTTTTGATTGCAGAGGCAAAAAGGGTGATTATTGTAGGTCAAGTCTCAAATAAGATTTCAAAAAACCTATGTAATTTGTCAGCCATCGGCTCTACACTCTAGGAACTCGCGATCGCTCGTTGATGTGAAAAGATTACCTTCACTGTTGGACTACCTCAACAAGGATGATTATGTTTTGATCTTGATATATATACTGTTTTGTGTATAAATAATTAACTAGCTAGCACTAGTAGCACATAGTCACATGATATTAAACTCCATCTATCTCTCTCTCTCTCTCTCTCTCTCTCTCTCTCTCTCTCTCTCTCTCTCTCTCTCTCTCTATATATATATATATATATAGAGAGAGAGAGAGAGAGAGAGAGAGAGAGACATACATGCCTCCCAACAATCGGTGAAGAAAGGGAAACCCTAGAGTTGGCTTAATGGTGGTAATTTTATAGAACTATAAGTGGGTAATTATAACTTAAACATAGGCTTTTATATGCATATTTGCACTATTTGGTTTTATTTGTAATATAAATGAAAATATGGTATGAATCAACAAATATTCTACATAGAATGAGATACATTCCCTTCCATTAATTGTTAAAACCATGGTACAATCTTTTTTGTCCACAATATGGGGTCAAATGAGAGAAGGGGCCTAATAGAGATTTTTACTTGATACTCGTAATAATAGCATAAAACTCCTGTTCATTGGCCAAATTTTCACTATATATAATTTAATGGAATAGACAAATGATGACGTTAGATTTTTAAGTAATTATTTTAACATCTTTAATTGAATGGGAGGTACGAAATGCCCTAAAATGTATATTCTATACTTTTTCTGTGGAGATGGGAAATGACTTGGGTTTAATTATGAGAACTTGGTTTACATGTAATTTTTTTAAAGAAAAAAAATAACAACGAAGCTAATGAAATTTGTTGAATTATATTTGTAATTAAAATTTAAAGAAACTCACGCTAAATTCTTTTAGTGTTAAATTTAATTGTTAAAAAACAGAGTTGACCGTTAAAAGAAAAAGTAGAATAAAAAAGTGAGAAATTCATGATGAATTCATTATGGATTGTGAATCATGTGAGACTCAAACCTACTTTTTAACGATCAAACTTAATATTTTAAATAGTTCAGTGTAAATTTTTATTAATTTTATTTTCGATAATATTTGTTTATTAAAAAAATAGATAAAGAAGAATAATTAAATTCATTTTAAATTCAAAATTAATTAATAATATACCGTATTTTTCAACAGTAAAATAATAATTCGCTGTAATTTATTTAATAATAAAAAGAAACTCATGCTACAGTAATTGAGCGAGCATGGTTCGTTGATGACAGACAAATCAACGTGTGCGTCTGATTGTACTTACTACTGAGAGACCTCGTATATGGCGCTTACTTGGAGTTTAGTGGCTGTCGCTTTGTGTGGCAGAGACCCGCCCACTCCGCCGGAGCCTTGTGTTTTTTTTTCCCTTTCACTTGCTTCTTGTCGTCGTGATCATTCAATATAAATAATTTAAATATATAGATATTGACATATTAAAAATTTTCTCTACTACAAAATTTAATATTATTTACTATATTATAAGAGCTAATTGCACTCACAACCCCTAAGGTTTGGCCAACTACAGGTAAAATCAACTTTATCGTTTATTAACAATGACACCCCCCACCGTTAGTTGACTTTAGTCAAAGTTAACAGTATCAGGGGTATTTTCATCTTTTTCAATTTTTAATTTTATTTTATTAAATAATAAATCAAAAAATTAAAATAAAATAATAAAATTATTTTAAAATTAAAATAATAATAAAATTAATAAAAAATAAAAAATTAATTAATTTAAATCTATTTTCCAGATCGAATCTCAATCGTCCATCAAGATTAATGAAGGGTTGAGATTCAATCTGAAAATGGATCTAAAAAAAATATATATTTTTTGGGATCTTCGAAGAACCCAGAAGGGTTCGATCGAAGAACCCAGATTAATGAAGGGTTGAGATTCAATCTGAAAATAGATTTAAAAAAAATATATTTTTTTGGGATCTTCAAAGAACCCAGAAGGGTTCGATCGAAGAACCCAGAGAGGGTTCGATCGAACCCATGGTTCTTCGTTCGAAGAACCCAGAGGGTTCTTCGATCGAACCCATTTGGGTTCGAACGAAGAACCCAGAAAACTGGGTTCTTCGAAGAACCCTCTGGGTTCGAACGATGGGTTCTTCGATCGAACCTAGAGGGTTCTTCGAAGTTCTCATCTGGGTTCGATGGAAGAACCTATCTGGGTTCGATTGAAGAACCCTTCTGGGTTCTTCGATCTGAACCCAGAGGGTGGGTTCTTCGAAGAACCTAGATTAGGTTCTTCGAAGATCCCAAAAAATTTTTTTTTTTTTTTTTTTTTGGGTGGAGTTCCAATCTCCAGATTGGATCTCCACCGTCCATCAAATCTGATGGACGGTGGAGATCCAGACTTTAATTTTTTATTTTTTTAAAAAAATTAAAAAATTTATAATAATTTTTTTATTTAATAAAAAGAAAATATTGTTTGAGGGGTAGTTTGGTTATTTTAAGGGTAACAGTTGGTCAACCGTTAAATTTAACGGAAGTCAACTAACGGTAGGGGGTGTCATTATCAATAAACGATAAAGTTGATTCTATCTGTAGTTGCCTAAACCTCAGCAGTTGTGGGTGCAATTAGCTCATATTATAATATATGGTTACTACTCTACTTGTTGTTTGTTGATGTATGTATCCCATAGCCCTAGCCCTAGGCTACAATAATGTCTAAAACCTAGTGTATGTCAGTATGTGTACTGTAATTACATTCTGTGTTGAGCTGAGCAATGACCCATCACATTTGCATGGCCAGTGCAGTCTAGCTATAGCTGCAGCTGCGCATTGCATGCAGGGTGGGGGTGGTGCACCATGATGCGCGAGCCCGTTTAGACCAAAGAATATCTGACTAGTCGTTACAGTTAGGCCTCGTAGGTCACTCCTCAAACAGTAATCTTGGAACACCGTGTCTCGATTGATCGATGTGACCCAAACCTGTTTCCCTTTTTAAAAAAAAAAGCCAACACTTTGTACTGTTTTTACCATTTTCACTCTATCTGTAATTGATGATATCGTCATCATTATTCTTGTATGTTTTCTTAGATACATTGAATTGTTTTTGGGCAACAGGATGGGATGATCTCGAAAACTGCGTCTGTGTAAATTTTTTTTTTTTTCTTATATAAGGGATTTTAACAGAGAATTGTACTGTGAATCAGTGAATGCGATGGCACAGTTTTATTATTATTAAAACTTTTGGATTGGAATCTGTAAAAAGTTTCCTGCTATGAGACTGTGAAAAAGCAGCCAGTGATAGCAGCTGCTCTATGAAGTCAACTGATGTTTACTTGGGAATTTTTTTCAACTGCTATTTACTATCATCGGTTACATTTAGAAAAAACCAAAACAACTGTTAAAAGGGCTAAACTTTTTTTCTGCTTTTCACCATTTTCACTGCTTCTGTAATTAATGATATTGTCATTATTATTTCTCGAGTTATCTTGGTTACTGTGAATTAAATTTCAGTAACAGAAATACAGAATGGAAAAATATAGATTTCGTAGACTCTGTGTGTGGGGTTTATCTGGGTTGTATTGTATCTGTCAATGTCACATATAGGATTTTAACAGAGGAATTGCACTGTGTGATGATACAACTTTACTGGTGAGGTGGATTGGAAAAGCTTCGTAAATTTTGTAAAAAGTTAATTTATTGCCATCTGTAAATAATGAAAATGTATGAAAATATAATGAAAGAAATGTGTAAAATGATGAAAGTGAGAGAAAATGTAATGGAGGAAAAAATGTACATCTGTTTCATTAATCTTATGAGGTATATATACATAAAGATATAACACATAAAGTCTATCACCCACCTAATATTCACCTAACACTCACCTAACATTACATAAAGTCAAGAGTACACCTAACACTCACCTAACATTACATAAAGTCAGAGTACAACAAACACTCACCTAACATTACATAAAGTCAAGAGTACACCTAACACTCACCTAACATTACATAAAGTCAAGAATACACCTAACACTCACCTAACATTTCCTAATAGTCAAATATACATTTAAGATTACTAATACTCCCCCTCAAGTTGGAGAGTGAATATCATGAAGTCCCAACTTGTTACGTAAATTCACAAACTGATCCTTTCCTAAAGCCTTCGTAAATACATCAGCCAATTGCAAGTGTGAAGAAACAAAAGAAGGATTGATTATTCCGGCTTGTACTTTTTCTCGTACTATATGACAGTCTATCTCAATGTGCTTTGTACGCTCATGAAAGACAGGATTCGCAGCAATGTGTAAAGCTGCCTGATTGTCACAAAATAATGGTGCAGGAGTTGTTTGAGGAACCTTTAGGTCATGTAGTATGTAACGCAACCAAGTTAACTCCAAACATGTGTTAGCCATTGCTCGATATTCAGCCTCAGCTGATGATCTAGAGACATTGGCTTGCTTCTTAGATTTCCATGATATGAGAGAACTTCCAAGGAAAATACAGTAGCCTGTAACTGATCTTCTTGTGGCACGACAACCTCCCCAATCTGAATCACAAAAAGCTTTCAAAGTTAAACTGTTTATGGAGGGAAGTAATAATCCCTGACCAGGTGTACCTTTGATGTATTTGAGGATTCGAATGGCAGCGTCCCAATGAGGTATTCTAGGTTCTTGCATGAACTGGCTCAATGTGCGAACTGAATAAACTATATCGGGTCTTGTCACTGTAAGATATATCAATCTGCCAACTAGTCTTCTGTACTTTGTTGGATCATTTAGCAATGCTCCATCAGTGGGAGTAAGTTTCAAATTCTGCTCCATTGGAAAATTGTTGGGACACGCGCCTAAGAGTCCAGAATCTTGTAAAATGTCCAACGCATACTTTCTTTGTGACATAAAAATGCCTTTTCTGGAGCGAGAAAATTCAATACCGAGAAAGTACTTCAAGTTTCCAAGATCTTTGATACGGAAGCGTTTAAGAAGGAATCTTTTGAGACGTTCCATTTCATGTAGATCATTTCCTGTGAGAAGTATGTCATCGACATATATAAGAATTGCTGTAAAAGAAGTACCTTGAGTTTTGGTGAAAAGGGAATAATCAGCCTTTGATTGTTGATAGCCGGCCTTTCTGATAGTATCTGAAAATGTGGAAAACCAATTTCTTGATGCTTGTTTAAGTCCATAAAGAGACTTGTTGAGCCGACATACAGTGTGCTCCCCCTGTCGGCGAAGACCAGGTGGAGGTTCCATGTAGACAACTTCATGAAGGTCGCCATGGAGGAAAGCATTTTGAACGTCCAATTGGTGGATGTGCCAATGGCGAGCAGCAGCGACAGTAAGAAGACAACGAAGTGTTGTAAGCTTTGCTGTTGGAGAAAATGTTTCTTGATAGTCAATGCCCTCAACTTGATTGTATCCTTTAGCAACAAGACGAGCTTTGTAGCGTTCAATGGTGCCATCAGATTTGTATTTGATTTTGTAGACCCATTTGCAACCAATTGGTTTGTGGCCAATGGGCAAAGGGACTAAGCTCCATGTGTTGTTGAGCTGCAATGCTTCTAATTCTGTATTCATAGCTTGTCGCCAATGTGGATTAAGGACAGCTTGAGCATAATTTTTAGGCTCAGTGTGATCTGTGATGTTAACTAGAAAAGTAGAATGGGAAGGTGAAAAACGTGAGTATGAAAGAAAATTAGAGAGTGGATATCGAGTACCTGGTATAGGACTTGCTGCAGAGGTAGATTGATGTGCCTGAGATGACATTAGGAAGTCTCTATGCCATGCCGGAGGTCGCTTAGGCCGTGTTGACTGTCTCGGAGGTGGAATGGTAGTAGTTTCAGAAGGAATATTTGATGGGTCTAAAAGTGGTGGTAAGGTTTCGGCATCTGGTGTGTTTGTGGAAGGTTGATCAATGCTGGAGGGAACAACAGGTGTGGGTGAGATGGGTTCATGTGTATTAGATGTTGTTTGCTCGGATTGGTGAGGATTGGTGTTAGAAGAGCATGGTGGTATGATAGACTGCATTTCTGTGGTCTCAGATATGAAATTAGGCACCACAAAATCAGAAGTGGATGGGGTTGAGATAGATGAAAAAGGAAAAATGGATTCATGAAATTTGACATCACGACTGACAAAAAATTTCTTGGTTTCCATGTCATATAATTTGTATCCCTTTTGCCCAGTCGGATATCCAACAAAGATGCAACACTTGGCACGAGGTTCAAATTTTTGAATGGGATGTACAATAGTTGCATAGCATAGACAACCAAAAACCTTTAAGTGATCAAGTGATGGCGGGCGACTATATAGCATTTCAAAAGGTGTTTTATTTGAGAGCAATGGTGATGGCAACCGGTTAATGAGATAAACTGCAGTTAAAACACATTCACCCCAAAAATGTAAAGGTAAATGAGATTGAAAAAGTAGTGCTCGTGCCACAGTGAGAATATGACGATGTTTCCTTTCAACGACTCCATTTTGCTGTGGGGTGTAAACACAAGTGCGTTGATATTCAATGCCATGAAGTCTAAAAAAGTTTTTCATAGATAAAAATTCAGACCATTGTCTACTCTAACTGCTTTGACATATGCATGAAATTGAGTGTAAACAAAATCAATAAAAGATTTCAAAATGTTTTGAGTTTCAGACTTGTGCTGCATAAGGAATATCCATGTGCATCTTGTAAAGTCATCTACAATGGTAAGAAAAAATCGTGCCCCTGAGTGTGTATGAACTTTGTGAGGACCCCAGATATCACAATGCAATAAATCAAATGGAGCATGAGTTGATATGGAGCTTAATGGAAATGGAAGTCTTGTTTGTTTTGCCATGGGACAAACAGTGCAATTATTATCATAAGAAATATTGTTTGAAGATAATAAGGAAGAAGCTAATTTAAGACGAGATGGTGATGGATGTCCAAGACGCATATGCCATAGATTGGAAGGCTGTGAAATTTGATGACAGGTTGACATCCTTTGTAAGGGAGGCATGTAATAGAGACCACCATGTTGTTTACCCGAGCCAATCATCTTCCCCGTAGCCAAGTCCTGTAGAACACAAAAGGTGGGAAAAAAAATGGCACAACAGTTTAGGGCAGAGGTAAGTTTGCTTACAGAAATTAGATTTAAGCGAAAACTAGGAACACATAAAACATCATCTAAAGTGATGTTGGAATTAAAGATACAGTGCCAGTTGAAGTGATTGATGCTGTAGATCCTGTTGGTAAATTAACAATAGGTATGGATGATGATTGTGTTTTGGTGAGAAGTGTGGAATCAGAAGTGATATGATCGGTGGCTCCACTATCTAAAATCCATGGCTTTGTAAATACAGAATTAATTGAAGCATTGGAAAATGGATACAGACCTGTCGCATTTGCATAAGTGTATTTATTACCAGCACCATGGTTTGAAGTCATAATTGATGAAGACAAGAAAGCTGTTGAAGTTGCTTGATGAAAATTATGTGCAAGACGTTGTCCGGATCAGAAACTTGCTCTGATACCATGTAAAATAATGAAAATGTATGAAAATATAATGAAAGAAATGTGTAAAATGATGAAAGTGAGAGAAAATGTAATGGAGGAAAAAATGTACATCTGTTTCATTAATCTTATGGAGGTATATATACATAAAGATATAACACATAAAGTCTATCACCCACCTAATATTTCACCTAACACTCACCTAACATTACATAAAGTCAAGAGTACACCTACACTCACCTAACATTACAATAAAGTCAAGAGTACAACAACACTCACCTAACATTACATAAAGTCAAGAGTACACCTAACACTCACCTAACATTACATAAAGTCAAGAATACACCTAACACTCACCTAACATTCCTAATAGTCAAATATACATTTAGATGTACTAATATCATCAGCCCATGATATATCTGAAAAAATGCAGGCACTGTGATGCTGATAACAGCCTTCACTGTAGATTCAACTGATGCTTGCCTTGTACATTTTTTAGTGATCTAAAATACTTAAATGGGAGTGGTGTGGATTATGTTGAAGGGGTTTTGCTACGTACTCGTGTTTGGATTATGTATTTTACAATGGGAGTGTGTGGATTTTAACCTATAATGTGTACATATGAAGTTACTTATAATTTGTATACATGGATGTAGAGGATTTTATTAGCGATAATACATTCAATAATAAACGTGCTATACTAATTTTAATGTACTATTATAAAAAATATACTATAAAAAATTAAATACACTGTCTTATTTTTTCAATGTAGAACTCAAGTTATATAAAATGTTAAGAATTAAAAATATTGAAATGAACAATTTTAATTTCTGTAGATAGTCAAAAATAGGTTGACATTATCAATTCCCGTAGCACGTCTATAATGAGTACCGATGAATAAAGATGGAAACTGGAGTATTATTATCAAATTTTGTTCTTTTAATCTTAGAATGAGTTATTAAACTTCGAAGTATGATATCTCGGAGCATTTTCATTTATTCTTAGTATTATGATCTACAAAAATAATAATTAAAATGCAAAACATAAACAAATACCAAAAAAAAATAAAACAAAAATTGGGCTTATTACGCTTGTAATGTTGTCACCACAACTTAAGAACTAGCTAGAAATCAATTTATATTTATGTCATCTTAAAATAACTTAAAATATAATGTTCCTACAATTTAAGTTGTCATTTATAAATAATCTACCGTAGAATAAAATTCTTAATTTCACAAAATTCATAAGATAAAAATCATATAAACAAGTACTAATGCAAAAAATTTCTAATTTTACAAAACTATTAAGTAAAAAAATATATTCATAACAAGAAGAAATTTAATTAGCATAAAATGTAATTAACTCATATAGAGTTAATTACACTCAACCTCTCTGAGGTTTAGCTATTTACACTCGGAATCAACGTTTGCATTAATTGACACTAACCTCCCCTCACGTCACTTTGACCATTAGAATAATGTTGACTTTTGCCAAATTTATTAAATGACCAAAATACTCCTGTTAATTAATATTATCAATTTTTACTGCTCATTAAAAAAATTGATGGTGGAATCCAGATTGGATCTCCACTAAGAACAAAAAAAAAAAAAAAAAAAAAAATTTTTGAAACTTGAATGTGGATTCGATCTCGAACCTAGAGGATTCGTCTTCGAACCCAGAAGGGCCTAACCAAAGTAAAACGCCACTTACAATTGGTTGACAGAGAAATGTTTAGAGAGATTGTGATCAAATTTGCACAAAGTGAAAGAAGACAGTAAAAGCCTAACTATTTAGTACAAATGTTGGTGGAAGTTGATATATTGAATTAACATTAGGGCCTAACCAAAGTTTAGGCTCGCTAATGTATAATTAGATAAATTTCTTCTTTTTAATTTTTTTTATATTAAATAAAAAATAATAAAAAGATAAAAATACCCTTTCACCAGTTTTAATTAACTTGATTAATGCAAGAGGCGGTGCGTATTATTAAATTAAAAAGTCGTTTATGCCTGTAATTTGATAAACTTATAGTGGGTTTATATGTAATACCCTTCATATATTCCCAATAAATTAGGATTGACCAAGTGCACAGCAGAGGGAATTTAAAAGAGAAAATAGCACTCAATACAAACAGATTGGATGATGCAGAATTTTCAAGAGGAATTTTTGATAAATGTCAAAATCATTCTTCAGTAATTAAGCCTAATCACAAGCACATTATATGAATTATATTAACTCAAATCTACAAAGTTCTTTCTCACATGCAATTGTTTGAATTCCACATGGATGTGTACTCTAGTCTTATTTTAGGACAGTTTTTAGAACTATAAATTTCGGTACGCTGTACATCCATGCACTCTCGTTTGAGTGGTGCACACCTCTTCCCTTTTACGTAGCGGTAGAGGTTTAATTGTTATTACGTGTGTTTACTAATATGTATGCGGTGAATGTTATTAGGAGTAGATATCTTCTGATGTTATTTGATAGATCTCGACAAACCCTTCAACCCGATAGATGTTGAATCTTATTAAGAGTAGATATCTTCCGGTGTTATTTGATGGATCTCAACAAACCCTTCAACCCGATGCATGTAAGATTTTATAAAAAAAAATTTCTTCTAGGATCTGCCTAAATACTTTTCTACCCAATTGCCTCCACTTCCCCAAAAATCAAATTAGGCCTTAGAGTAGTGGTATGGGGGATCGCTCTTAAGGGTCTAGAACGCTCGTGGTGTGAAGTTCGAATCCTACAGTTACTGCGCGAGTTTCTGACTTACTTTGTTCACCTACTGTGGGGCCGGGGAAGGTGGACTTAAGGGTTTTACCGTCTTCACAAGCGGGCTTAGGACGTACGGGCCCAAGATGTGAGTGGCCCAAAGGCGGGTTTCCCTCAGATATCCAAAAAAAAAAAAAAAAAAAAACAACTGTAGACTCCGGCAATTGAATTCTTTTGAAGACTTTGCTCAACTACGGCTTCTAATATATATAAATAGTCACTGAATCTCACTTCGTTTTCCAAGCAAGAAGAGAGAATTAAACTGTCTGAAAATGGCTTACTTCTCTTACAAGAAACTTGTATTGTTTTTCTCATGTGTTGTCTCTTTTGCTTTCCTTGCACAGAGTGACCAACCCAATATTCCATACAGAGCTGTGAATCTTGGGAATTGGCTTGTCACAGAGGGATGGATCGAACCTTCTCTCTTTGCTGAAATTCCCAACAATGATCTTTTGTTAATCTTTACTTGTTTTATTTGCATTGCATATTACATATAACTCATCACCCAAACTAGTAATTGATTTTTTGATATCTGGTAGGATGGAAATCAAATTCAATTGATGTCCACAAAGTTTCAGAAATATGTCTGTGCCGAAAGTGGAGGTGGAACGATCGTTGTAGCCAACCGTACCTCAGCCTCTGCTTGGGAAAATTTCAGAGTAAGTGACTAGTCCTATAACATTATAAGATCTACTAAAAATTTCATTAACATTGCTTTGATGATTAAAACTATCTATATTCGAACAAAACGAGTCTACCTCTAATTAGTCGAAATTGTGAATCTACAGTTATTATAATAACACATTGTACAGTTGTGGAGGATCAATGAGACATTTTTCAATCTGAGAGTGAACTATAAGCAGTTTTTTGGACCCAGAGACATTTCAGATTGAGAGGAATAATAATGATCGAAATCGGGTTCATCTCAGAGCATCAAATGGGATGTTACTCCAGATATTATATGTTCAATTGGAATAACATCATCATTGTTACTTAATTATAATTAATAAGAACAAATGCTAACTAATTATTTCTAAGCTATAATTAGGTAAGATCAGGGACGCGATTGACTGCAGATTATTCAGGCTCAAGCTGGGATGATTCTGATCCATCTGTCTTCAAAATGTCAATAGTCAGGACTTTACAGGGTGAATACCAAATCACAAATGGCTATGGCCCTGATAAAGCACCTCAGGTTCTGAGGGTAGGATTTCAAATTAAAACTTGAAAACAGGATTGACAGAAAATGTTTTTCCTAGCAAAAGTGTATGTTTCCAGGATCATTGGAACAGTTACATCACCGATGCGGATTTCAATTTCTTGTCATCACATGGTATCAATGCTGTGAGAATTCCAGTTGGGTGGTGGATAGCAAAAGATCCCAATCCTCCAAAGCCTTTTGTTGGGGGCTCCTTGCAGGCCTTGGACAATGCTTTCACTTGGGCGCAGTAAGTTCCTGAAAACTCGTCCCAAGTCCAAAGCGGACAATATCTGAATTTAGAAACTCATTGAATATAGAAGTATTTGTTTCACTGTCTGTAAAAATACAGCAAGTATGGGATGAAGGTGATTGTCGATTTGCATACGGTCCAAGGTTCACAAAATGGTAATGAACACAGTGGAACAAGGGATGGTTTTCAGGAATGGGGAGATTCCTACATGCCAGATACTGTAGCTATTATAGATTTCCTTGCTGCAAGGTTTGAATTCACTAACTTTCCATAAAATGCTTTGTAAATTGTATTTAGATTCAAGTGGATGATTGAAAACGGCTATATACACCTCTAGACTTGAGACTTTTACTACTTATCAATTAGTCTACTTTTAAGTATAAAAATAATGCTTACAATATAGACATATTTTTATGGTTTGTACGTAACTCATGAGCTATGTGCTGGAGAGAATTAGGAAGATAAAATTTAGATAGAAATACATGAGATTATGAGACCAAATGCACCCTATATGCCTCATTATATATATATATATATATAAATATAATATCTGAGATAAACAATACTTTGATGAATTCCATTTGTTTACCTAAACAAATTAGACTATTACGTTATTTGCTAATGAAGTTGATCTCAAACTAGTGATTGAAAACAATTCCATCTTTCACACAGATAAATAATAATCATAAACCAATGGAAAAATAGACTTTGACTAATGTGAAGAACTGGTGTGGATTAGACAGTTGGTTTCATTACACACTTTGACTTTATTGTCAGCCTTTGACATTAAAGTTGGCATCTTCACCAGTTTTGCGTTAATAAATTCCAATTAAAAAGCTGGAAGAAGAAAAAAAAAATCAAAGATTCTTTTGCAGGTTTGATCTGATTATGACCCTTTGAGATCCAAATATGAACATATATATGAATTCATCAAAGGTCCAAGTGACTTTTCTGCTCCCAGCTGCCCTGTCAAGGTGGGGTTGGTAGCATGAATCCATGTGATTTCCAACTATATGTGGATGTGGGTCCTCTCTGCATTTGCTCATGAGTTGATGTAGAATAAATAGAAAGATCAGAGATGGATGGAGGAGAGCTCATGAGAAAGTATGTGAGGTTGTTCTCATGGTAGCCTTACTCTCTGAGTCATATTATTATTGAGAGCATTTTCCTCTCATATATATCCCATCTTACCAAATCCCACCATCACCATGTGATTTGCTTTTTAGATTAAATCCAATCAACTTTTATATATATATATTTAATGGAACACATCTTGATTCATGCTGTTCTCTTCATAATTTATCTCCAAACTTCCAACCCATGGAAGCTGCAATATATTTGTTTAATTTTTCAAGCTTTGACTAGCATTAAGTTTCCTTTTACTATTGCAGGTCCTATGATGCTTCTTCTGTTATCAACATATATAGCTAGATGCATGATTCTTATATACTTCTCTTTCTCTCTCTCTCTCTCAGCAAACCTCTTCTCCCTCCATTGTAGTCACCTCCATGTTTTTCAACATATGGAGTCTCACATAGATTTACAGGAGCACTATAAGGTATGTGTTCCATTTCTCTTCTACTTTAATTTGTTGTTTGATTTCATCCTTGACCGTATTAGACAAGCAATCCATACAATTTTCTAAGATTATCTCAATTTACTTATAATCTGTCTTATTTTGTCCTTGGTGATCATCTATCTTTCTATCATTTTGATATCAATAAGCTTATAATTCTCATTATTTCAAGTTTCAACATAAGTATATTTTAAGTGACGCTATTTAAGATTCAATACATGTTGTAGTCGTGTTTTTATTGTTGTTGGAATATTAAATCGGTTTAAATTGAAGCATAATTTAATTTTTAGGAGGGAAGAATAAAATAAATAATAAATGAATTTTAAAGGGGATGATTTCTCTCTCTCTCTCTCTCTATAATGGAACCATATCTCATGTTTCTATCAACTCTGGATATAGTGCATTTTGTGATGTCAAGAAGCATAAATTGTATTATTAAATTATTAACTTTATAATGTATAAATTAATCATAAATCAAAATTTATGGACCTTAATATGAATCTGTTGGTCTTACAAAAACGTAAATTTTCTGATAAAATTGGGCCTATGTTCATGGATAATATGAATGGGCCCAAAATTGTCGTTTTCAATTGAAGGAGACAAATAGGCTAGGTTGCTCTATGGTTTCTTTAGTCAATAGAAATGGGCCCTAAATTGAGGTGGTTAGGATTACTAGCCCAAATTAATATTATTAATGCATGTAAACTCTATAATCTTGTAGATTTTGTGAGTAATTAGGAAATCTTTCTTATTAACAATCACTTAAAATTTTTAATTTCATATATTCATAGCTCAAATCAAAAGATAAATAGAGTCCAAATTCTTTCTTGTTTTATCTTTTTCGATTTCTTGTTTTTATGTTCCTCGAGCTACGAATTTCGTGGCTCATGGTCATAGTTTACCTAAACTAGCTCTGTTTGTTTTGGATGAGCAAGTTGGCTAGAATACCGTCCTCCTTATGTGGAAAATCTGATTCTGAAGAATACATAATAGTTTGTTTGTAATCTTCTGTGTTAGCTTAATGAATTTTTTTTTTTTAAAAATAATAATAAAGTCTAGATTCCTTCTTCCTTGATCGATAATGGTTATTAGTAATTTAGTTTTGAGCTTGTTACACTATCAAAGTGTATAAATGAGGCAGATACAATATTTTCATGAAAATACTAGTTTTTATGTGCACATATACGTGTATATATGTATAAAAATAGTATCTAACTAAAAATAATGTACAACATATACGAAACCCCCAGTTTTTCTTATTTGTTGTAATGTAATAAATACTTCGGTTAATTGGCTAGCTAGAAGATTTTCATTATTGATTTCTTTTAGTTTAATTTGCATAATATTCCTCTCATAAAATAATTAATATTTTAAAAAAGCTTATTATTTAGGTATTATATTCTTCAACCAAAACCCAACTTGTAACATAATATGTACAAAAGATTATCCTAACCAGTGGATGATCATTTTAAGTATGTAATTGTTAAGTTGCGTAAAAGTTGCTAAATATAGACATTTTTTGAAATACAATATATAGTTGTTCATAGTCTAAAGTTAACTAGTGGATCATCATTTTATAAATCTTAGTCTAAGTAAAAATTATTTGTGACGATGTGTATAAATTAATTATAAATAATTAGGACAAGTGCACGGGTAATACCAAAAAATAAAATAGCATATGATGACACGAGTGAGTGTTACAATTCGCAATTTATTATAAACTTGCACACGAAGAGAATATGTGGTTGTGTAGATCGATCCATGATATGAAAAAAAATAATATTATAATTAATTAAGATGTCTAATTAAATAGCTGATTAATTTATTGTAATTAATTAAGGTAGCTAATTCAGTAGTGATTAATTATACTGAAATTGAACGTGTGAGCTCTTGTAGTAGGTAATTGATTAATTAAGTAGCTAGCTACAATTATTGGGTTGTAACATTAATATTAAATGTGACTCAAAATATGTGTTCAATACACGTCACATGACATGAAATTAAAGAAGATAATTTTTATTTTTTAAGACTTAGGGGAGGAGGGATTTAAACTTACGGCCTCAACTTTGTTTAGAAGTGTGGTTATCAACGGGCTCTGCCTCCAACCACAAATTAAAGAAGATAATAACTAGTTTAATCGTTTGTATTTTTTTGTAGTAGAAAAATATGTTTATTAGAGAATCGAGTGAGCGTTTTAACATTAAACGAACACATACTAAGAGTACAAGCACAAGGAATATACTCACAACCGCGTTTAACAGTTTTTTTATGGGCCAGTTACACTTTTTGGATTGTATTTTAGGAGATGTATTCAATCTAGAGTTTGTTGGAATTTAATAGGTTTTTTGTAAATGATAGATTTTGTTGGAGTTCATAGATTCCATATATGTTTTGTTAGATTCTATATAGAGTTTGTTGGATTTTTTCATAGACTTATATGCAATTTGGATAGATTTTTAATTATTTGTCTTGAAAAAATAATATTTGATTGATAATAGTTTGAAATTTATCAAATTTCATGGGGGTATGACAAGATTTGTTATGAGCCTTTTTTAATACATTCAATTCCATCACTTAAACAATTCCAACAAAGTTAATGACTTTTTTAATACATCTAGATTTTAATGGAACTTTAAAAGTCTAGATTGAATACACCCAAATTTCGATGCACTTTGGACTGAATATATAAAGATAGTCTAGATTGAATAAACCCAGACTTTTATTTTTAAAATTATAACCAACTCTAGATTGAATACTGACCCCCTTAATTTTAGATTGGACTAAAAAAATTTCATACTTCTTTTCTGTTTTGTCTTTTCAGTAATAAGTTACACATATTATTCACCTATTCACGTAAAATCTTTTATTTCATAGTTAATACGATTGGAATATATAAATATAATTAATTTACAAAAAAAATGTTATATTTGCAACGGAAATACTAATCCGTGACAAATATTAAAATTTTTAAATCTTTTATCGCGAATACTCTGTGATAAAAAGATTTTTCCAACAGTTATTACCCGTAGTAAAACTTGTGACCATAGGAGTATTTACAATCTCTTTTATCGCGGATTACAATATATTTTCCCTGCGGTAAAATATCATCTTTTATTTTTATTTTTTTGGTGATATAATATTTTACTTATAATAAAATAGACAAATCTGCTTCAATTATTAACTTTCTCATAATAATTAGTCTCTTCTCTGGTGATGATCATCATCTTCTAATTATGCACCCAAGTGAGAAAAATGACATTTGTTGCAAGTATTATTTAAACTAGTTATAATTAAGCATATAATTAGCAAACAGTAATCAAGTGTCAGTTTCACTATCTTTCATTGTCCTTAGCTGTTATTATTCTGATGTCATTGCCGATGGAAGTTAAGCCAACAATCAAAATGTAGTAGTTGATGCCCTAAAAAAAAATTGAAAAAAACATATATTAATTAATCATGTTTGTACGTAACCAAATAATGAAATATTTTATAGAAGATTTGCTTATAGTAATTAATTAATTATATGTATACAATATAATCTCATTTTCTATAATTTTAGACAAAACAGTTGAGAAAATTAAAACTATAGATGCCAATGCCATATATGATGAGTAACAAAGAAGATACGAATTAACAATGTGTGACTCCACTGTCATTTCAGAAGAAAACATAAAACAACTAGACTAACTTAATAATTAATAAATTAATTGATTAATTAGGGAACACAAAACAAAACCGTGTGGGCACTAGAGTGAAGTCCAATAGGGTTTCAAGCTCAATTAAAGTGAACCTTTCCACACGTAATCATCATTGAAATGGTAAAGATATGATGAAATTAGCAGAGATTTTCAATACCCCACTTAATAATTAATTAATTAGGGTTTGATGATCAATTAGGGTTGTTGGGTTGTGAATAGTTTGAAAACGGTTCCAAGTTGGTGTGTTTGATGCTTGCTCTCTCTTTAATACTAATCACGTGTACTAGACGTAATACATGTAGAGATTTAACTATATAATTAATTTCTTATTAACTGTTTTACATTTGTTTAATACATACAATATTTGCTTGGAGTAACTGTCATGATCACATTTTAATCCAATATTCTTGGTTTATTTAAATGAGTTTCTTAATACAAAGAGAAAGATCAACCTCTAAAAAATTCCTTATTTATTTTGCTATGTTTTTCAATTCTTTTTTTTTTTTTTGTTAAACTCTAACTAATACATGATTATGATGGTCAACAGAAGCTGGTGGACCCTATTAATTTCTTATTAACTCTAAGATAGGGTTTTCAAATCTAATAGTATTTTTTGAATGAAATTATATATATAGGTTTTATTCGTTAGCTAGAACAATCATTATTTCACAATTTGTAGGATCAGAAAATTAAATCTCTAATAGCAATACGTATATGACGTTTAAACCTATTCTAACTTGGATTAGAAAATTTAATTTATTAACCGTACAAATTATAGTTATATTGAAACTATGTTTGGTTTAATTATATAAAGTTCCATCTAACTAATTGATGTCGGTAAGTTTCCTCATTAATTTCATTGAAGTGGATTACAAAAGTAAAAGTTGATTAGAAGAAGGGAGCCATTCCATTTGAAACAAGTAGATTAATTTATTTTCTGAATCTCGATCATTCCAAGAAATTAGCAGCTTAATTAACTAATAATTAATCATAAAATTAAGAATATAAAATGGAGTTGTTTTATTTCTTTTTTTGCATGGAAACAGAAAGGACAGATTGAGAGACAATCATATTTATATACGTGGCAAAGACAAGTATAGAAAGTCCGAGTTTAGATGCATTGGGTAGAAACTTAGGAGATTAATTAAGCAAATCATCATCAGTTGTTTAGCTGACACTATATAACTGTGATAAATATATTTATTTAATTTGTAATTAAAAAAAAAAAAGAAAAAAAAAAAACGTACGTACACACACTATTCAGGTCATGACATCACTTAATTAACCTCTCTAAATTCTTTATTAATTAAACTCTCCTTTTTCAAATTTTGATGTTATCAAGGTGGTCAGGCCGACAAGGAACCCTCGTTGAAGAAGTAATCTTTCTGTCTCTCTCTCTCTCTCTCTCTGAAAAATCGTAGGTTTCGTGAAGAGGGTATCAAAGAATAAACCTAATAAATTCGTAAAGAAGATTTAGGGTTAATTTCTTTTAGGAGTAAAACTTGTAAGAGACAACAAATGAGGTAAGTGAAGGAGGAAAAAAGAGGAAAGAGAGAAGAAGAAAATAATAATAATAAAAATGGGTTTTGTGATCACTGAATTCTCGATCGTCCTTGTTAGTTTGACTTGTGTTGGGTGTGGCCATTCATGGACAGATGTTGTTGTTCGATCTTTTTAATTATATAAGTGAGTTTAGGTTTGAAAGAGGTAGCTTCTGATGTAAGAATGCAAACTGGCATGCCTTTTTCTTTTGGACAAATTGCACCCTCCATCTTCATTCTATATCCAAACAGCCATTCACATTCGCATTCGCATTCGCATTCACATTCACATACTATGAATATTATTTCATCTAAATCTCGTATATATATACAAATAATATATGGTATGTAACTTCATTTCTTCTAATCATGAGGGCGATTCTACCGGATAGATGTATCATGAATATACGTCTTATATGAGCTAGGGAAGATTAATTTGTAGTGTTTACTAACTTCTATTACAATGGTAATTTCATTTATTGGGTGCTTTCTTTATCTGGAATATTACTACCAATGAAAGGAATTAGAGTGCTTTCTTTTGAAAATTTTCCCAAAAACATTGACATTCATTCACTATATGCGTGTATGTCGACGATGGAGATGTTGGAAAATCCGAGTTAGAAACGAATCTCTCATTAATTGATTGATTGAATTTTTTTTTTCTCTAACAGGTAAGAATTTCAAGTTAGATACTGCTCATCTCACAGAAAGGAAGGTGAAAAATATCTGTAGCTCTGAGTTGTCTCTCTCAACCTTTACTTACTTGAGTGTGATACTATGATAGAGGACAACAAAGAAAAGGACAAAGCCATTGACGAATTCTCGAGGTTAAAGAAGAAGAACGCGTCTACATGTTTATGATCATCTTGATCATGTGGTTTTCAAAGAAAAGGATGGTAGAAATATGGAGCGTTGGCTGCACCAACTTCCTCTCTACCCAGCTCCCTCTATGGTCAAACGAGTCACATCTGTGCATGTCCTTTTCTAACTGTGAGTTTCTTAATTTGTCATCAAACTCAAGTATTAATTGTTACTTTGACAATCTTATACATATGAATCATGTTTTGCAATATTAAATATAATATGTATATATATTTTATAAGGCTCGGTGTGGACATCTGTATTTTATTATAGAACAAATATTTACTTTTTACTAAACTTTTTACGTAAACAATCAACTCTTAGCGTAAAAAATTTACAAAAGAATAAAATAATAAATTCTACAAAATTGTTGGATGTAAAATTTAGCGTTCACATAAAAATAAAGGATGGACATACAAAAATGAGTCCGTCATTTTTTTTATATACTTACCGTTATATTTTTACACATAAAAAGAATGAAGCCATTAGCACAACATCTTCTTTTTCTTAAGAAAATGAATGGGGATTTGTTGTTGGGGTAGAAAATATATGTTTGTTTTGGGTTGTAAGTTGCATGAAGAAGCTAGCATAACGTATAAAAAAAGCAAACACATAGTATTTCTATGGTGTCGGATTCCATTAATTTTTTCGTCCAGGAAAATAGATTCGGAATATTTGTATGTGATGAGCAAACTAATATATATATATATATATATCTCCATTTTTTATACGTATAAGGAGATGGCCTATGAGCAATGTGGTTGGTTTCTGATGCAAAAAATCATGATGCACACGTGGAAAGAGACTCCACTTGTAAAATTTGCATGAGGGACATCATGAGAGTAGTACTCAATCTATCTGTATGTTATGCAAAGCAAACAGATATATACAAGAAATTAAAAAATTAATGATCAAATTACGTGTATTACATCATGCATTAATTTGAAGCCCTAGCTATTCCTACCACCTTTTATTAGCAGAAATTATACAATTACTTGTTCCGGGGCCAACCTTATTGTTTGAGACACAATTTATTCTCTGCTGTGAACACATGTAGACTAAGATCTGATGCACTTGTAGATCACACGTTACTGGTCATAATCATGCTTTACTTGTCTAATTTATAGAGTCAAGAATATAAGAAATGTTATACTTATAATTAATTAGAATTCTGTACATGCTTTAGAATGCAGACTAACGGTAACTTTTAACATAGAACATAAAATTAATTAAAGTAATTATTCTACATAGAATTTATCAGTCCACATAGATTTTTAAATTGCATACTAGAATGTGATTGTTGAGTGATCATTAATATTCACTATCTCTTTCTTGTCATATATAGTATTGTAGATATAGGATTAAATTTATGTTAGAGAGAATATTCATTATATGTTTACGCACTTAGACATATCTAAAATAAAATAAAAATTGAGTTAATAAACAACTACAACGTAATTAATTAACAATTCGAGCTAGCTGATGATCTTAATTAAATAAGATCATCCAAACTAATATTCGTTTGTTTCAAATTGCAATGTTCGAACAAGCCAAGATTCTCTTTTGTGTTGTTTGACAATTAAAATAAAATTGAGAAGATTATATATATATATATATATATATATATATATATATATATATATATCCTCATATAAGCGTCTCATGAATATATGTACTTGACATTTTGTTTATTAAAGAAAATAATATTGTATTGTTGTGATTGTATCCTTCAAATTTCTTTTTTCTTCCCTTGGATAGGACTCTAAAAAAGCCAACGATTGTCTACTATTCAATAGGCTGGGATTCCCGTGGAATTTGTCAATGATGCCCTGTTGAGTAATATTGCAGGCTAAAAAAGATCAGTATCTGCATACAAACAACCACAAACAGACATACATTTTAGAGGGACACATGATCAACCGAGTATATATAACTTATTATATCTAACATGCATGCAGCATTGTTGGAGCTGATGGCCATGGGATGCAAGTAAATCATATATGCATATTACATATTTAGAGTCACTTATCACATCTCCACTTTCTAGGATGCAGATGTCTCTCTTGAGATTGAATTTATATATATATATATATATATATATATATATATGTATGTATGTATGTGTGTGTGTGTGTTGTGATTCAGAACAGAACAGAACAGATGATCACACTTGAACAAAGGAATGAACTAATTAAGCTTCACTAGACCTGATCGTACTCTTTAATGGAAGATCGATGTGGCATAATGAGATTGGTGTAAGCTCAATAGGGATACAAAAGGAGGTGTGCTTGAGAGGAGCCAAACCCTAGGTTTTGAGTGGGAGAAGTAGTAGCGGTAAAGCTGGCCAGAAACTATAATAAAAATTAAATTTTACATATATGAAAGAAAAACTGAGGGCCCATTTATATTAAATGTATATTAATTTATTAATATAGAATACGTGAAATATAAAAGAGAGAAGCCATGCAATCAGTGACGAAACATAGCGTGCATGGAATGGCTTCCTCTGACCAACAGAAGACGTGCCACCTGTTCCTTGATGCTGACTTTTGCAACTTTAATCCACTCTTGATTATTTGTTTTTGATGATTAATTACATATTAAATCTTCTTAATCCAACCGTATCTGTTTGATTATATTTTGGATTGAAAACCCCATACAGCTAGCCCTCAATTTTCTACAATACCATTCTTGCCCCTCTTCTTCTTTTAATTTTTTTTTAAGGGTAATCAATCATTAAACGTATTGTTCGGATATCTACATTCATAGCGGGAGACTACTTCCACAATAAGGGGAGAAAATTACTTGTACATGCTAGTAAATGTACATGGTGAGAGTTAAACCCTACTACTGAAGTAGAAAAGAGATGCACTAACCACTCAAAATGTAAATAGATGTTCTTCAACTTCAGTTGATCATGGATGTTGTTATAACATGTGATTTTTATTAGAAAGATAGGTAAAATTAATAATGAAAAAGCACATTATCATATAACATAACGATGAATGGAAAGGAAATGATATCATAAAATATTCTCTATTTGTATAAGCTTTGATGACTAGTATGAGTTTTTACTTCAACACATTTAAAATTTATGATTTGTTATTAAATAAAAAGGAAATAACACTACAAAAAAAATGATCTTTACCGTGGAGGAAATATATTATAATCCGTAATTTTCGCGTGAAATCCTAATAACATCCTATTATCTATATTATAGGTGATCCTTTACAAAATTATTTTAAAAACAAAAAGAAAAATTTGTATGTGGAGAGTATAAATTCATGAAAGAAAGGAAGAGCTTTGAACATTGTATCTATACAATACATTAAGTAAAATGGTAGGGTCCAAGTCCTATCATGAGCATTTCTCAGCATTTGTGAATAATTTTTTCATCTTCTTGTGAGAGTAGATATATCCCGTCGTGAGAATAGATATACAGGTCGCGCGTTTATTGATTAATCCAGTAGTTCTCGATAAAGTTGTAATTAATTTTATAATTTTTTAATTAGAAAATAAAAAAAATAATAAATTAATTTCACTTGCATTGAATATGCATCACATAAAATTATAGCAGACTGCTTGGATGCATGTCTGTGGATTCGCTGGCACCCTAAAGCAAGATTAGGATCCTGTTAACAATCATATAAAATTAACACAATCAATGTCGACACAGGATGATAATTAAATTGAATATGGATATGATCATGTACGTACGTAGAGAGAAGGGTAAAGTTGAGATTTTAAGAAGAAAAAGGGCATAGTTATTTAATTTGCATGGGTAGCAAATGGGAAGCGAGCACGTCACTTGTTTTAATGGAAGGCTGGGCATATTTATTTAATTTGCATGGGTAGCAAATGGGAAGCGAGCACGTCACTTGTTTTAATGGAAGGCTGTATTAATACAAAGGGGGACATGTGCAACAGACTGTATATAAATAGAAAAGCTGCAGTTAGTGATTGGATTTGAGGGCGGCAGAGGCAAATCTCTAGCTAATTACAGCACACCAAATAATCATCAAAACACATAACAATATGGGAAGGTCTCCTTGTTGTGATGAGAGTGGGCTCAAGAAAGGTCCTTGGACCCCTGAAGAAGATCAGAAACTTGTCAAATATATCCAAAACAATGGTCATGGAAGCTGGAGAGCCCTCCCCAAACTTGCAGGTAATTAAGTTACTTACAAGACAATTAGTGCATGCATGCCTTCAATTTCCTCCATTGCAGTCTTGTGTGGTCTTAAATCTGAAGTTTGAGTTCTTTTTATTTCATATGTGTAGGTCTTAACAGATGTGGGAAGAGTTGTAGATTGAGGTGGACAAATTACTTGAGGCCTGACATAAAGAGAGGAAAGTTTACACAAGAAGAAGAACAGACGATCCTCAATCTCCATTCCGTCCTTGGCAACAAGTAATTTTCTTTAACATTCATTTTCTCTCTTATATATATTATATATATATATATATACATTTTGTACTTTTAACTAGAGTCCTTTTGGATGTGGTTGTGAGAGATCATTGAAAAAATATGCAGAAGTTTGTGCCATGGATTTTTTGTTAAGAGCATACGTGTTCTTATTTTGTTTTTGCTTTGTCTTGTTTCTTGAAGATGGTCAGCAATTGCAGGCCACCTACCAGGAAGGACGGACAATGAAATCAAGAATTTCTGGAACACCCATCTGAAGAAGAAGCTGATCCAGATGGGTTTTGATCCGATGACTCACCGGCCTCGAACAGACATCTTCTCAAGCCTGCCTCATCTCATAGCTTTGGCTAATTTAAAAGAACTCATGGAGAACAACCAGTACACATGGGAAGAGCAAGCTGTGAGACTTCAAGCAGAAATGGCTAAGATACAATACCTACAATATCTGCTTCAACCTCCAACTATTTCAAACAACATGAACAGTGCTTCTTCTTCTTTCACTCATGATTTGGACACCATTAATCTTCTGAACTCACTTGCCTCAATCAAAGACAACTCTTCATTTCCAAACTCATCATCATCAAGCCAGTTGGATATTGGGGCTGTTTCTGTTCATCAAAGTGTCCACAACTCAACCCCTTTCTCTCACATGCCAGACTTACAAATCCCTAATAATTGTAGCTACCAAACACTACCACCATCACTTAGTAACAACAAGGATTCCCTTCAAAGTGTCCAAAACTCTCCATTATGGCTTGGAACTTCATCATCTTCAACCCCATCCCCTCCTTCCATAGCTCCTCCTCCTCCACCACCTCTAACTGAGATTTCCATCAACAACTTGGGAGATGCTTGCAGTACTTCAAGCTATGGAGGAGTTAATGATCCTTCAGTTTGGCCTGAATTCCTCCTTGAAGACCCTTTATTTCATGAGATTGCTTAGTTTCACCACCGCCACCACCTTAATGTGTATTTTTTGAGTATGTCTAGTACTGTTAATTTATGTATAATATTTAATATCCTACACGCACATATATATAACCTTGCATGTTTTGAATCTATTTCGAATTAATTTTGAACACAAATCATATGTCTTTACGCATCCATATGCCTGATAGATAGCTCTGTTAAATCTTATTATTTCTTTTTATATTGTTTTTCTCAGTTTAAAGAAAATTTTGTTGATATTGCAGATGTCTTCGAACATATCCGTAATTCAATATTTATTTTCCAAGAATTGGTAGGGAAATTTCCAATCAAGAAACCTTTTTGACATTTCACACATATACTGGTCTTCGTTGAAGTTATATATATATGCACTATTTTAATTGCCAAGAAGTAGTAGGGAAATTCAAAAGCAAAAGCATACTTGACAACTTAATTTCAATTGTTCCAGAACCTCTATCTCTAACTGAATTCCAAGTTCTCATTTCCTTAAAGAGTCTTAGAGAAAAAACTAAAAAAGCAGGAGGAGAGACCTACAAGTGAGAGAGAGAGAGAGAGAGAGAGAGCTGTAGTCTGTAGAATTCTTACTGCATGTTCACACATGAAAAATGGTTTTCTTTTGATATGCTTGTAATTCTTAAATAATTGCGATATGTATACTTCCATTTTACATATTATTTATTAGATATATAATCTAGGGTAAGTTAAGATCAAGTCATTGACCGAACCTTTGGATCCAACCACTCCAGAGGAAGTGGCTCTAAACTCTTGTATATCTCCATCGCTATCCATGAAATTGCTTCTAATAGCTATAGAAATAGAACTGTATTATATTTTTATATATATACATATACATTGCCTTCGAATGCAAATTTGTGTCGGGAGAGAGAGGAGAGAGAGAGAGGGTTGACCAACGTGTTAATGTCAAAAAAGGTGACGTAAAAGGATTCTCAATCATAAGAGGGGCCCAAGTAGTTAGGAAACACTGTTATTACAATTCTCTGCTGACCAGAAAACCATATTGGAGAGCAGGGATTGCTAGCTAACCCTTGATTATGTGACCCAATTAGACCACATGATGTTTCATGCACTCAAACCTCTCTCTCTCTCTCTCTCTCTCTCTCTCTCTCTACATACATATATAGCTACCTTAATTGTTGATCACAGTACATACTTATAATTGATCAAACCAACTATAATGTAGATATTGATCTGCTTACAGGTTTCGCTATTTTTATGCTTAGTGATTTATAAGTAGTGTATAAATTTCTTTAATCTTACAAGTGGTTTCACTTCATAATGCAATCAAGTTTTTGATATATATATAGTTGAAAATTGTGTTATAGCAATTTAAACTTAAAACTTTATTAGAATACATTATAGATATGTGTATCTTAAGTGAGCCGTTTTTTTTTTAATAAAAAAAAATATTAATTTGTTAAATTAAATTAAAACAAAAACGTCTAGAATCTCTTAAAATCAACAGGCAGGTAGTGATGTGTACTGCTGGGATGGCAACTAGATGGAAGATATATATATATATATATATATATATATATATATATATATATATACACACAAAAGTTTTTGGATCAGGCTTTCCAATGAGAGTTAGGTTTGAGATAGATTATGGATTTTGACTTATCAATAATCATCATTTAATTTATATTTTTTTGTGTTCTATTAATTATTTCATTACTCATTTCAACTTAATTCTCTGTATCATGCTGTTATTTACTCATAAATATTAAAAAAAAAAAATTAAAATTCATATTTATTGATTTAATACGAATTTTTATTTATGTGTAAACAAGAGAGGAGGAAATAGAAGAAACCGAAAATGAAGAAAAAATTTCCTTAATGAGTAGGTAGATTTTGTTCCTAATTTCTTACAAGGGATTGACTGTAAAATATAACAATAAAAATCTTCCAATTAACCTCACTAATCAAACCATTTTCTGTACAAGTAAGAGATTGGTGTTGCCGTGTTATATGTACCAATCGAAATTTCAATGGCTGTGAGTGAGTCTGTTTGTCTATCAAGTCCTGTTTAGTAAACTATATTTCGAGCTGTTGTGGAATCATATCAATCAAAAGTCAAAATGGTGATGCTTGTCAAATTCAGTACGAAAAATCCTTAACATGTACATTGCCAACATATTATTTTATTCATATAAATAAATTAATTAAACATGTTTCTTTAGTACAAAGTCATAATTGAAAATTTTAATTCATTAATTAATTAACTAAACTTTGCCACCTAATCCTACTTGTTTGAATATTGCTAGCTCTTTACTATGCATTTTTCAATATTGACATTAATTTAGAATAACAGAAGTGCCTGCAGAGACTGATGTTTAGACAAGTAATTAAAGAGAAAATTGATTAAAGAATGTCAAAATAATTAAGCTAATCATCCATGGATTAATTATTACTATTCTATAATGAAAAACTGTGTAGGTAATCTTCGTTTTCAAGAATTTGGTAATGCGGGTGATATCATGGTTAACAAAATTTCCTCTTTTTTTTTTTTCTTCTCTATAGACTTAAATGATCAAGTGGGTTTGTTTGCTCTCTTTGGTTCTACTATTTTTTTTACATTGTTTTATCATCAAATTAATCCACACCCACAAGAAAAGTTGTCACTAAAAAGTGCTTTTTGATTATATTTATTCTAAAATATATTACTAAAAACCAACATAGAGGTTAGGATATGGCTAGATCTAGAAAAGTATTGAGTTGGAATTTTTTTGTATTTCAACTTTCAACTATTGTTTTTGCTTTTCATCTAAGGATTATTAAGTTTGCCATCTATTTTCAATCTTTTGATCAATAGTAAACGTTGGATTGTGAAATCTGATTCATAATTATTATACGTCGTTACTAAGGGTCGAGTTCCTCATAGAGCTTACAGTTGTCGAGCTACTAGGATAACTCGTGAGGTGCGTTTGGGTGGGGTAGTGCTTCCAAAGAAAAATTTTAATTATACGTTTTCCTGTAGACTGACAATTTTACCCCTAAGATTTTAATATTTAAACTGTTTTATTATTAGAGTTTCTATAAGAGAAAAAAAAAATAGAGACGTTTGAGTGTGTACTTTGTAAACATCATTTGATAATGAAATTGATTATTGATGCGTTTGATCGCTAAATCATATAAAAATCTCATGTATCTTTTATTGTTTTTCGTAATTTCGTTTGTATATGATTTATTATTATTTGAATTTATATATATTTCATACAGTAAATAGATGAGTGGATGGTAAAGTAAAAAAAATTTAAATCACAAATTTAGTTGATATAACTTGTACCTTAAGAGATACTTGTGTCATTATAAAATATATCTTTAATAGAACTTAATTAAAAGGTTAAAAGTATGGCATAGCAGGTAACATAACTAATTTATAATTAAATTCTAAGATGTTATTAGGAAACTGTGCACTTTTAATTATATTTTCCAAAGTCAAAAAGTGAAAGTTCCTGTGCAACTTGTTCATGTAGCTTGTAAGAATATCTAATAACATTATTAATAATGAGTAGTTAAAATTTTATTTAATTTCTATTCATTTATTATTCAACACCTTTAAAAAGACTCGATAAATGTGTCAAAGAAAAAGAACAGAAAAGACTCAATAAAAAATAATTTAATTGGTAAAAAAATTAAGTTGTAACTTAAGAATAGCGAGGATGATCTCTCACTAGTCACTAGTATCCATCAATAATTTTAAAGTTTAATAAGTATGGGTAGACATTTTCTCATAGTGGAAGTAAACAACTTTCGATATAGTAATAGATATTCGAACTGTACTAATTATAGAGTGTTTAATTAAGGTATCAGATTTTAAAAAATAAAATAATAATCTAATCTTGAACTGCCTTAATTATGATCCCTGATCTGGGATTGACTATATCTTTAAATTGTAAAGATATATAGATCTGTTTGTGTGTGTATATATATATATATATCAAAATGTTGAGAAGAAAATCTTGACTGGTCATGGAAAGTTGTTCAGATAGGGCCTGACACACAATCGAATAAAAATGAAAAACCATATTTATATATATGTGTAGTTGGTAGCAACGATGAGGAATTTGATGGCTGCTGCTGAAGAATTTATTAACGAAAAAGGTGTGTTCAATAATTGTTCGATCATCCTCCTCCTCCTCCTCCTCATCATCATCATCATTATCATCATCATCTTCATCATCAGCACCAATTGGTTAAAACGTCTTTGCATGCCTGTAAATTTCTGGTGGGTCATTTGATTAAGATATCTGTAATTGTTAATGATTCATTTAACATATATATATATATATATAATACGAGTATTATGTTTGCAGTACAAGAACATTTGGTTTTTCCCTCTGCATATTGAAGCCTAGTAGTGATCTTTAGAAAATGATTTGTCCAATCTTTATTGGATAACATGTATATATTAATTGGTTAATAATGGTAATGGATTCTTTCTTATCAAAATTGTCACAAAAGAATCTCTTGATTGGAATCAATATAATTGATATGGCGAGGGATTAAACTACCTTACAAGTTCAACAAAGTTACTAATATGGGATACTATTGATATCATGAGGGATTAAACTACTTTACAAGTTCAACAAAGTTACTGGTCCGATATATCACGTCTAATGTAGTTTGGTGGTTGGGTAGATGGTTGGCTCCCACCAGCCCCTCACATGGTCCCTAATTTTTTAAAAATATATCAATTTAGTCCTTATGATTAAAAGTTTGACAGTCAAACCTGACATAAAGTATAAATTATTTATTTTACCATTTTTTATTAAATTATTAAATTAGAATGACGTTTTTACTTTTTAACTTTTTAACAACTTTTCCTATTTGGATAGTCCAATAAGAAATTGACATATATTAAAAAAATTTAAATTTTTTTAAAAAAACTTAAAATGAATTAAATAATAAAATAAATATAATAAAATTCATTAAAAATAAAAAATAATTATAAAAGTATTATAGAAATTAAAAAAAATCTTAAAAGTAATATTATTTATTAAAAATAAAATAAATTCAAGATTAAATACTTATAAAAATAAAATATATTAATAAAATTATAATATATATATAAATTATATATATTACAATTCTATTATTATATTTTTATTTTTATAATATAATAATAATAAATGTATATATGCTGTAATTTTATTATTATATTTAATTTTTATAATATATATAATGTATATATAGTACATAATATACTCTAAAATATGTATATATAATATTTTAACATTTTAGTTTTTTTAAATAAATTTTGAGTTTTATAAATATTCACTTTTGAATTTTATTGTATTTTTATTAAATGTTATTTTTAAGTTTTTTGTTAAAATTTTTAATAAATTTTATCATTTTTTTATTTAATCATTTTTAAGTGGTAATTTAAAACAAATTAAATTTGATAATATGTCAATTTTTTATTGAACTACCTAAATAGATAAAGTAATAAAAAAGTTAAAGGGTAAAAGGGTCATTCTAATTTAATAATTTAATAAAAAAGGGTAAAATGAGTAATTTATATACTTTATGTCAGGTTTGACCGTTAAACTTTAGTCATAAGGATTAAATTGATGTATTTTTAAAAAATTAGGGACCATATGAGTTAAAAAAGTAAAAATAGGTTAAAAAGTGACATTTCTAAATATATTAGGGATCACGTTGATAATTGTGCGAGGTACTTAGCTGTAGTTTAAGTAAAAGTGCGGTGTTATTATAATATGTTCAAATGTCAGGATATTCCATTGCAATTTGCCCTTTAATTTTTTGATTCCGACCCTCTAATTATTATAATTTGTTACTTTGGTCTTCCAGATATAATTTTCTGGCTTCGCCCTTGTTGGTTATAATTAAATAGCGGTCATTCAGTTCGGTAATGTCTCAAGTTCGAATCGTCATAGCATAGGTTAAGAAACATCCTCTTATGAGTCCACCAAAGAGATGAAATCTTCTAATCAAAATTATGCAGAAACACCTTCCAAATATCCACCCAATTTGTACATTCAATTCTTTTTAATTGGGCAAATTGTAATAAGGTACCCTAATATTTGGTCATATTATAACGAAATCATAAATTTAGCTTTAATTACACATTTGTACCCTTGACTAACTGGTTGACCATTACTGTCGACGGTCAACTAAAAGTCAAAGGGTAATATGGTTATTTTCATATTAATTTTTTTTATTTAAAAAAATTGTTAAAAATAGTAAAAAAGTTTAATGAATCTCTACTATCCATCAATCTTGATGGATAATGGAGATCCATTTTTAATTTAATTTAATTTTTTTAATCAGGAGTAGTTATGTCATTTCACACATAAGTTATGGTCAAATTATTATATTTGACTGGATCAATTGACGGTAGGGTACTAATATTTATTTAAGGCTAAACTCACGATTTCGTTGCCATATAGCTAAACATCAGGGTGCTTTATTGCTATTCTTCCTTTTTAATTTTATGAAATGATATAATTAATAAGTCAACAAAATAGTTAGTTTAACAATGAAAAAGAGTCCTAATTAATCTAAATTACTCTCAGAAGCTACCCGATAAACATCCACTCATCATTTAAGGGGTAAGTGTAAAAGGATTGAATGAACTATATGAAATAAACTTAGTTAAAAAAACAATAAAAACTAAAAACTCCATTGGAGAGTGTTTGAGAGAAAAAAGGCAAGCTCAAGCTTTTTCATTTTTTTTTTTAGTAAACGTACTGCTCTGTTTTTTGTATAAAAAGAATATCCTAATAGATTTTGGACTATTGACAGCTCACCAAAGCCTATCCATGCTCCTTATCCAATGGCCACAACTCTCCATGGTACTGTGAATCCAATGGCCATAGCTGCTGTTTCCTTTTGTGTGGTAAAGCTGTCAAATTCGATTCCTTGTAATCCAAGCTACAAAAATAAGCTGCAGCTGTTGTGGTGTGATTATCTTCAATCTTAACAGCCCCCCGCAAACTGAACTTGGGAGAGCTCACAAGACTCAGTTTGGAACGAAGGAAGACAAACCGAGAGTGAGGCAACGGTTTGGTGAAGATGTCAGCTCGTTGAAGAGAGGTAGAGACATATTGAACTTGAAGCTGACCGTTGCTGATCTTCTCACGAATGAAGTGCACATCAATCTCAATGTGCTTTGTACGAGCATGAAAAACTGGATTTTTAGCCAAAGCACCTGCACTCTGATTGTCACACAAAATTATAGGAGAGGAAGGTAAAACAATGCCAAGTTCAAGAAATAAGGAATTCAACCAAAGTAGTTCAGAGGCTGTCTGAGAAAGGGCTCTGTATTCTGCTTCAGAGTTAGATTTAGCCACTACTTTTTGCTTTCTGGAGCTCCAATAAATCAAGTTAGAGCCAAGGTAAACACAACACCTACTAGTGGAACGTCTGTCATCCAATGAGGCACTCTAATCCGCATCAGTATAGGCAGTAACAACAAGAGGTAAGGTAGCCCGAAAGTGCAGTCCGAGAGTAGGAGTTCCTTTTAAATAGCGAAGGATTCGCTTGCAAGCTGTCCAATGCATATCAGTAGGGACCTGAAGAAATTGACTGTAGCACCTCCCGACCCGACCCGACGGGACCGACCCGGGGTGCGCTGCACGGACTTTCAAATTCTTTCAAAACTTCATTTTTCATTTTAAAATCAGTGTGAGCCCATAAAACATTTTAAACTTTTTACGAAAATTCGGCAGAGTGCCGTTTGTTTTTCGGACTTTCCAAACCTGTTTTAACACAAATCAATTCAATTCCAATTTCAATAACACTTCAATATCAATTTCAAACAATTGCGCACTCTGCCGTTTAGTGCGACTTATCAATCACAATTTATAAAATAAAACAAAACAGACTTTACTATTTACAAACAGTTTTAATAATAAAAGACATAAATCATAAACGAATTAATTACAAAACATTTTACAAAACGTATTTACAAATTTCCTGTATATGCATGCTTTCAGAATATATACACATAACAAAAGTATAGCTACCCAACTGTACAATCCTGTGACTCGGTCTGCAACGTGCTCTTCCTTCAGTCTCTAGCCTCCTCTGGATTCCTGGTACCTACGCGTTAGAAACAAACTAACGCGCTAAGCATAAAGCTTAGTGGGTGTACTAAAAACTCAATTAAGTAAATTACAATATAATTATTCTTTAAAGAAACAATAAACCACAATATGAGTTTTATTTCTAAATCACTTTCAAAACAATTACATTTCAGAATCAAAGCATTAAACACTTTCAATCACTTTAATTTCAATAAGGAGATCAATATACAAATGCTATCAATAAAATCATTCAGTACACTTTTCAATTCCAATCAATTCTGGCCCACTAGAATACTAAACATTCTAGGACTGGAATATGGGTCCACGTGATTGTCCGAGATTGCCCCGCAACAACAATCACTAATATCATCGCGATTGTCCGAGATTGCCCCGCAACAACAATCGCTAGTATCATTGTGATCGTCCGAGATTGCCCCGCAACAACGATCACTAAAATCGGTGTGATTGTCCGAGATTGCCCCGCAACAACAATCACACAATAATAACGGCGCAGTACTGCTCAGTAAAACCCAGCTGGTATACCAACCTCCTATATCCGTTTCTATGTCTAAGTATCTTAGGGCCGTTTCAGTAAATAATTTTCATAAGCAATACTCAATAAATATACATTTCGCACAATATTTCTCAAGAATATCAACAATATTCATACAAAATATAAATCATGTATTTTTAACAAAATCGACACAATCGGAATACGATCAAAACGCGATTTAACATAAAATCAGTTCAAAATCAATAATAAGTGCATCAATCATCAATTTTTCATATAAAGCAAACACTTTTCATACCAAAAATTGAAATCGAAAACTATGAACGAATTCGAAAACGAAAATAAAAACGAGGAACGAAATCGAAAACTAAAATGAAAAAGTAAACGAAAGACAGCTCGAAACGATTTCGAAAACGAGAGTACACCTACCTCGGTACCGTTTTTTCGTTCGACAAATCGCAGTTCCATGATTTCTTTCCCTTTTTCTTTCCTCCTACACTTCCTTTTCTCTCTTTTCTCTTTCTTTCCTCTTCTTCTTCTTTCTTTTTCTCGCTCTTTTCTCTCTCTCTCTCTGTTCTGTGATCATTTCTGGCTTCCTCGAGAAGCCACTTCTTTTTTTTATATTTTTTTCGCTACCGCGACCGCCGTCGCGACCTGTGGTCGCGGCACCAGGTCGCGATGCTCACTGGAGTGCGCGCACCCCCTTCATCGCGAGCGCGCCTTGGTCGCGCGAGAGCTCGCGCTGCTCACTGCCAATTTTTGACAATTTCATCGCGAGCAGTCCATCGCGACCTGTGGTCGCGGTGGCTGGTCGCGTTGCTCACTGCCAGGTTTTGCCATTTTCATCGCGAGCAAGCCATCGCGACCTGTGGTCGCGGTGACTGGTCGCGGTACTCACTGCCAGATTTTGCGTTTTTCACCGCGAGCGAGCTGTCGCGACCTGTGGTCGCGGTGACCAGGTCACGATGCTCTCTGGTCCAGTTTTCCAATTTTTCATTTTTCATTCATTTTTCACTATTCAATCCGGTCCACTGGAAATCATAAAATGGCAATACATTTAATTACTTTTACACCCCCTCAAATAGTAAAAATTTATTTTCACATATATCATATATATCAAAAATTCATCACCCGAAATCCGGGATGTTACATTGACTAAGCTTATTAACTGAAAAAGCAATGTCAGGCCTTGTGTGAGTGAGGTATTGAAGGACTCCAATAGTGCTTCTGTACAATGTAGGATCATTGGAAGGGGGAATCGATGGAACTTGATAGAGGAGTGCTAGGACATAACGGAGTAGAGCAAGGCTTGCAATGTTGAAGATTTGTTATGACTAGCAAATCTGTAATATACTTGGCCTGAGTGAGAAAGATACCACCTGCATTGCGAAAAGCTTCAAAACCCAAAAAATAATTCACTGGACCAAGAACCTTCAAAGCAAAGACAGAATGTAAGGTGAAGATGGTTTGCTGCACCAATGAAGAACTACTCCCAGTAATCAAAATGTCATCAACATAAACCAATAAGTAAATAACATGATGATTAATTTTCTTAATGAACAGAGATATATCGGAGGTGGCATTAACAAAAGCCCAACCAAGCAAGGTAGATTTTAGTTTATGAAACCAAGCTCTTGGTGCTTTTTTAAGACCATAAAGTGCCTTGTTTAACCTGCAAACATGATGAGGTTTATCACTAGCAACAAAGCCTTCAGGCTGCTCCATATACACAACTTCATTCAACTCACCATTGAGGAATACATTATTAATATTAACCTGCTGAATTTGCCAATTGTAAGTTACTACAAGGCTAAAGAGAATACGAATGGTGGATTAATCACTGGGCTAAAGGTGTCAAAGAAATCAACTCCTTGGCTTTGATGAAAACCCTTTGCAACTAGCCTAACTTTGTGCTTCAATATACTACCATCAGGATTGTATTTAATCCTAAATACCAATTTGTTTCCAACGACATGCATATGAGGAGAGTAGGGAACAAGAGTCCAAGTATTTGTACCTAACAATGCATTGAATTCAGATTCCATGGCGGCTTTCCATTATATATGTTGCAAGGCATCTTTGGTCTTTGTAGGTTCACTATCATTCAGCAATTTGGAGGGAGATTGACACAATGTAGAGTAAGTCTGTGGCTTCAAGACACATTAGTATGCATAGATGAAGAGTTATGATGATCATGATTAACAATGAACCAGATTGGGAAGGTGAAACAGAGTGTGCCTTTGTGAACTGAGAAGGTGAAGGTCAAGCAGATTGAAGGCTAGACACTGGTAGACTGGGACCGAAAGGAGATAGAGAGGGAGGTGCTGAGGTCTGAAATAAGTGTTTAAAAGGGAAATCAAATTCATTAAATATAACATGTCTGGAGAGATAAATTCGTCCTGAAGGATTGAGGCATTTGTAACCTTTGTGGTGAATGCTGTAGCCTATGAATACATATTTAGAAGTATGAAAATTAAATTTGTGTTTTGAATAAGGTCTAAGGTAAGGATAACATATACAACGAAAAGCCTTAAGAAATTGATAATTGTGTTTTTTACGATAAAGTAGCTCATAAGGTGTTTTGAAGTGCATCAATGGTATGAGAAAGTTGTTAATTAGCATCACAGCTATATGGAAGGCTTCGGACCAGAAATTGAGGGGCATGTGAGCATGAGCAAGAAGTGTCAAACCAGTTTCTACAAGGTGTCTATGTTTCCTCTCAGCTAAGCCATTTTGTTGGTGTGTATAGGGACATGAAAAACGAAGGAGAATGCCACTGTTTTTTAAGTAGGTAATGAATGGTTTGTATTCTCCTCCCATGTCGGTTTGGATACATTTTAGTTTAGCATTAAATTGAACTTTTATCATTTGATGAAATTGTTGAAAAATAGTGAGTGCTTCAGATTTCAGTTTGAGGAAATAAATCCAAGTGAATCTAGTATATGAATCTATGAAAGAGATGTAGTATCAATGGTCTTCATTAGATAACATAGGGGCTGGTCCCTATATATCTGTATGCACAATTTCAAATGGTTTTCGAGTTATAGTTTGTGAGATGGGAAAATGAAGTTGGTAATGGTTGCCAAACTTGTAGGACTCACAAAAATTAAGCGATGAAACATTGCTATTAATATTTAAAGTATTGAGTACAACCTCAAGGATAGGAAAAGAGGGATGCCCAAGCTTCACATGCCACAAATTAGCTAGAACATTTTCGTATTTTCTTAAGGCTAAACAAGTACTAGAGTTAAAGGGTTTATTATAACCATCAAATAGTGATTGAGACAGATAAATGGACATAGGACCAGTTGAAGTTTCATGCGTCTTGAGGGTGGGAGGGTGGCTGATTTCAAGTTGATAAAGGCCATTTCTAAGTTGACCGTGAAGGAGCACCTTCCTCGAACCCTTGTCCTTAACCACAAAACGATTATCATAAAATTCAGCACATGTATTGTTGTCTTTTGTGAATTTAGAAATGCTCAAAAGATTATTAGTAATGTTAGGAACATGCAAAACATCTTTAAGTTGCAATATGGAAGTTGGTTGAGTATGTGAAACAATATGAGATGTACCTATATGTGCAATAGGGAGCTGCTGTCCATTGCCAACTGTGAGCTTTTTATTTCCATTGTAATCTGATCGAATAGAGAGGTTAGCAAGGCTGGATGTAAAATGGTTGGTGGTACAACTATCCATGTACCATGCAGGATCTTGCACACTTTCGGGAGAAGCAAAGTAAGCTGAACTGTTAGTGTTAAAATGTGTTTGAGGTGGCTGTTGAATGGAGTTGAAACTGTTGTAACTGGGTTGCTGAGTAGAGCCATGTTGATACGGTCCAGAATTTTGTTGATTTCCAGCACTGTTGTGTTGATTGAAACTATGAAAGGTTTGATCGAATCGCTTGTAGCACTGTAGTGCATTATGCCCATTTTTGCCACAAAATTGACAGCTCAGCCGATTGTTGCTATGCCATCTCCCACTTTGTCTTCTTCCTCTACCTCCCCTGTTATTTCCGCCTCTGTTATTGGAGCTGTAACCTCCTTTGAAATTGTTGGAGCTGCTATTTGAAGCATAGTTAGCAGCAACATTACTGATTTCAACTTGGGAGGCAGAGTTCAGTTGGTCTATTTTTTGTTCATGCACCATTAACATGTATTGTGCATCTTGAAGGGATACAGATTTGTGTTGGGAAGAAAGCAAGACCACAACAGGGTCATAATTATGCCCCAAACCGCTCATGACACTCAACACAAGATCATATTCGGTAATGATTTGACCAGTTGCTTTTAAGGCTTCTCCTAGTGTTTTGATTTTAAGAAAATAACCACTAATGGATAAAGATCCTTTCTTGGTATTTTGTAATTGTTGTTTTAGTTGGAGAACCTTAGCCATGGATTTTTGTGAGTAGAGTTTTTCTAGCATATCCCAAGCTTCAAAAGAACTGGTACATTTAGTTACCTGCCCAATAACTTCTGGACTGATTGTTGAGAAGAGCCATCCAAGTAGGAGCTGGTCTGCTCGTCTCCAGGCTTTGTAGGCTGGGTTGAGAATGATGGTGTGTGCGCCATCTGACACTGAACCTGCAATATGCTTCGGTGGACAAACCTTCAAGCCCAAGATGAAGTCATCAAGCTCAAGGGTATGGATTGCAGGCAGGACTTGAACTTTTTAGTAGTTATAGTTGTTGGAATCAAGTTTGATGTTGATATGATAGTTGAGGGTTTTTGCCAAGAAGGGTAAGTCCATTGAAGGAACTGAGATTTGGGGTAAGGAGGATGAAGAAGGGTATGTGATGTTGATTGAGCTGGATTCCATGACGATCAGTTACAAATTCTCTAATACCATAAAAGGATTGAAGGAACTATATGAAATAAACTTAGCTAGAAAAACAATAAAAACTAAAAACTCCATTGGAGAGTGTTTGAGAGAAAAAAAGGTAAGCTCAAACTTTTTCATTTCTTTTCTTAGTAATTTGTTGTTACAGAATAATACAACATATATTGAAAATAAAAAATGTATTGCTCTATTTTTTGTACAAAAAGAATATCCTAACAGATTTTGGACTATTGACAGCTCACCAAAGCCTATCCATGCTCCTTATCTAACGGCCACAGTTCTCTATGGTGCTGTGAATCCAATGGCCATAGCTGCTGTTTCCTTTTGTGTGGTAAAGCTGTCAAATTCGGTTCCTTGCAATCAAAGCTACAAAAATAAGCTGCAGCTGCTGTGGTGTAATTATCTTCAGTCTTAACAAAGTGCACTTCTCCATTCAAGTTTATGATGGGGTTTCACGTCTTACTATACGTATTTATGAACATGTATATGAGTAGATGTCTTCCGGTTATATAATGATAGATCTCGGCAGGTCTTAGTAAATTTATAATTAATCTTATGATCGTGTCATTCAACTAAAAAAGAAAAAGAAAAAGAGAAGTTTTCCCAATAATAAATAAGATTGTAGTTTCCCTCTGAATATGTTACAAGGCTCAATACCACAAGCCATATAGAAAGTAGAAAGTCTAGTAATTTGATAAATGGTTAGTCTGGTCCAATCTTTGTTAGATTTTATGTATGTTGGTTAACAATAGTGACTTTTTAATAAAATTTCCTCTCTTTTTTCCCTTCGATAGACTTAAATGATCAAGTGGGTTAGTTTACTCTCTTTGATTCTACTACTTTTTTTACATTGTTTTATCATCAAATTAATCAAATTAACAATAGTGCTTTTTGATTATATTTATTCTAAAATATATTACTAGATCCCAGCATAGAGGTTAGGATATGGCTAGCTCTAGAAAAGTACTGAGTTGGAATTTTTTGCATTTCAACTTTCAACTATTGTTTTGCTTTTCATCTAAGGATTATTAAGTTTGCCACCTATTTTCAATCTTTTGATCAATAGTTAATGTTGGATTATAAAGGCTGAATCAGTATTATTGCACTTTCCACTCAGGGGTCAAGTTCCTTGTAGAGCACGTAGTGGTCAAGCTACCAAGTCAGCTCGCGGGGAGCGCGGGCGGGGCAACGCTTCCAAAAGAAAATTTTAATTATAAGTTTTCCTATGAAGTGACAGTTTTACCCTTAGAGTTTTAGTATTTAAACTGTTGTATTCTTAGGGTTTTTGTAAGAGAAAAAAAAATAGAAACGTTTTGAGTGTGTGCTTTATAAATATCATTTGATAATGAAATTCAGTGTTGGTGCGCTTGATTGCCAAACTATATAAAAATATGATGTATCTTTTATTGTTTTTCGTGATTTCATTTGTATATGATTTATTAATGTTTGAATTTGCATATATATATATATATATATATATATATATATATATATATATATATATCGTAACAGTAAATGGTTGATTGGATGGTAAAGTAAAAAAATTTAAGTCACAAATTTAGTTGATATAACCCACTTGTACCTTAAGAGATATATATATCAATTATCATTATAAAATATATCTTTAATAGAACTTAATTAAAAGGTTACAAAGAGAATGAATAGATTGTTGGATTGTAGTTTCACAGGGGATGATGTTCTGGTAGCCTTGAAGCAAATGGCTCCTTTGAAGCCGCCTAGTGTTGGGATTTATGCCCAAAAGTTTGTAAAATGTAAAAGTATTTAAATATCAATAAAAGTTAGTTGTTATTCATTCAAATAAAAATGTCTTTATTTAAGTATATACGTTTATATAATGTGCGTGTAACATCTAAGATTGTAAAATGTAATCTCAATCTAAGTATATGAAAGTCATTTACAAGAGGATTCATTTTGAGACTTGCAATCTAAAGATTCCGTATAGAGCAAACAAAGCTGGATATTTTATTTGTGGTTGATCTACTGCTGCGGTCCATTTTGTATTGTACGGTGATCTTATCTTAGACCGCTCGTGTAGTTGACATGAGAATTGATGCACCTTATATGATGAGATCATATAGGACTGGGCCACAATTTATATGAATCTTTCACCAAGATCTGTTAGTAGATGAGATTTATATATATTGACAAATTATGGCTATTTATTGGTGATCTTGATTCTAAGTGTTTTATCGACTCCTTCAAGTTAAATCGTGACTTTTGATTTACCATGAGTGAGATCGAATGTAGTTTTCTCAATTAATACCTCTGTATCTTGGAGTTTCGGTTTGGCTTGTGGCTGGGAAGGTCTGAACACAATATTTGAATCAACTCATTCTTAATTGAAGTAGATGAGTAGTTCCCTTAAGGGTTGATTCGGGGCTTGAACGATTATGGAATTTCTCATTATTCCGTGAGGAATATGAGATTTAATTGTTCATTAGAGAGTCAACTGTGCTTAAAGGAAAATATATAAGGGTAATTATCAATTTGGTCCCTAACTTTTGGAGAATCATCAAATTTTTAACACAGTTTTGTTTATTGGTATGATTGGGCCAAAGTTTTCGTAAATGTATCAATTTTGGTCCTTCTGTGAGTCAACCGTTAGTCAAAGTTAACGGTTCTAGAGGTATTTTTGTATTTAAACCTATTAATGTGTCAACGGTAAATTTTTTGATAAAATGACATACTTACCTCTAGTTAAAAATTGAAAACAAATTAAATTTAAAAAATTCAAAAATTCAAAAAAATTTTAAAAAAATTAATTGGATCTCTACAGTCCATCAAGATTGATGGACGGTAGAGATTAAATTAGAATTTGTTTTTAAAAAAATTTGTGAATGGAGAATTAAAAAAAAATTATTGTTAATGGAGATCCAATCTCCACCAAGAATAGAAAAAAAAAATTGAAACTAGAAATGCATCTCCAGCGATGAAGATCGTCTCCATTGCTGGAGATGAAGCGACCTCCATCGATGGAGGTCGTTGGAGATCGAATCGTCTACAATGCCTCTTCTCTTTCTTCTTTTTATATAATCTTAAAAACCTTACCCACTCACCCACTCACTCACCCATTGACTCTCAGGCTACTCTCACTCTCTCTCTCGCTCTATTTCTTCTACAAGAATTAGAGCATGAAGCGTTTAATTGTTTCTTGTTGTTTTGTTTTACTCGTGGAGAATAATATCATATGTAATAGCTATATCGATGGATACTGAGATTTCAGATTGTGTAATACATCTACAGTTTCGAGATTACAGCCTCAGATTTTTAGTGGAGTAACTCCGATGTTAATAATTATGAAATATTAATTAAAAAGTTTAATTAATATTTCTGAGTATTATTGGAACTGAAAACTGTAGATCCATTAGGTCCCCTTGCTAGCCCTTATAGTTAATGATAACGAGAATCACAATTAATTAATTGGATAGTCCAATTAATTGTGTTACGAAAATAATACGAATATATTCAGGGAATTAATTAAATAATATGATAATTTGATTAATAAATTAATAATCAAATAAATATTAATAATTGAGAATTATTAATTATTTTAATTATTAAAAGGAGGTTACAGGTTCGAACCTTGACTAATACAAAAGGATTAAAGTAATGATGATTATTTTAAATCCCGGATGTCACATGTTTAAACCCTAGTGGTGACCGGAATTAAATAGGATTTAGAGTCCTAGTTTACTTGGTCAACAAAAACCATAGAGTTCTAATATAAATAAGATTTTATATTAGGAAACATTAACCTAACCTAAACCTAATTCTCAAGAGGGGTGCGGAAATACCAAAGAGAGGAAAAATAAAATGTTTTTTTTTCATTCGTTTGTAGGGTGCGACCAGCCAAAAAGCAGAGAAACACAAAAGAGTTATGTTCTTCACTTGAGTTATACCCGAAGACATCCGTGACGCGTTCAAATACGTGTTATTAGACCGCAGGTCATAGCTTAGAAGACTTAATGGTAAATCGAAATCGTTCTTGCTAGAAAACAATAAGGTAATCAAACTTTTGTTTTAATCCGTGTATATACAAATCGAAGGTCCCGAAAAGAGTTTTCAAATAAATAGGAAAACATTTTTGATACCCTAATTTTTATTCCGCCGTGTTTTCTAAACAAATAATACTTTTTCCCTTCAATTGCACTCCACTCGGATGGCAACTTCATCACGTGTTCTCGGGGTAATTGCCACAGGAAAAGATCTCGAACATGCACGAGATATAGCTTATCAGGCAGTAGAGGAAATCAACTCGCCCGGAGGGTTCTAGCGGCGGGATATTGGATGGAAAACACTTCCCCGGAAGCAATTTGCCACAGAAATGTAGATTACAGGTTCCCCATTTTAGAACTGATATGTCATACATTGTTAACTGTTTGAAAATGGTCCGAAATAGTCCGAAATAGTTCGGCAGATTTTATTACGTAAAAAGTCTTGATTTTCTTCTACTAATAAACCATCTTTTTGTTACTTTACATTAGTATCAAACAGAGAAATTGAGAAACTTTCTAATGAATGCAATACAGACAGAATTGACATGGTTCGCCATATAAGATAGCAACGTTTGACATCTTTGATATCCAGAATTCTATAAATTGTATTCCATTGATATGTTCATGCATGTATGCTTGTGAATGAATTGATTTGCTTGTGCTCATTGGGTGTAATTATAAATTGCACCTTTGTTAAAAATTTGCTTTTGTATCTGAATTAAGCTTCAATTTAATTTCGCGAAAGGCTTTGGAACATCATATGTAAATATATTTATATATCCGTTTAATAGAATTATGCTACGTATATAAAAACGTACACATGACATAATTGTAATGGATACACACGTCCAATGTAAGAAATATTTTTCCTTCAAGTCTCTTTTCTTTTGTCAACAAACCATTTTATCTGTGTGTGTGTTTATTATCAACAAACCATTTTATTTATTGAGAATTTGTAAGCATGGAAGTCATTATCTTGTAGAAAACTCTTCTTCCTATACCTAAATTCGAAATTCGTTCTAACATTTTAAATTTATTAGAAATGAGATTTTTAACGAATTTTGGAATCACTCAGATTTGTATTATTTAGGTGAAAGGTCTAGTGCATATTTTGTCGTGCACTAAAATGTGCATATTTTTTTTGTCATTATTAGAATTTGTCCTAATTTAACAGTTCTAGAATTGATAGTTTCTTCATTCTTGTGAAAATTTGACAATAACTATTGATATTTGGAGTTATTATATGTTTCTTCACTTGTAAGTAAATGTGAAGTTGACTGCCAACCTAACCCTAAGAGGCACTAAGTTTTCACTTAGAAATATTTGTAGAACATCCAATGATTTGGTTAGTATTTGTAAAGAAAAAAATTCTCCTCGAGTCAAAAATAAGATTTTGTTATCTGAATAATTTGGAATTCAAATAAAGGCTGATTTTAATTTTTCCCTTGAAGATGAACAAAATAATGTTTCAAATGTGATGAAACTTACTCCTGAATGTGATATGGTGGTAATGACACTCAGTATAATAATATTTCATATTCGAGTCATTACCGCTGTAAAAAAAAAAGTGATAGAAGTTTACATTTTCTTGAAAACAAAGAAACAAATCTAAGGTAATGGACAATTAATTTTTTTTTTTTTTAAAATAAGTGTTGTATGTAAAATTACATGGCCCAAAACAGGCCGTAATGTTGAAATTTCCAAAGAAGGTCCAGCACACGCAGAGGGCCAGAGAAGCGTCACCGGACCAAACGGGCTTCAGACCCAATTAACCACAAAGGGAGGAACAACAAAAGAATCGAAGTACAACACCCTGTTAAGCCAACCGACCATCGGAGGAACAGCCCACAACTCACTAATCACGAGGTTCGCAGCTCGCAATACGGAGCCACAATTTAAGGAAGAATCGCGAGAATATAGGGATTACACTCGGTCAACTAAGCAGACTCCCAATCAACCTCAAATTTCACACAATCAGTTATTGCATTTAGATTAAACCACGTCCATTAAAGGATAAAATTTCGCCCTTAAAATGTATAATTAGATTCCATGTAAAATAGGATGACTCTTGCCCCTTCATACTATAAAAAGAGCTGGACACCCCTGTTACAAAGGTTACCAATTTTTTTTCTTCAGAAAACACAAACATAAGCAAGTTTCGCATTCTTACCCAGTGAGCTCGACTTAAATACAAAGAATAATAGATGTAGGCATTTCTTTAAGCCGAACCACTTTGAAAATTTTCTCCTTTTTATCTTTTTGTGATTCCAACTTTTAAATCTCGAATATTCACTGATTCACCATATTGATTGGATTCGCACGTCAACATGAAGTATACTAATTTTTAGGAAATATAAAATGGAGAAGCACACACCAAATTACAAGAAAAAGTTGGTCATCCTCGTAACATAAAAGATTCTACAAAAAAATTTGATTTTATTCAATTGTATTAATAATTATAATTTAAGAATTCATGAGAAGGTTGATGGGTAGGATCCAACACATAATCTATTTATTTTTTATTCAATCCGAACATGATACTATTAATTAATCTACTCAAACCCTTAATTTGCCCAATTAACAAACGGGTAACATGACACAACTTATTTATTATAGTGTCGTGGCATGTAACATGTATGACTTTTTTAATTAAATTTAATCTATCTATGTGTTTAACTTATCTCACGTATTTAATAAAATTTAAATTACAATTATATTCTTAATTAATTTGAAATTGTAAATGTACCATTAGTAATAATAGTGTTAATCCAAACCTGTTAAGGTAAATCCAAACACGATACAATTATTAATCCAAACACATATTTGTAAGTTGGCCAATGTGGGCCCAAACTCAAAAAGAAAAAAAAAAAAAACACCTCTATTTCTCAGCCTAGCCCATCTAGATGGACAAAACCACACCGAGCAACCTCGATCTTTCCACTGGTCAGATTGTCATCCCCGCAAAATTCAATCCAACGGCCAGAAACACTCCAACCACCTCCATCAGCCGCCCGTAAAACCCAAATCGAGCAGCCAACAAGAAGGATGATTCTATATTGCGCCACGTGTCACCACCTCTCTCTAAACCCTCCTAAACTCATATTTAGTATAATTTAAAATTACAATTATATCCTCAATTAATTTGAAATTAGTGTTAATCTGATCATGTTATGTTAAAATGATCGTGTGTTCGTGTCGGATTGATTGTAAATAGGCCAATGTAAGCCCAAACACCTCACTCTCTCTTGTACTAAACACTCCTCGGCTCTCTTTTGTTTTTTTGACACAATTCTTCTCGACCCAAATTCAAATTCAAGACGCACTTCACTTATCTTCTCCAATAAACAAAAATTACGGTTTCTTCGAGCAAAGATTTTTCACAGTCATGGCGTCTTCTTCGACAGCCCAAGTTCACTTTCTTGGTAATATCTCTTTTGGGTCGAGAAGAAGTAACCACAAAACTACGTCGTCTTCTTCGAGGACGGTGTTTTTTGGCCGGAGATTGGCCGACAAACCCCACTTCGGTCTTCCAAATTCGGCGTTTTTGACGCTGAGCAACGATAAAGGTGGTAGTAGAAGAGGATGTGAGGTGGAGCCCGTGAGAGTGGTGGCCGAGAAGGTGGTGGGAATTGACTTGGGGACGACTAACTCGGCGGTGGCGGCGATGAAGGGAGGGAAGCCGATCATCGTGACCAACGCCGAGGGGCAGCGGACGACGCCCTCCGTGGTGGCGTATACAAAGACAGGGGACCAGTTGGTGGGCCAGATTGCGAAGAGGCAGGCGGTGGTCCCTGAGAACACCTTCTTCTCGGTGAAGAGGTTTATTGGGAGGAAGATGTCGGAGGTCGACGAGGAGTCGAAGCAGGTCTCTTATAGGGTTGTGAGGGATGACAACGGGAATGTGAAGCTGGAGTGCCCTGCTATTAATAAGCAGTTTGCGGCTGAGGAGATTTCAGCTCAGGTATACGAGGGTTTTAGTGGTTTTTAGTAGTTGTGGGTTTGTTTCAATTTTGGATTTTTTGGTTTGTGATGGGTTGTGAAAGTTTGATGTTGTTTTGTGGTGGGTTCGTTTGAATTTTTAGTTTTTATGTGGCTGTTTGTTTAATTTTGGATTTTTTTGGATTGTTTGGTTTGTGGTGGAATGTGAAGTTGGGCGGATTATTTGGTGGGTTCAATTAGATTTTGAGTTTTATGTCGTAGGTTCGATTAGATTTGAGTTTTATGTAGTGGGTTCGATTATATTTTGAGTTTTATGTGGTGGGTTTGCTTGGATTTTGGATTTTGGGATTGTTTCATTTGTGGTGGAATGTGAAGTTTAATGTTTTATGTGGTGGGTTTGTTTAGATTGTTAATTTTGGTTTGTTTAGTGTCTGATGGAATGTGGAGTTTGATTTGTTGTGTTGGTTTTGGTTATTTTGGTGGTGGGCTTCATTGAGTTTTGGATGCACTATAGTTTCTTTTTGCTGAGCAATGGTAGGTAAAGTAACGGTCTCACTGTAGAATTTAGGATTTTGTATCAAGTAGTGCTTTATAATTTGTGTAGCTGGGTTTTTGATTGGGTGACACTGGTTGCTGAGAAATGGTTTTGATGAATTAGACGTTTGGTCAATTAGCATGTGTGATTGAAGTGGAAGGTTTTAGTTTGTAGTGCTTCGTTGAGTGTTTGATATTTGTAGCTGTGTTGTTCGTGTTGAGATATTGGAATGTGGATTCTGATGTTTTAAGTGTGAATGTTAAGATTATAATGTGTATTTTTTTTTAATCTTTGATTTATTGATTTCTGTTTATGCATAAACCATATCTCTTCTCGAATGGTAATAGGCATTAGTGACTTTCTTCTATTTCCATGTTTTCTGTTTGGGGTCTATCTCATATTGCATAATTAGGCTATATGCTGACAGTTGATTTATTGTGTTTCTGATGTAGGTTTTGAGAAAGCTTGTTAATGATGCTTCAAAGTTTTTAAATGATAAGGTGACTAAAGCGGTTGTCACAGTGCCTGCTTACTTCAATGATTCCCAGAGGTTAGCTACAAAGGATGCTGGTCGTATTGCTGGCTTAGAAGTTCTTAGTATCATCAATGAGCCGACTGCTGCTTCATTGGCATATGGGTTTGAAAGGAAAAACAATGAGACCATCCTAGTGTTTGACCTTGGTGGTGGTACTTTTGATGTATCAGGTACTGTTTAAGTAGTCAGTTGTGTTCTCTGTCTTAAGGATATATCTTTGTAATGTCATAAGTATTACAGGATTAGAAGTTTATTCTAAAAATGGATTATAAGATTGAAAATTAGTTGAGGTGACAATCTAACTTGTAAATAATGTTGCATTGAGTGGGAAGGTCTGTCAACTTGTCTCATTCATTTCGTTTTATACTAGTGCTTGAGGTTGGTGATGGAGTGTTAGAAGTGCTTTCTACTTCAGGAGATACGCATTTGGGTGGTGATGACTTTAATAAGGTTGGAAGCTCTTCCTCCTCTATATATGTATATATGCATACAATATGTTTTTATACATGTAATATAGAAAGTTATGGTCTGGATACTGTTTAAAGTTATCTAAAAAATACATCAGAGGGTTGTTGATTGGCTTGCTGCAAGCTTCAAGAATGATGAAGGCATAGATCTTTTGAAGGACAAACAAGCTCTTCAGCGGCTAACTGAAACAGCTGAGAAAGCTAAAATGGAGCTTTCGTCTTTGACTCAGACAAACATCAGGTATGTTGCTTGTACACGAGTGACTCTCTTTATGTGTTGTGCAGGCACTACGCATGACCATCCCTATACTGATAATTTTCTGTCTTTCCAGTTTGCCATTCATTACTGCTACTGCTGATGGGCCGAAACATATTGAGACCACCCTTACAAGGGCCAAGTTTGAGGAATTGTGTTCTGATTTGCTTGAAAGGTATTTTATAGCTGTTCTTCTTTTTCTAGGGCATTGAATACTTGTTCTTACAGTTAGGACTTGTATCCCCTAACTGGCAGTAGTCCTTGTGTTGCTTTTTATCTGTTATTGCTATTATTGTGGCTCTTAAACTACTTCATGGCCATTATAGTTTTAACAGTGTCTCATCTCTGCAACTTATCTTTCACAGGCTGAAGACACCTGTTGAAAACTCCTTGAGGGATGCAAAACTTTCCTTCAAAGATCTTGATGAGGTGATCCTTGTTGGTGGGTCAACACGTATCCCTGCTGTACAAGAGCTTGTAAAGAAGTTGACTGGAAAGGATCCCAATGTCACAGTCAATCCTGATGAAGTTGTTGCCCTAGGGGCTGCAGTTCAGGTAGTTCCAAGTTTCAACCCTACTCTCTTATTCGCTAAGCTTCATTATTTGGGTGGTTAAATTTATATTAACTCTGATCTTTATGCAGATTGTATATGATGACAATTTAAGTATAAATATGTTGATTTAATATTTTCCATGTCTAATTCCATAACCATAATTTACATATTGCATACATTGTTTTGTTTGATTCTAGGCTGGTGTGTTAGCTGGGGATGTCAGTGACATTGTGCTGTTGGATGTGACACCATTGTCTCTGGGTCTGGAAACTCTTGGTGGTGTTATGACAAAAATCATCCCAAGAAACACCACACTTCCCACTTCCAAATCAGAGGTGTTCTCAACAGCTGCAGATGGACAGACTAGTGTGGAGATTAACGTTCTTCAAGGTGAAAGTGACTTTGTTAGTGATAGAATTTGTTACTTGTTTTTGTTCATGAATGAAACAATGGAATGTTGTTTACTAATGATGCAGAAGAGAGGGTGGTTGTACGGGTGGTTGTACTAGTTGTTGGAGGTGGGGGAAGGGAACATGCACTTTGCCATGCTTTGAAGCGATCTCCCTCCTGCGACGCTGTATTTTGTGCGCCTGGCAATGCAGGGATATCTACCTCAGGGGATGCAACGTGTATCCCTGATCTCGACATTTGTGACAGCTCAGCTGTGATCGTCTTTTGTCGCCAATGGGGTGTAGGACTAGTTGTAGTGGGACCAGAGGCTCCTCTTGTTTCTGGTCTAGTGAACAATCTGGTAAAAGCTGGAATTCCTGCTTTTGGTCCATCGTCTGAAGCTGCTGCTTTGGAAGGTTCTAAAAACTTCATGAAGAGTTTGTGTGACAAATACAACATCCCTACTGCTAAGGTTTGTGCTTTTGATTTTGGTGTCAGAATTTAGCATTATAAATATTTCTTCATTGTTCATTTCTTTTCTAGTTTTTACTAGAATGTCGGTGCATTCTGTTGTACAATTCCTTATGTTCTAATGATAATAAATTTTATTTCATTGGTTTGGTGTTCGTGTCAATTGACATGGCTGATCTGCATGATCAGATTTTTGAAAGTGACACTGACTAGTAATTGTGCATCACTGTGTTAGTTGTTCCATAATTTTTTGGTTTTGTTTTTAACTTGCATAGCTTTTCTTTTAATATGAAAATCATTGTTCTAGTCTCTTTCCTTTTCCCCCCTTTTACTAGGTCAAACTAAATTATTCAAATTAATGATCACTGTGCTCTCTCATTTCTATCACCAGAGGCTCTTTTTGCTGACACTTTGATTTATTGACGCAGTATAAAACATTTACAGATGCATCTGCTGCAAAGGAGTACATTCTAGAGCAAGGAGCACCTATTGTCATCAAAGCAGATGGATTAGCTGCTGGAAAAGGAGTTATTGTTGCTTTGACACTGGAGGAGGCATATGAAGCTGTTGATTCGATGCTTGTTAAAAATGTTTTTGGTTCTGCAGGGTGTCGTGTCATTGTTGAAGAATTTCTTGAAGGAGAAGAAGCTTCCTTTTTCGCCCTTGTGGATGGAGAGAATGCCATAGCTCTAGAATCTGCTCAGGATCATAAACGAGTTGGTGATGGTGATACGGGACCCAACACTGGTGGGATGGGGGCATACTCTCCAGCACCGATCTTAACGAAAGCACTCGAGTCTATAGTCATGGAATCTATAATTCACCCCACAGTGAAAGGGATGTCAGCGGAGGGATGCAAGTTTGTTGGTGTCTTATATGCTGGCCTCATGATTGAGAAGAAATCTGGCTTACCTAAGCTAATTGAGTACAATGTGCGGTTTGGAGATCCAGAGTGTCAGGTTGGTTAAAAGATTTGTATTATATGTCTTATTCTATCTGACCTGTGAGTTTCATACTGATTCAAAATTAATAAACACCATTATATGACATCTGATTTAGTAGTGAGGAACTAAATGCATTTATCGTGGACTTTAGACCGAGTGTTGTTGTCTATATCGGTCTGCTGCTGATTTTGTTTTGGGTGGTCAATGAATCTTGTTTCTGTTCATATTTGCTGAAAATCCAATTGGCCATGACATTTGTTTAGAATGGAGATTTTTTTCTTAAGAGTGATTAATCTTGTCATGCTTAGATCTATGTACAAATGGCAGGGAGGTTTATTGTTTGGAGGAGTTAATAATGTCATGCATAGATCTATGTACAATTGTACATATTGTGTGTTGCGAAAGCACTATGTAGTGAGAATGTAAATTTTGGGACAAGTTAGTAAAGTGGAAAAGGTATGAAAAGCTTTGTCTGTATGAGAGACTCTTTCTTCTCATTCTTTATGTAATCTATTTTGAGTATTTGGAGGTGGCTGTGATGGTAACTATATGTTATTGTTCACCCCAAGATCATTGATGCAAATCAATTTTGGTTGGGTCGTTTATAAATGGTTTGATGTTCCTTTTTAAGTAGTGGATTTCTACAATTATCTTGCGCTCATGTTTAGGGTCATACAAAAACATATTAGTAGGTAACTTATCTTTATAATATATTTGGACTTAAAACATTGTACAAATGATCGTATAGGTTACTCCACAATCATTTATATCTGATTTTTATGTCTCCACTTTACTCCTTGATTCCTGAACTCTTTCTTCAATTTCCTTACGTTTGGCATCTCTATCTGTTAACTGTCATCTGGATAGTTTGAGGGCCAGAACTAGCTGTCAGTGAATGGTGGGGAGGGGTGTGTGTTCAAGCAGATGCAATGGCTTTTAATTGCTGACTTATGAGAGACAACATACTATTTTCTCTTACGTTTGGTTTGTATGCCCTACCTAATAATTTACCAAAAGGTGTGTAGCAATGATATCTAGTTTATATAATTTTGGGAATCATTTTATGAGGGTTGCTGACCATAGTTTGGGCGCATTTGCGTGATTTTACAGTTATGGTGTATGAAACTGATGCTACTACTGCGTGCTGCATGAATTCTAATTTTTTGCTGGCATGATTAAAGTAATGTGGTTTTATTTTTGGCTCGAGTGTCATTTGCTCTTGATGATACACAGGTGTTGATGGTCCGATTGGAGTCCGATCTAGCACAAGTTCTACTTGCAGCTTGTAGAGGAGAGCTAACTGGAGTAACACTAGACTGGTCCCCAGGGTCTGCCATGGTGGTAGTAATGGCAAGCAAGGGTTACCCTGGGTCCTATGAGAAAGGCACTATAATACAAAACCTTGAAGAAGCAGAACTAGTCGCTCCATCAGTTAAGATATTTCACGCTGGAACTGCACTCGACTCGGATGGCAATTTCATCGCCACCGGGGGGCGTGTTCTTGGGGTAACTGCCACGGGAAAAGATCTCGAAGAGGCACGAGATAGAGCTTATCAGGCAGTAGAGGAAATTAACTGGCCTGGAGGGTTCTACCGGCGGGATATTGGATGGAGAGCACTTCTCCAAAAGCAATTTGCCACCGAAAGGTAGATTACAGGTTCCCCATTTCAGAACAGATATGTCATACATTGATAACTGTTTGCAAATGGCTTGTATGAAAGAAAAAGTGTCCGAAATAGCTCAGCAAATAGTTCGGCAAATTTTATTACCTAAAAAGTCTCATTTTCTTCTACCAATAAACCATCTTTTTATTACTTTACATTAGTTTCAAACAAAGTGATTGAGAAACTTTCTAATGAATGCAATACAGGGAGAATTGACATGATTTGCTATATAAGATAGCACAGTTTGACATCCGTTGACAGTGAAAATTGGATTAAGTAGTTAACGATGGATAATGAAGTGGTCGGCCATAGTGGTCAGTCTGGTCGGTAAAATCAGCATGGTCATCCAAGAGAAGCCCATACATCAGATTTTTAAAGGGAAAACGTTGACTCTGTTTACGTGGTAAGTTGACTCTTTGACTAAAATTGTTATCCGAATTTCACCATCAACAATATCTTTTATGTCCAGAATTCTATAAATTTTCTTGCATTGATATGTTCAGGTAGGGGTGGGTATGAAACCACCAAACCGAACTGAACCGGTCCAACCTTCGCAATAAGCCATTGGTTCAGTTCGGTTGGTTTTTTTCAAAACCAACCTAGTTGGTTCGGTTCTCTATTTGGAAACTAAACCGACGAACCGAACAGGAACCACTACTCTATATATCTATATGTATTTATAAATATAAAACATAATTTCTCATTTCTTTTTCTTCACCCGCAGACCAGCCACCACCACATTTCTTCTTCACACAGTTTCTCGTTGCTGCCTCCCCTCCTCGTCATCGCGCCTCTAGTCGCCGCCTCCCCTCCTCGTCTTCTCTGTTTGACTGGTAAGATACCAGTATAATTTTTTCTTGTTTTATGTTCTTGGAGCTGTGATTTCTGATTTCTCAGTATAATTTGTTCTTGTTTTATGTTTTTGGAGCATCTTTAGGAGACAAGTACAAACCCCATCGAGGGCTACTAGATCCATGTGCTCTCTTTCTGGTGTTGTCCGGTGAGGACGCGAGATATGTTACTCACATACGACTACCTATATTGCGTGCTGAAGTTTTTGATTTTGAGATTTGATTTTCACTTTGTGGTGATAAGAGTTTTTGATTTTGTCAGCGGTATTTTATGTCGATTTAATTAATTAGTGCATTTTTGGAGTCTCTGTATAAAGTATGGTCAGAAATTAGAAATCTACATCAGAGAAGATCTTCTGCTGATTACATATAGATATATGTATGTTCTGATGCTAAGAAAGTGACTTTTAACTGGTTCATTTCGCTGGGTTCAGTACTGAAGTGATATATATATATATATATATATATATATATATATATATATATATATATATATATGTTTATACTAAGAGTTTTGGCTGTTTTTCTTTTTATTGCTATTAATCTTGTGTATATTGTTTCTTGGCTGCTTTGTTTGAATGAAAATAGATTATATTTGTATTATTTTGAATGAAAATTGATTAATTTGTATGGTTCAATAAGCCTACAAACCAACCAAACTAAACTGGTCTAATTTAATTTGGTTTGATTCGGTTCACTTGATAATTATTTCTCGGTTTGGTTACTTATTTAAAAACCGATCAGTTGTCAAAACCGAACTGAACCCCACCCACCCTTATGTTCAGGTATGCTTGTGAATAAATTGATTTGCTTGTGCTCTTTCGGGGTAATGCATTTATGTAATTTCATTGTAATATATGATCAAATGTAAGGTATTCTTTACTCTTTGGCAACTTTTTAGAGCAATATATCTCAAATCACCACATCTTAATCTATTTTTTTTTTATCAATGAAAGAAAAGAAAAGGTGAATATAAAATATTCTGATATATTTTTTAATCTCACTAAAATCGCCCATAACAGGAACCATAATGACAAGTTATTCAATTTGTTGTCTTCAAATGATAAATCCACCTTCGGTGTCAAATATACATACATGCCTTGGGTACCAAATATGCATACTCAGAAGCCTCAGGTCTCCCACAAAATGGTGTCCTTAAAAAGACTCGTACTATGAGGTGCTAAGAGTGCAGAGCCATGAATAAGTTCTGCTTACGAGCATGCTCGGGAAATAAGTCGGTTCATGATGTTGGGCGGTATGCCCGAAAGCCAAGGAAAGAGGTTTGTAGAAGTATCCCAAGAGAGAGCAAATCCCCTTCTAAAATAACTCTTTCCGTTCAATTTCAACATCTGGATTCCTACTATGATCAACCTGGGAGAAAATATAGAATGAGCAATGCGGTAATAGTTCCATATTGATTCAAACCAAACCATATGCTCCCATTTTTTAATAAGATTCCGGCTAGAAGCATACAAATGCTATAATGGGCCTCTCAATGGGTGTCTGGTAACCATGTATGTACGGGTATAATCGGTTTTTCATATGGTAACATTTAGGCCATCTTGGTGCAATCACAAAAAAATTCAACCACAAGTATTATGGTCTACATCCTTTTATTTTTTGGTTGGATCCAACCACAAGTCTGATGCCATCATTCAAACCATAGCAATGCATACAGGAAGCACTAGTCAAGTAAGGATTCTAACTTAAAGCATTGCTCAATCTAGGTTTATAACAGATTCTTGGAAATTCTACAATTGTACACAAACATGGAGAGGAGAGAAAAAAGACATACCATGTGCCATGGATGAGGCTTTATCTGTGGGAATTTAAATTTGGTATTGTTTGGGTTCAGGCACTTTATCTCCTCCCTGGTCGGTGTTCCCAAAACCTGAAATTCAAGAAGCGCATAGAATCCTTCAGGTCATTAAAATGCGTCAGTTAAAATGTAGTCATGATTAATAAAAAATAATAAGGATGTGATGCAACAAGCAATCTTAGGCAGTACACTCACAATTTTATGTATCCAAAACACAAAAATGTTCCTCTTCCTGTTTATGTTTTGCCAATAAAGATTACAGTGGATCCAAGAGTGGATGTTCCTCCGATTTTTATAAAGTTTTAGTATATTATTTATGACGACTCAAGCTACGCTTCTATTAGTTTAAATAGTCTATTCCTCTCTTGTATTGGTCTATTTGGTAAGAATATCTAAACTTTGTTTGATGTATTTTTATCAAAAGTTAGGAATTAAAATGATAATCGCCCTAATTTTTATAGGAGTTGGCAAGAAAAATTTGAATAAAATTGAAAAAGTCGTATATTTTACTATGAAATGGGAGTTGATGCAAAACCTTGTTATGGAACTGCTAAAAATACTCTATTATATTTATATGTGAAATCTGAGGTCATTCCGAGTGAAATTTGCAGTCATTCCGAGACAGTAAAAAAATCAACAATTTTTATTGGAGTTAGTAAGAGAAATTTGAGTAAAATTGGAAAAGTCTTATATTTCAATGCAAACCCGATTTGACATAGATCCTTATTATGGAACTGTTGAAAATGCTATATTCTATCCATGTGTGAAATCTAGAGTCACTGCAAGTGAAATTTGCAGTCATTGTGAGACAGTAAAAAAATCAATATTTTTATAGGAGATTAGTAAGGGAAATTTGAGCCGAATTGGAAAATTCCTATATTTCAATGTAAAACATGATTTGACGTAAAATCTTGTTACGAAACTGCTGAAAAAACTCTATTCTATCCATGTGTGAAGTCTGGGGTTATTCTAAGTGAAATTTATAGTCATTCCGAGACAGTAAAAAAATTAACAATTTTTATAGAAGTTATCAAGGGAAATTTGAGTAAAATTGGAAATGTCCTGCAAAACGTGATTTGATGTAAAACCTGGTAATAAAACTGCTGAAAATGCTCTATTCTATCCATGTATGAAATCTAGGATCATGTTTCCGAGTGAAATTTGAAGTCATTATGAGACACTAAAAAAATTAATAATTTTTATAGGTGTTAGTAAGAGAAATTTTAGCAAAATTGGAAAAATCCTATATTTTAATACAAAACGCGATTTGACGCATAACCTTGTTTTCGAACTGCTAGAAATACTCTATTCTTTTAATGTGTGAAATATGAAGTTATTCCGAATGAAATTTGCAGTCATTCTGAGATAATAAAAAAATCAACAATTTTTATAGGGGTTAGTAAGGGAAATTTGAACAAAATTGAAAAAAGTCGCATATTTTATTGCAAAATGTGATTCGAGACAAAACCTTGCTACGGAACAGTTAGAAATACTTTATTATATCTATATGTGAAATATGCGGTCATTCCAAGTGAGATTTACAGTAATTACGAGACAACAAAAAAATCAACAATATTTATAGGTAGTTAGTAAGGAAAATTTAAGTAAAATTGAAAAAGTCCTTTATTTCAAAGCAAAACGCGATTTGACGTAAAATTTTATTACAGAACTGCTTGAAATACTCCATTCAATCAATGTGCGAGTTCATGGATCATTTCAAGTGAAATTTACGGTCATTCCGAGAGAGTAAAAAAATCTACAATTTTTATAGGGGTTAGTAAGAGAAGTTTGAGCGAATTTAGAAAAGTAGTTTTCCAAAATGCAAAACTCAAATTTACGCAAGATTTTATTATCAAACTGTTAGAAATACTCTATTCTATCAATATGTGAAAGTTTGGGTCATTTCGAGTGAAATTTGCAGTCATTCTAATAGTTAATCACGGAAGAAAGGACTCATTGAGCCGGGATCACTAACTAATAGAATCGAAAATATTAATAGAATAGAAAAGAACTGTTTTTTCTGTATACTTATGTATACTTTCCCTGGTTCCGTTGTTATCACGAGCTTTACGCAATCGATCGGATCATATAGATATCCCTTCAACACAACATAGGTCGTCGAAAGGATCTCGGAAACCCACCGAAGTACGAAAGCCAGGATTTTTCAGAAAATGGATTCCCATTCGAAAAGTGCATAACTGCATGGTTAAGCTCACACTAACTTGTCAATTTGGGATCCAATTCTGGGAGGTATCGGGAAGGAATTGGAATGGAATAATATCGATTCATATAGATACGAAAGAAAATATTCTCTATTGATTCAAATGTTGTACCTATCGGTCATTCTAAAAGAAATTTGCAATTATTCCAAGACAGTAAAAAAATCAACAATTTTTATAGGGGTTAGTAAGGAAAATTTGAGCAAAATTGGAAAAGTCCTATATTTCAATGTGAAACATGATTTGACACAAAACCATGTTTCGAACTACTAGAAATACTCTATTCTATCCATGTATGAAATCTGGGATCATTCCGAGACAATAAAAAACTCAACAATTTTTATAGGTGTTAGTAATAGAATTTGAGCAAAATTGGAGAAGTCCTACATTTCAATACAAAATGTGATTTGATATAAAACCTTATTATGGAACTGCTGAAAATACTATATTCTATCCATGCATGAAATCTGGGGTCATTCCGAGTTAAATTTACAGTCATTGCGCGATAGTAAAAAATTAACAACTTTAATAGGGTATGAGAAATTTGAGCATAATTTGAAAAGTCCTATATTTCTATGCAAAACGTGGGTTGACATAAAACCTTTATATGAAAATGTTGAAAATACTTTATTCTATCCATGCGTAAAATCTAGGGTCATGTCGAGTTAAATTAGTAGTCATTCCGAGACAGTTAAAAAATTAACAATTTTTATAGGGGTTAGTAAGGGAAATTTGAAAAAAAATTGGAAAAGTCTTATATTTCAATGTAAAACGCGATTTAACATTGAATCTTGTTATAAAACTGCTGAAAATAATTTATTCTATCCATGTGTGAGATCTGATGCCATTCTGAGTGAAATTTGAAGTCATTCCGAGACACTAAAAAAATTAATACTTTTTACAGAGGTTAGTAAAAGAAATTTGAATAAAATTGAAAGAATCATATATTTTACTGCAAAATGCGATTTGACACAAAACCTTATTATGGAACTGTTAGAAATACTCTATTCTACCTATATTAAATTTTGGGATCATTCTGAGTGAAATTTACTGTTATTCCGAGACAGTAAAAATATCAATATTATTTCTAGGGGATAGTAACGGAAATTTAAACAAAATTGGAAAAGTAGTATATTTGATTGCAAAATGAGATTTGACGCAAAACTTTGCAATAGAACTTTTGAAAATATTATATTCTATCAATGTGTGAAATTTGGGGTTATTCTGAGGGAATTTGCAGTCATTTCGAAACAGTAAAACAATCAACAATTTTATAAGGGTTGTAAGGAAAATTTGAATAAAATTGGAAAAGTCATATATTTTACTACAAAATGCGATTTGACACAAAAGTTTATCATAGAACTACTAGAAATACTCTATTCTATCCATATGTGAAATCTTGGGTCATTCCGAAAGAAATTTACAGTCATTCCGAGATAATAAAAAATCAACAATTTTTATAGGAGTTAGTAAGAGAAATTTGAGCAAAATTGGAAAAGTCCTATATTTCAATGCGAAATGCTATTTGACGCAAAACCTTATCTCAAATTGCTAGAGATATACTATTCTATCCATGTGTAAAATCTGAGGTCATTCCGAGATAATAAAAAACTAAACAATTTTTATAGGTGTTAGTAAGAGAATTTGAGCAAAATTGGAAAAGTTCTATATTTCAATGTAAAACGCGATTTGACATAAAACCTTATTATGAAACTACTAAAAATACTATATTCTATTAATGTGAGAAATCTAGAGTCATTCCGGGTGAAATTTACAGTCATTGCAAAATAGTAAAAAAATTAACAACTTTAATAAGGGTTAGTAAGAGAAATTTGAGCAGAATTTGGAAAGTCCTATATTTCAATGCAAAACGCGGTTTGACGTAGAACCTTATTATAAAACTGTTAAAAATGCTCTATTCTATTCATGTGTGAAATTTGGGGTCATTTCGAGTGAAATTAGCAGTCATTTTGAGACACTAAAAAAATTAACAATTTTTATATGGGTTAGTAAGAGAAATTTGAACAAAATTGAAAAAGTCATATATATTACTGCAAAATGCGATTTGATACAAAACCTTATTATGGAACTACTAAAAATACTCTATTCTATTCATATGTGAAATCTGGGTCATTTTGAGTGAAATTTGCAGTTATTATAAGACAGTAAAAAAATCAACATTATTTCTAGGGGTTAGTAACAAAAATTTAAACAAAATTGAAAAAATCGTATAGTTCATTGCAAAACACGATTTGACATAAAACCTTAGGACAGAACTGCTGAAAATATTCTATTATATCCATGTGTGAAATTTGGGGTCACTCCGAGTTAATTTGCAGTGATTTTCAGACAGTAAAAAAATCAACAATTTTTATAGGGCTAGCAAGGAAAATTTGAGCAAAATTGAAAAAGTCATTTATTTCAATGTAAAAAGCAATTTAACGTAAAACTTTGTTTCAGAACTGCTGAAAATCTTCTATTCTATCAATATTTTAAATATGGGGTCATTTCAAGTGAAATTTATAGTCATTTCGAGACAAAAAATATATCAATAATTTTTATAGGGGGTTAGTAAGGGAAATTTGAGCAAAATTGAAAGAGTCATTTATTTCATTGCAAAATGCGATTTGACGTAAAACTTTATTTCAGAATTACTGAAAATACTCTATTATATCAATATGTGAAATCTGGGTCATTCATAGTGAAATTTGCAGTAAGGAAAATTTGAGAAAAAATAGAAAAAATCTTATAGATAGAATAAAGTATTTTCAAGAGTTCCATATAAGGTTTTATATTTAAATATAAGACTTTTTTAATTTTGCTAAAATTTCCCTTACTAACCTTTATAAAAATTGTTAATTTTTTTACTTTATCGGAATGACGGTAAATTTCACTCGGAATAACCCCAAATTTCATACTTGGATACATTAGAGTATTTTCAGTAGTTTCATACCTAGGTTTTGCAACAAATAGAGTTTTTCTTTGAAAAATACGACTTTTCCAATTTTGCTAAAATTTCTCTTATTAACTCCTATAAAAATTATTGATTTTTTTACTATATTGGATTGAATGTAAATTTTATTCGAAATTACCCCATATTTCACATATTGATAGAATATAGTATTTTCAGCTGTTGCATAATAAGGTTTTATGTCAAATAGCGTTTTGCATTGAAATATATGACTTTTTCAATTTTTCTCAAATTTCCCTTATTAATAATCCCTACAAAAATTGTTGATTTTTTTACTGTCTTGGAATGACTGCAAATTTTACTCTGAATGATCCCAGATTTCACACATTGATAGAATTGAGTATTTTCAGCAGTTCCATAATAAAGTTTTATGTCAAATCGGGTTTTGCATTGAAATATAGGACTTTTCCAATTTTGCTCAAATTTCTCTTATTAACCCCTATAAAAATTGTTGATTTTTTTACTATCTCAGAATGACTGCAAATTTCACTTGGAATAACCCTAGATTTCATGCATGGATAGAATAGAATATTTCTAGCAATTCGAGAACAAGATTTTACGTTAAATTGCATTTTGTATTGAAATATAGGACTTTTCCAATTTTGCTAAAATTTCCCTTACTAACCCTATAAAAATTGTTGATTTTTTTATTGTCTCGGAATGACTGTAAATTTTATTCGAAATAACCCCAAATTTCACACATTGATTGAATAGAGTATTTTCAGCAGTTGCATAACAAGATTTTACGTTAGATAGCATTTTGTATTGAAATATAGGACTTTTCCAATTTTGCCTAAATTTCCCTTACTAACCCCTATTAAAATTGTTAATTTTTTTTATTATATCAGAATGACTATAAATTTCACTCGGATTGGCCCCAAATTTCATACATGGATAGAATAATGTATTTTCAGCAATTCTATAATAAGGTTTTTATGTCAAATTGCGTTATAGAATGATTAGTTTAACAATGAAAAAGAGTCCTAATTAATCTAAACTACCCTTAGAAGCTGCCCAATAAACATTTACTCATAACTTAAGCGGTTAATGCAATTCTTCATTCACATTAGTGGTGGAGGTTCACGTCCCACTATACGCATTTATTAACATGTGTGAGAGTAAATGTCTTCGAGTTATATAATAATGGATCTCGCCAGGTCTCAGTAGATTTGTAATTAATCTTATAATTATACTACTCAACTAAAAAAGAAAAAGAGAAAGAGAAGCTACCCCAATGATAGAATAAGAACATGTAGTTTCCCTCTTAATATGGTACATAGCAAGTCTATTTATAATTGACACAATATTGCAGACAGCGATTGATTATTTTTTTTTTTCAAAATCCTCACAAATGAATCTCTTGATTTGAATCAAATTTACTGCCTTACAAGTTCAACAAAGTTACTAGTTTGAACTTTGTATTGCACCACCCAATTTGTTATATTTTGGATCAAATCAAATGTGCTCAAAGCTTTATTTTCTTAACTTTGCTTCAGAGTTCAGAGTTCATTCTGGTTCTTCAAATACAGAAGTATATAAACTAATTTCCTCATGTAATCTTTATTTGATAAAATGATATAATGTGCAACAAAATATTTATACATAATACAAGATTAACAGTGAAAAAGAGTCCTAAAATTAATCTAAAGTTTCCTCAGGAGCTACCCTAAAGATAGAATATTATCATATTTGTTCAAAGTTGTAGTTCCTATGTCTCTCTGTCTCATTAAAATTCATGAACTTCATCAAATTTGTTAGGCAAAGGAAGCCAGAGGAGAGTGTAGATCAAAGTAGCAGTTGTGGTTCCAAAAATGGGAGCCAAAATATACAGCCAGAGATTATCAAACTTCCCAGCAACCAGTGCAGGACCTATGCTCCTTGCTGGGTTCATTGATGCTCCAGTTACATTCCTGCAAGGACAGAGAAGACCAAATAGACACGGATGCACGTGTGGTGAGGCTCAAACAATAGTACATTAGGCTCTAACACACTTGTGACTTATGAGAATAATGACTGACTAGCCTATGCAAAGAACTTATATGAGTTTATTTACCCAGCTATGAGGACATTGAACAACACTGTGGCACCAATAGTCACTCCGGAGAGCTCATTGATCTGTTTTTTTTTTTTCAGTTAGAAACAATTACATGATATTAATTAGCAGTGAAATGGAGTGACAAGAATTGCAGAATTAAGTCATTACCGCTCTGCTATCAGTGGCAACTCCGCAAATGGTGAGCATTAAGATAAAGGAAAGCATGAATTCCCAAGCAAAAGCTTCATAAATAGTTGTTGGACCTACAAATTGAGTGACTGTAACATCTATTTTTACATGGTCATGGAAAATCATAACAAGGACTCGAGCAGCCAGTGTTGAGCCTACCAATTGTGATGCAATATATACTGGCACCTGCAGAAATTCCAAGATTAAATATTTTCGAATCAAGATGATATTTAAGAAGTTGATTACAGACTCTAAACAATCAACATCTAAAAGTGTTACTTGACACACACACAAGAACACGCGCGCGCACACACATTTATATACCTGTCTCCAAGGGAATTTGTGACATGTGGCGAGAGCAATAGTAACAGCAGGGTTGAAATGAGCACCAGAGACATGGCCAAGTGCATATATCATCACCATCACAACCAGACCCCATGCCACTGCTACACCTATTACACCAAGGCTATATCTCTTGTCCATCATCCAGCATCCACACCCTATAAATACAATCACATATGTTCCCACCAGCTCTGCAATTATCTATAAATTGAATTAAAACTGCTTAGTATATAATAATATATGGTAATGGTAAGTGCAAAAAAGTAGTTATACCTTGTGAGCATTTGTGGGAGAAGCAGTTGGGTTTGCAGTTGAGGCTTGAGAAGGACTAATTTTGCCGTCTTCCATGATAGATAACTGATCACTTGAACTTAATGGAGGTTTCGGGGAGCAACTGAGATTAAGGTTAGGCAGCAAATCAGAAACCTCAGCCATTGATTAAGAAGCTTCAAGCTGTAAAAGAGCTTTTCTTCTTTTTATGTTCTGCTTATATATACTTTATATGATCGATCACTTAGCTTTGTCAACATCATAAGATCATTGTTGGATCGATATGTTCAGTGATCAGTGGAGTTTCCATTGGATTTGTTATATGAAAACCATATTCATATTAATATTAATAATGATTACTTCAATGTTAACAAACAAGGCAATATAATTTATTAAGTTTAGTAAAGTTGTGTGAGCATAGGAATTATCAGACCAACAAATAACACTGAAGTAGAAATCGAACATCTTAATAAATATACATTAATGATAATTTATAGTATTGATTAAAATATGAGTTAAAATATTTAACAAATTAAGGATATGAGGATCTAAACGTTTGCCAACAATGAACCTACACTATTTAAGTCTAATAATACACATAATCTATGTATTAAATAATAATTAAGTGAAGCGACTACTTTTTGGGAAGCTTCAATGCACAACTCGCATTTGAATTTGAAAACTTCAAATGAAGCATCATGGAAACAACACTATAGATTAATAATTCTCATATTTTATTCATTATATTATGCACTAATAAAAAAAAGAGAGGAGATGTGAGGTGAGGTCCAGTAACTCATCAACATCACTGGACCCACCATGATCCGATCGACGGCCAACTGATATCAATGGCTGGCAGCCGCCAAGTCATGGTCAATCAAAGGGACCATCTGTTCTTCTCTGATCGCCACGTGCGCCTTTGACGTTGTCTCTCTCATTTTAAGCTTATCAGTTAGTTTATCAAACCGAAGTTTCTTCAAACGAGAAAAAAAAAAAAGTTTATCAAACCGAAGACAAAACTCGAGACACAACTGAATCCTGTCGCCGTCTATTTTTGCATTCCTTTTTTGAGATGTCAGATACCGGCGAGTCTGGTAGGAATTGGCTGGAATATCAGGTCGGGAACTCGGATCCCGGTTCTCCGCTGACGAATCTCTCGGCCGTCAGTACGAGAATGGAGTCTCTGCAGCAGTTTTTATCGGCATCGGTGAGCTCCAACACTCTCATCTCCAAACACCAGATGGACATGGTCTCCTCTGAAATCTCCTCCGCCATCCACCAAATCTTCCTCAACGGCGCCGCCCTTCTCGCATCCTCACGCCCACCACAACCGCCAACTCCACCGCTGTCACAGGCTTCTGCTTCCTCGGATCCCAAAAACCCAGATGTCGTTTCGGAGAAAACGAAGCGAATATCGGAAACAAGAGGCGACCGCGACGACGAGTCGGAGCACGAAGTGGTGGAGATCGACGCGGTGGAGTTACTGGCAGAGCACATCCACTTCTGCGATGTTTGCGGCAAAGGGTTCAAGCGAGACGCGAATCTGCGGATGCATATGCGAGCGCACGGTAACGAGTACAAAACCCCAGAGGCTTTAGCGAAACCCGATAAATCGGTGAACGTGGCGGGAATGAAGACGAGATTCTCGTGCCCGTTTGAAGGGTGTAACCGAAACAAGAGGCACAGAAAGTTTCGGGCTTTGAAATCGGTTACGTGCGTGAAGAATCATTTCAAGAGGAGTCATTGCCCGAAGACGTATCAGTGCGATAGATGTCACAGGAAGAGTTTTTCGATGATGTCGGATTTGAAGAGCCATTACAAGCACTGTGGGGAGAGCAGATGGAAGTGCTCTTGTGGGACCAGCTTTTCTAGGAAGGATAAGTTGTTTGGACACGTGGCGATGTTTGAAGGGCACATGCCTCAAGTTGAAGAGAAAATGAAGGGTGTGGGTGTGATTGCAATGGATGAGGATGAGGATGAGGATGATCATGATGGTGATGGTGATGATGATGATGAAAAAGAAGAAGAAGAAGTATGTATTGCGAAGGAAAGTGGGAATCAGAAGGAGAAGGAGAATAATGAGAATGGTTCGGATGATGGGTTTTTTCAAGGATTGCTTGATGAGTTTGGTTCTATTGAGAATTATTGTTTGGCATCTGTGTTGGGTTCACCTAATGGTAATGACTTGCATCCAACTTGGAATGGGGGGTTTTTATGACATTTACTAAAATCTAATATTTTGATGTAATTTAGATTGAATTTTTCTGCTACATTTTGGATTCATGTGTAAAATTATTTATAATAAAGGAGGATCTTGGAATTTTATTGATTTCTGTAGGTGAAAAGATGTTACTTTGTTCTATTAGGATTTGCTTTTCTTTGTTAAGTAAAGATTACTAGTTCTTTTCTAATTAGGATTAACAAAGACTACCATAAATACTAAACCCTTTGCTATTCACATTGATTAATTACAAGATTTTTAAAAGCTTTGTTACTTGTTATTAATATTCACATTGATTAATTTCTCATCATGCTTCCGCTAACTAGCTACTACGTCAATCCACCACCACCGAGTCCGAGAGAATCCACCACACCGGACTTGTTCCGCTACTCCGCTACATCAAACACAACCCCACAAACACCACCGAGAATCCAGCACACGCCCACGGAGAATCCACCGCTGCATATATACCTCACGACAGATCCGCCGCTGCATATATACCCAATAACAGAACATGATTATGATTTTCTGGATTTGAATATTCAACCAGAAGATTTTTTAATGTTGAGAGCTTTTCTTCGTGATGAGCCACTAGAAAACAATCAAGTGGTTGTTGGTGCTAAAAGAAAGGAGATGGATAATAGTACTACTAGTCTTGGATTTGATGATGACAATCCATTGCAAAATTTAGCTTCTTTGGAGAATACATTGTGGCGTACCCAATCTGACGAAATGGAAAATGTCTTGAATGGGGGTTATTACAAGTAGAGGAGAAAATGGCAACTAATATTGATGGTGAATCCCTGCAGCATTTGTCTTCAACCTCACAACCGTAGCGTAAGAGAAGAAGCAGAGGAAGAAGAATAAGTGGATTGATTTTTCATTCAAAACTTGTTCTAATAATAATTAACCAATGTTATTATTTTTTTATTTGACATATTAATTTTTCATCATAATCATTAATTATTTTTTCAAAGACAGATGCTTGTATACGTGGTAAAATGTTATCGAATATTATTCATATGAATTGATACACGCGTCCGATTGAATAATTTCTCCGGTTGTTAAATGACAGGAAGTTTAGGCATGCGTCATGGCTTTAATCAATACAATACATCATCATGAATGGCTGCTGCTGATATCATAATTTCTATACCTTAATTTACTTGTTTGATCAGTTAATGATAAGAGTTAATTGGTCAAATGAGATAGATGATCACGAGAATATTATTATTTTTCTTTAATTTCCATTTGTTTAAAATTCATTCTTCATTCAACAGTCATAGCCCACTTTTCTCTTTTTGTGTTTAACTCGTGCAAATTTGCATGCAACCCGTGAATTTTTTCAATTGCAGGAGCATATCTCTAGCTATTTGGTGTGCCTATATAAATATAATTTGTTATGTTTAATCAAATTATCAAAAACAATTATTAGATTTTATCATTATTATTAGCTTTCTCTAAATCATAATTATTTAATACGATCATCAATCATGTCGATTTCAATTGAAGCTTTAGCAATGGCTGGCGTGGAATATGTCGAATGGGGTATGGATGTTGAAGAATGGGAGCGAGAGGACTCAGATGCACCTCCTCCGCCCCATTTACTAGCCGAAGAAGAAGAAGGAGATGATGATGATGCTGATGGTGAGACAAGTGGTGGTGTCACTTTAGATTATCGCAGTCGAAGAACTGGCAAGGGAAGATCATCCGTTAGAGTTATTGAGAGGATGTGCAAATGGCTGACTTGTATGAAGATGATGATGCTAGTATTGATGATGATGAGGAAGAGATTGATCAAGCCCTTTGTTGCTGCTCCATTTCTTATCACCAACTGAATTTTGGAAATTTTCATTATTTTTTTTTTCTGTATATCATTATATATACTCATTGATTGTCGTGTTGGTGGCTTAGTGAAAATATAATTATTATACAAATCTATCTGCGTGCCTCTTTTAATTTAATTTTTATTGATGTGTTTGACGGTGCTTTTCTCTAATTTAATTTGACTACTTCAATCATATTAAATTATTCTATAATACACAGAAAAACTTTTGTATATTTTAATAAGGCTGGTTCTCCTTTCTGGTATGAATAGATTGGATAGCTTGTTTGCTCCTGATGTTGAAGAGCCTTTTGCCAAGGGCTACAATTGGCTTATGAAGCTGGAATCACTCTTTGTTTATAATATGTTGATGCCAATGTTGTGAAGTTAGTCAATCGTAATTTTGAGGGCTACTTCTTTTTATTTGCAGGGTGGTGGGTGGGGACTTGTGTCTTCTTAATTTGTTTTCAGATTAGTAAATAGAGTAGCTGATAGTCTTGCTAAATTAGCTGTGAGTATGTATCATTTTGGTTGGATGATTTTCTATCCTCTATTGTATTAGTAAATATTAATTGTATGTTTGACTATTAGGATATTTTAGGTGAATATTAGTTATATGTTTGACTATGTATATTGTTAGGTGAATATTAGGTGAGTGTTAGTTGTATATTTGACTATATATGTTGTATCTTTATGTATATATACCACATAAGATTAATGAAAATATAATACATTTTTCCTCCATTATATTTTCTCCCAATTTCATTATTTCACACATTTCCTCCATTATATTCTCTGCCATTTTCATTATTTTGCATGGTATCAGAGCAAGTTTCTAACCTGGATAACGTCTTGCACGGATTTTCCACCAAGCAACTTCAACAGCTTTCTCGTGCTTTATCAATGATGAGTTCAAATCATAATGCTGGTAATAAAAACACTTATGCAAATGCGACAGGTCTGTATCTATTTTCTAATGCTTGAATTAATTTTGTATTTACAAAGCCATGGATTTTGGATAGTGGAGCCACCGATCATATCACTTCTGATTCCACATTTCTCATCAAAACACAATCATCATCCATACCTATTGTTAATTTACCAACAGGATCTACAGCCCTAATCATTTCAACTGGCACTGTATCTTTTAATTCTAATATCACTTTAGATGATGTTTTATGTGTTCCTATTTTTCGCTTAAATCTAATTTTTGTAAGCAAACTTACCTCTGCCCTAAATTATTGTACAATGTTTTTTACCACATTTTGTGTCTTACAGGATTTGGCTACGGGGAAGATGATTGACTCGGGTAAACAATATGGTGGTCTCTATTACATGCCTCCGTTGCAAAGGATGTCAATCTGTCACCAAATTTCACACCCTTCCAATCTATGGCATATGCGTCTTGGACATCCATCACCATCTCGTCTTAAATTAGCATCTTTTTTATTATCTTCAAACAATATTTCTTATGATAATAATTGCACTGTTTGTCCCATGGCAAAACAAACAAGACTTCCATTTCCATTAAGTTCCATATCAACTCATGCTCCATTTGATTTAATAATATATACATAAAAACTTTTGTATATTTTAATAAGGCTGGTTCTCCTTTCTGGTATGAATAGATTGGATAGCTTGTTTGCTCTTGATGTTGAAGAGGCTTTTGCCAAGGGCTACAATTGGCTTCTGAAGCTGGAATCACTTGATCACCTAAAATTTGAATTGCTATATAATTGCCAAGGGCTACAATTGGCTTCAAATAAAACACTTTTTGAATTGCTATATAATCGCTCGCCATCACTTGATCACCTAAAATTTTTTGGTTGTCTATATTATGCAACTGTTGTACACTCCATTCAAAAATTTGAATCTCGTGCCAAACATTGCATCTTTGTTGGATATCCAACTGGGCAAAAGGGATACAAACTATATGACATGGAAACCAAGAAATTTTTTGTCAGTCGTGATGTCAAATTTCATGAAACCATTTTTCCTTTTTCATCTGTCTCAACCCCATCCACTTCTGATTTTGTGATGCCTAATTCATCTCTGAGACCATAGAAATGCAACTTATCACGCCACCATGCCCTTCTAACACCAATTCTCACCCACCCGAGCAAACAGAAACATCTAATACACATGAAGTCATATCACCCACACATGTTGTTCTTTTCAGCATTGAACAACCTTCCACAAATACACCAAGCACTGAAACCTCACCACCACTTTCAGACCCATCAAACATTCCTTATGAAACAACTACCATTCCACATCCGAGATAGTCAACATAGCCTAAGCGATATCCGACATGGCATAGAGACTTCTTGATGTCATCTCAGGCACATCAGTCTACCTCTGGCCTAAGTCCTATACTAGGTACTCGATATCCACTCTTTGATTTTCTTTTCTACTCATGTTTTTCACCTTCCCATTCTACTTTTCTAGTTAACATCACAGATCACACTAAGCCCAAAAATTATGCTCAAGCTATCCTTAATCCACATTGGTGACAAACTATGAATACAGAATTATAAGCTTTGCAGCTTAACAACACATGGAGCTTAGTCCCTTTGCCCATTGGCCACAAACCAATTGGTTGCAAATAGGTCTACAAAATCAAATACAAATTTGATGGCACCATTGAACGCTACAAGGCTTGCCTTATTGCTAAAGGATACAATCAAGTTGAGGACATTGACTATCAAGAAACATTTTCTCCAACAGCAAAGCTTACAACACTTCGTTGTCTTCTTACTATCGTTGCTGCTCGTCATTGTCATATCCACTAATTGGACGTTCAAAATGCTTTCCTCCATGGCGACCTCTATGAAGTTGTCTATATGGAACCTTCACCTGGTCTTCACCGACAAGGGGATAACACTGTATGTCGGCTCAACAAGTCTCTTTATGGACTTAAACAAGCATAAAAAAATTGGTTTTCCATATTTTCAGATACTATCAAAAGAGCTGGCTATCAACAATCAAAGACTGATTATTCCCTTTTCAACAAGACTCAAGGTACTTCGTTTACAGCAATTCTCATATATGTCGATGACATACTTCTTACAAGAAATGATCTACATGAAATGGAACGTCTCAAAAGATTCCTTCTTAAACGCTTCCGTATCAAAGATCATGGAAACTTGAAGTACTTTCTCGGTATTGAATTCTCTCGCTCCAGAAAAGGTATTTTTTTGTCACAAAGAAAGTATGCATTAGACATTCTATAAGATTCTGGACTCATAGGCGCATGTCCTAACAATTTTTCAATGGAGTAGAATTTGAAACTTACTTTCACTGATAGAGCATTGCTAAATGATCCAATAAAGTACAGAAGACTAGTTAGTTGGCAGATGATATATCTCACGGTGACAAGACCTGATATAGTCTATTCAGTTCGCACATTGAGCCAGTTCATGCAAGAACCTAGAATACCTCATTGGGACGCTGCCATTCGAATCCTCAAATACGTCAAAGGTACACCTGGTCAGGGATTATTACTTCCTTCTAATAACAGCTTAACCTTGAAAGCTTTTTGTGATTCAGATTGGGGAGATTATTGCGCTACAAGAAGATCAGTTACAAGCTATTGTATTTTTTTTTGGAAGTTCTCTCATATCATGGAAATCTAAGAAGCAAGTCAATGTCTCTAGATCATCAGCTGAGGCTGAATATCGTGTAATGGCTAATACATGTTTGGAGCTAACTTGGTTACGTTACATACAACATGATTTAAAAGTTCCTCAAACAACTTCTACACCATTGTTTTGCGACAATTAGGCAGCTTTACACATTACTGCGAATCCAGTCTTTCATGAGCGTACAAAGTACATTGAGATAGACTGTCATATAGTACGAGAAAAAGTACAAGCCAGAATAATTAATCATTCTTTTGTTCCTTCACACTTGCAACTGGCGAATGTATTTACGAATAAGGCTTTAGGAAATGATCAGTTTGTGAATTTACGTAACAAGTTGGGACTTCATGATATTCACTCTCCAACTTAAGGGGGAGTATTAGTAAATATTAATTGTATGTTTGACTATTAGTATATTTTAGGTGAATATTAGTTGTATGTTTGATTATGTATGTTGTTAGGTGAATATTAGGTGAGTGTTAGTTATATGTTAGTATGTTGTATCTTCATGTATATATACCACACAAGGTTAATGAAAATAGAATACATTTTTCCTCTATTATACTTTCTCCCACTTTCATTATTTCATACATTTCCTTCATTATATTCTCTGTCATTTTTATTATTTTACATATTGGGGGTCTTATTTCTAATGACTCTAGTCCCAGTCTCTCTAATAATTTTTTTCCTTTTATATTATTTTTTTATTCTCAAAAATAGATATAAACTTATTAGAAATTGCATAGGTTTTATATATTAATTTAAACTTCAACCTCCAATCAATATTCATTAGTTTAAATTATTGAGATTTACAAGTTTACTCTTATCACCCTAACAGAGAGTAAACAACCTTCAGTCTCCAAGGGAGGTTTTTTTTTTTAATAGAACAATTTTGTTCTATGCGTCCAGCAATAGTTGAATGTTGAGGGATAGTGTTTGCATTTTGCTCCGCCACCAGATACGGCGGTGTCTGTTCAAAGCCACCGTCTTCCCACACTTGAAGCTGAATAGCACACTCCGTATATTCAGCGCCGATCATTGCCAGAGCTTCAATGGACATGGCTTGCAGTTTCTGAAAATATTTAGTATTGGTTTAGATTTGATGCAACGACAACGCAGAAGAGAAGAGCATTATGTGTGTGTGTGGTGGTTTCTGCTGTCACTGTCTGCTTGGGGTTTGGTTTAAAAGAGGAAGATCACACGTTTACAATATCACTTTATCCGTGAATGTCTCTCCTCTCTCTCTCTCTCTCTCTCTCTCTCTCTCTCTCTCTATGCACTGCTAAAAACATGGAAGAACATGTTTTACTTGCATTATTATCATCATCATCAGTGCATACGTCATGGAAGTTAAGTTAACTAGTCACCGCTGCTCTTAAAACTCTTGAAATTGTCGTGACTCAGAAATTTCAATACTTCTATGATACATGAAACAAGGTCATGTCATCATTCTTCCTTCCGTTTGATCAAATATGACAAAGTGATTGGCTTCAAGTAGAAGTTTATTTATGACTGCCCCTCACTATGGTAAATGTGTGCTCGTTCTATTTTTTACGAGAAATACTAGTATAATTACATACAACCACACGATGTATCCATATATTAATTTAAAGAGTGAATTACAATGAAGTACCATGACGTATGATCATATTGTAATAAAATTCTTAGTTTAGTCTTATTATATATTAGTGGGAAAATTGCAATTAAATACCTTGATATTTGGTCATATTGCAATGAAATTATACTTTTGCTTAAATTATAAAGGGGTACCCTGAATAATTATTAATTTGGTCATTAATATATTTTAAAATATTACTTTTTGATCTATTATTATCTTTTCAACTCATATGATCTCTAACTTTTTCAAAATACATTAATTTAATCTCTATGACTAAAAACTTTTGACAATCAAATCTGACATAAAGTATAAATTGATAATTTATATTTTTTTTATTAAATTATTAAATTAGAATGATGCTTTTACCCTTTAACTTTTTAACAATTTTTATATTTCACAGTCCAATAAAAATTGACATACGTTATAAAATTTAATTTTTTAAAAACACTTAAAAAGGATTAAATAACAAAATAAATATAATTAAATTTATTAAAAAATAAAAATACTATAAAAATTTGACCTATTTTTACATTTGAACAATTTGATCTTTTAGATAATTCAATAAGAAATTATTATTTGTTATAAAATTTAGGGTGAATTGCACTCAAGTACCCTGACTTTTATCATAATTGCACGCTTAATGCCAGTTTTGCCATAATTGCACTCTAGTACCCGGTAATCCGTTGACCACCGTTAGGGTAACGGTTGACCAAACGGATTCAGGTAAAATGACCAAACTGCCCCTGCAAAGGAAAAAAAAAATTTAATTTTTTTTTTGAAGAACACGAACCCAACTGGGTTCGTGTTCTTCGAACACGAACCCAGATCTGGGTTCGTGCTCTTCGAACACGAACCCAGGTGCTGGGTTCGTGTTCGAACCCAGATTTCTGGGTTCGAGCACGAACCCAGGTTGCTGGGTTCGTGCTCGAACCCAGAAATGGGTTCGAACACGAACCCAGGTTGCTGGGTTCGTGCTCGAACCCAGATTTCTGGGTTCGAACACGAACCCAGAACTGGGTTCGTGTTCGAACCCAGAAATCTGGGTTCGAGCACGAACCCAGCAACCTGGGTTCGTGTTCGAACCCAGAAATCTGGGTTCGAGCACGAACCCAGCAACCTGGGTTCGTGCTCGAACCCAGAAATCTGGGTTCGAACACGAACCCAGCACCTGGGTTCGTGTTCGAAGAGCACGAACCCAGATCTGGGTTCGTGTTCTTCAAAAAAAAATTAATTTTTTTTTTTTTCAAAATTAATTTTTTTTAAAAAAATATTTTTAAAATTAATTAAAATATGACGTGGCATGTTCTTATTGGTTGGATGATTTTTAAATTTTTTTAAAAATAAATTTAAATGTAAAAGACCAATTTGCCCCTGAACCCAGTTAGTCAACCGTTACCCTAACGGTGGTCAACGGATTACCGGGTACTAGAGTGCAATTATGGCAAAACTGGCATTAAGCGTGCAATTATGATAAAAGTCAGGGTACTTGAGTGCAATTCACCCTAAAATTTATATTATTTTTAAGTCCTTAAAAATGATTAAATAAAAAATAAATATGATAAAATTCATTAAAAATTAAAAATATTTAAAAGTAACATCATTTATTAAAAATAAAAATAAAAATCAAGATTAAATACTTATAATACTCAAATTTTAACCAAAAATTTAAAATATTTAAAATATTATATATACATATTTTAAAGTATATTATATAGTATATATACATTATATATATATATGTGTGTGTGTGTGTGTGTGTGTGTGTGTGTGTGTGTGTGTGTGTATTTTAGATTACTAAATTTTAACTTTTATAAGTATTCAATCTTAAATTTTATTTTTATTTTTAAGAAATTATATTACTTTTAAGATTTTTAAATTTTATAATATTTTTATTTTTAATAAATTTTATCATATTTATTTTATTATTTAATTATTTTAAGTGTTTTTTTTAAAAAATTAAACTTTTATAATGTATATTAATATTTTATTAGACTATCAAAATAAATAAAGTTGTTAAAAAATTAAAAGGTAAAGTATCATTCTAATTTAATAATTTAATAAAAATACAAAATGACCAGTTTATATTTTATATCAGGTTTAACTATCAAAATTTTGGTCATAAGAATTAAATTAATGTATTTTAAAAAAGTTGAAGACTATATGAGTCAGAAAAATAAATTAGATCAAAACGTGATATTTTATAATACGTTAGAGACCAAATGAGAATTAACCGAGGTACTCCATTGTAGTTTAAGTAAAAGCACAATCTTATTATAATATAACCAAATGTTAGGGTATCTTATTGCAATTTACCATATTTTAGTACCATTGACTAATTGGTTGACCGTTAGAGTTGACGGTCAATAATAGTCAAAGGGTAATACGATCATTTTTACCTTAATTTTTTTAAAAAGAATTAAATGAATCTCCACCGACCATCATTCTTGATGGATAGTGCCTATTTTAAAAAAAATAATTTTTTTCTATTTTTTATTCAATTTATTTTTTTTAACTAGGGGTAGTTATGCCATTACACATATAAATCAGGGTCAAATCGTTATGTTTGACTGGGTCAACTGATGGTAGGATACTAATATGTAATTAAGGCTAAACTCATAATTTCGTTGTAATGTGACCAAACATCAGGGTACTTTATTACAATTCACCCTAATTTAAATTAAAGTCCATTATTTTTAGTTATGTGCTTATGAGAATTATATCATCTTTACGCTTAATAAATAGCATATGTAATTCTATCTACGCGTCCATATATGAATTTTAATTAGAATACCCCATGCTTTTTAAAATATTTTCATTTTATATCCTACTTTTAAAATATTTTCCAATTTACCTATGCCGTTAAAAAACTTAACAATTCAGTTAACTTTGTTAAGTAAACAATTGAAAAGTCCATTTTAGCCTTAAATGAAAGCAAAGACCGACCACCATATACCTTTCAGATATTTAAATAATAACAATAAAGAAATAAACAATAGATTTAATATTTTAAAATTAAAATAATAAAATAACTTACATTAAAAAAAATATATTTTTTAATTTTTCTCTCTCTTCTTCCCTTCTCTTCACCGTCTCTCTCTCTCTTTTATTCCATTCTCTTTCCTAGTCTCTCTATTTCTCTTTCTTTTTTATTTAATCTATTGTGTGTTGTTTGGAGGTAAGTGATGGTTGAGTGCTAGTTTGGAGGTGGGTGGCGGTTTGGTGGTCGGGTTTGGAAGCAGTGGCAATGTGGTGGGTGTTTGTTTGGAGATTTGGATCTCGATCCCCCTCCCATGGAGATCCGGAGGAAGGAGATCCAAGATCTCCAACAATTTTTTCTTTTGGGTTTGGTGCACCATAATTTTTTTTTTTAATTCATTTGCTTTCTAGTTTTTTTTTCTTGAACTGGTGGAGACCTAATTTTTATTTTTTTTATTTTTTTTTTAAATCGGTAGAGATCCAATCTAAATTTCTGTCATACTTTTTTTTTCAATTTTTGTGTGCAATTACAATCAAGCCCTTATGGGCTAATGGCCGGTATCCCTTTTTACCATTTTTTTAACGACAAGGGATGTATTAAGGAATATTTTTAAAAGTAGAGTGTAAAACGATATTATTTTTAAATGTAGGGGTAAAAATGATAATATTCCATTTAATTTAAAGCCGTTATTTTATCCTTAGGGTTAGTTTTTTTTATCTGAAAATTGAATATGCCTAAATTTTATGAAGAATAAATAAGGATAAAATATAAAATCCAAATGACATGTTTGTTCTTTTTCATGGAAGTGTCAATTGTTTGTTTTTTTTAATAGAAATATCCGAATGAAATAAAATTGAAAATATAGTAATATAAGAATAGTAGTTATGAAGGAAAATGCTTTAATTATAATTCAGTGATTGGGTACTAAGTGATAAATTAAAATTTTTAACATTTTCACTTTAATTTTTTTTATATATATATATAGTTATTTGGCCATTTAAAAAGTGAACAAAAATAATTTAATGGGTCAAAACATAAATGACTCCTTAGTTTTTTTAAGATATAGGGTAAGATGTTAGTGGACAAGCATATATATACATTTGACAAGGGAAGTGATTATAAAAAGGGTCAGCTGGTGGTATGCGTCATGGCTTTAATCAATACATCATTAGCAAGAGAATGGCTGATGCTGATATCATCGCCACAATCAGCAAATGAAACTTCCTCAAGGTTAATATGCATGTAATTGAGTGATAGGCAATTGCATGTGGTCAATATATAAGATGATCACGAGAATATTATTTTTTTTTCAAATTAATATTGGTTTTATTCTTTTCTCTTTTTGTGTTATCTCCTTCAAAGGGATCCATATTTGATTTGCATGCTACCCGTGATTTTTAATGTGATCCAAATTCAAGTACTAGTCATATCCCTATTCGGTATGCCTATATATACAATTTGCTATCTATAAAATAATAATCAAAAAATTATTCTTAATTTCATAGGTCACGAATATTAAAGAGAAAATAGCTAGAATCATATCGATCATCATGTTGATTTCAATGGAAGCTTTAGCAATGGCTGGCGTGGATTATCTTGAATGGGGTATGGATGTCGAAGAATGGGAACTCGAGGACTCAGAGCTGCCTCCGCCTCATTTACTAGCCGAAGAAGAAGAAGTAGAAGAAGAACAACACCACCACCGCCGCGAAACCTGCCTTTTGAAAAATAATGAAGGAAATGGTGATGATAATGATAAAATTGGTGGTGCCAATTTAGGTGGCAATCCAAGAATCAATAAGGGAAGATCATCGACTACAGTTATTGAGAGGATGCTGAAATGGCCGACTTGTATGAAGATGATGGTAGAAGCTGCCCTTATAATACTGTTGATGATGAGAAAGAGATTGGTCAAGCCTTTTGTATCTGAGTAGATATAAAATTATGAGTTGGTATTAGAAATAGAATAGGGTTATATATATTAACTTCAAATTGTTTTTTATTTTATATGTAAATTTAGACATCAATTAGATATCCAACCATTCATATTTATGTTAATTCTTTGAAATTAACTCAATTAACTTAAAAATTAAATGAAGCGGTAATTATGCCATTATGTCATAGGGGTATTGGGATTGCCACCCACGAAACCTATTTGTACACCTATAATTTATTTATTTATTTTTATAAACAAATTATAGCTAACCTATTTGGGATTTACTATTTTACAGATGAATTTTATGAAATATTGATAGCGAACCTCCTGTCATTACCGTTGACCGTCAAGTGATAACAGTTGACTCTGACTAAAAGGGTAGAATGATCATTGACCATTTAAATTGGAACAAATTACAGTCAACCTACCTAGGGTTTACATTTTTACAGGCATAATCAACTTATTGAAAATCTAACAGTTAACTCCTCCGTCGTTAGTCAACTGTTATAAAATGTTAGTCAATATTGGTTAAAGTCAACTATTCCAAAATAATTTTAGTTATTTTAATTTATTTTTAAAATATTTTAAAAAAGAAAAAAATTTAAGATCTCTACCATCCATCTCATTTGAAATGGACGGTAGAGATTTTATTTAAAAAATAAAACACTTAAGATCTCCACCATCCATCCGTCCATCTCAAATGGACGGTGGAGATTAAAAAAATTTGACGACCTCCATTGGATCTCCATGGAGATAGCAAATCAGAGGAAGTAAAGAGCCTCCTTTGGTTCGATCTGGTGTAATGAATGGAAAGGGAAGAGCCTTCCTTCGTTGCAAGGGGAGGCGAAACTAGGTGCGACGAAAAAGCCTCCCCTTGCGACGACCTTCGTCGTACAACGAAAGAGAGGCTAGCCTCCCTTCGTGGTCTCCATTGGAGGTCCTCCATAGGAGATCCATGGAGGAGTAGCTCCATAAATCTCTAATGAAATTTGGTTTTTTTTTATTATTATTTTTTAAATCTTAAGTTTTTTTAAATACTTTTTTTAATTTATACTTAATTTTTATTTTGAATAAATCTTCACTATCCACTTGGTTGGTGGAGATATAAAAAAAAATTTATTTAAGTTTTTTTTATTAAATTGAGTATTTCTATTAATTTTATACAATAACATTGTTTAATATCACATTCTAACGGTTAAAATATAAATGTCGTAAATTTTCACCAAATTTCCCATTATAATCGCTTTTAAAATTGCTGATTTTTCTACAATCTCGTAAAGATTATAAATTTTATTCTTAGGTTTTATGGTAAAATATTGTGTAAAATGTCATTATGAAATTAAATTGTATTCAATAATGAATTTTTTTTTTATGGGTATATAATATGTTACTTTATACATTGATCACATGTACTTGAACGTACAAAGAGAATTCAAATGGGAAGTACATTGATTACATATTTGAAAAATGATTTGTAATATTGATTTAAGCCATGACGTAAGTTTAATTTATAACTAAGATATCTATCTATCTTCACATGCATAAATTAATTAAAGCACAACTTGCAAGTAATGCACATGTGAATCACATTCATTATTGCAAAATTTGAATTGAATTTAATCCCAGCTACTAGCTGGGGAGTTGAAGAGTAGAATTACCAGCTATTTCTGTAAAGTACAAGTCAATATATTGATTATCAACTAAGATAGTTAGACATATCTTTTAAAAAAATGTTTGTTTTTCTTTAAACAAATTTCTATTGTTGTCAATTTCAGTGCCTGAAAGTGACAAAAATATCTCTCTATTTTATTTTAAAAATTATTTTATTTTTATTATTTTAAATAAATTTTACATTTAAAAAATAAAAATGGAAGCCACGTACCCTAAATAGATTGGCTGTAATTTGTTATTTTTTATTTTTTTTATAAATTTTAATTTTTTTAATTAAGGTTATTTTGCTTTTTGTACTTTTGAAACGGTTAATACTAACGATAGAGGAGTTAATGTTAGTTTTTTAATAAATTAATTCTGCCTGTAAAAATACAAACTCCAGGTAGGTTGACTGTAATTTATTCTATTTTTATATTACAAAAATATCCTTTTACAAATTTACTAAGAAATACATTTTCTCTTCTTCCTTCTATGTTATTTTTAGGTCTCACATGAACAGATCAACTCTATCAAATTAAAACAAACAGGCATAATTTTCATAACACATTACTACATTGAATTAATGTGTTAATTCAACCATATACCCTTACACCCGTTACGAAGGATGTGAATATTTTAATTCGTTTCATGCGATAAAGTTTATATATGAGGCTGAGTTTTAGTAGAAGAGTTTTTAATTAATCTCTGTTAAGTTTTTTTTTTAAATAACTCAATAACGAGCTTAAAAGTAATTATGGATCCAAAAAGAACTTTTAAGCTTTCCAAAAACTATACCAAACAGGTCCTATATATATCTGCTAGCTAGTACAATTACATTCATAGTTTTCTATAGACTAAAAATTAAATGATATCAAACCCTAAACTATAAGAAATTTTACATCGTTTTGCATTATTGCATAATAGTATTCAAATCTCAGGATTAATATTGTTTCCCTTCTCCAAGTGAGATCTTTTTTCTTTTTCTAAATTTTAGCATCATAATCTTTCTTGTAGATATGTTTTCAGCATGAAAGAGGAGATGAGTAAGAACAAGGAGAGATCATAGAACAAGATAGATTCGGTTATGAAAAATGAATATTCCTTTGAATGGGTGTTTGAAGTAATTATAATTTCATTTCAAATTTTCATGTTGGGTGTATAAATAAAATGAATTCCAACGGATGCACATATTCCATATATGTGTGTGTGTGTAATTAATGATCACGGAAACATAATTTCTTCTCTCTCTCTCTCCCTTGGATCTCATCATCTCTTTAAATAATTTCAAAGTTTGAAGAGAAACTTCGATTTTATTTCTATGCATATATTCTATAAGCTAATCCGTGAACCTTGAGAGAATTTCATACGTAATTAAAAAAGTCAATGTTCTCCTACAATACATGCATGCATGCAGCACATATCCCAGTACTATATATATATATATATAAGATGGCTTATTCTGCCAAAGAATTTATGTTACACTGTGCATAAAGAGAGACGCACATTATAGCTAAAACAAAATGGGTGTTTCATTAGAAGCTCTGGCTATGGCAGATGTGGAATATGTCGAATGGGGTATGGATATTGAAGAATGGGAGCATGAGGACTCACTGCGGCCGCCTTCACCACATTTACTTGCTGATCATGATGATGGGGTGCTTGAAGAATGCTATGACAATCAGAGAATTATGAAATGTTTGAAGTGGTCTATATACACAACAGCGAAGGCCATTGTTAAGCTGTTCATGATTGTGAAATTGGATCTCAGAAGAATATACTAGCTAGTTAGTCTTCATGTAATATTATTTAGGGGTATTATCATTTTCCACCTTATAGTTTGTGGTATTCTTTAATTTTCAATCTCTAATTTTATTTTTGTCTGTTTTATTTGTTCAATGTACAGAATAGATTTAATCAATTTTCACTCAAGGTGGGTGAACCTAATGACTTTAAAACTTGTATCATAGATCGAGGAAAAAAAAAAAAGAAGTGAGATGAGACCATTGACCTTTACCCAATGATAAATTCAATGCATATATTGAAGTTTAATTTTGTAAATTTTCACCAAATATCGTCTTATTATTCCCCATAAAATACTGATTTTAAACTGTCTTATAATGGTTAAAACTTAATTGATAGATAGAATAAAATATTTCTACTAATATTAAACAAGACTATTTTTTGAAAGTGCAATCATGATTGAAATATGCATTTTATAAATTTTGCATCAAATATATCCTGTTACTATATCTTATAAAAATATTAATTTGTCTTCTATACCGAATAGTCCCAAATTTTATTCATAGATAGAATAAAGTATTATACAAAAACAAATTACTTAAAATCCCTATTCTGGTTTGAAGTATACATCTCATAAATTTTGCACCAAATATGCCCTTTATCCCCAATCAAAATGCAGGTTTTTAATGTCTCGGAATAGTGTCAAATTTGATTTATAGATTAAATTGAGTATTTCTATTAATTTTATACAATAATATTGTTTAATTTCGCATTGTGGATTGAAATATACATATCATAAATTTTTACAAAATTTTCCATTATTATCGCTTTTCAAAATACCGATTTTTCTACAATCTCGGAATGATTCTAAATTTTATTCATAGATATTATAGAGTATTTTTTTTTTTATAGGTTTTATGATAAAATATTGTATAAAATGTAATTATACAATTAAATGGTATTCAGTAATGAAATAGTTTTTTTTTATGGGTATATAATATGTTATTTTATACGTTGATCACTTGTACTTGAACGCAGGGCTGGCCCTAACTTTTTAGTGGCCCGGAGCTCAACCTAAAATGAGGCCCTACTAATTATATAGAAATTAAAACTCACATGTACTTGATGTTTAAAAAAGAGTGAGGGTCTCATAATTTAACATAAAAATAAATTAAAAAAATTGGGCCTAACAACATCAGAAAATAAAAAAACAAAAAAATTTTAGGCCCAAGCATTATCAGATCAACATAAACAATTAAAAAAAATGGGACCCAAACAGTTTAAAAACCAATATAATTAAATAAAAATATTTTAGGCCTCTTGGACCGCCGCTTATACCCCAGTGCAAGGCCGACCGTGCTAGAACGTACAAACTACAAAGAGAATTCAAATGGGAAATACAATGATCACTTGTACTTGAACGTACAAAGAGAATTCAAATGGGAATTACATTGCTTACATATTTGACTTGTAATGTTGATTTAGGCCATGACGTAAGTTTGATTTATAATTATGATATCTGTGATACTTTTGCAATTCAATTATTGAAGCTGTGGATGAATCGGCCTTTCAATTTCAATGTTCAAACTTCAAACTCTTGCATTCATTTGAATATTGTTCTTAAGCCCATGACACCTAAGAAGAATTCAGTTGACTAGAAATAATCAAATAGATATTTTTGTTATAATTTGACACAGTGATTTCTCAACTGCTTTTTCTACATGATCAGCACTTGTCAATTCAATTAGGTATGAGAAAGAAACGATTTACTTGTAACTTGTAAGTAATCAGAAATGATTTCCCAAAATCACTTACCTACATATCACATGCATTTTTATAAATATGTGCATGCATGCATGCATATACTTTTAACCAAAGACTAGTGCTAAAAGTAATTAATCACATGCATGCAGATATCAATACCTTTTTCTATATAACATTAATGCATATACATGAGCACAAGTCAATTCACTCCTCCTATGAAATTATTTGTCCAAAGAGGTGAGAGAATGGTGTTACATCTGATCTCTTGGTGCTTTAAACTTGGAGATTCAACCATCTCTCATGCATCTTCGAAAAGCACAAGCGGGTTCACAGTAGTCCACTTAATTCTTGGAGAAGCTAGCCATGTCAATAGAAGCACTAGCAATGGATTAAAGAACCCATAAACATTAAACATTTTTGGCTTTTTATTGCAAATTTAGAAGGTTGAATATAATTTAAATTCAAAATCTTGTTGATGCGTTTATCACTGAATCATCTCAACTTCCGTTTGGTGCTTTAATCCAAAAATACTTGTAATTAATACGCAAGAATATGAACTGATGGATTACAATATTATTAAACTCAATATTATTTGTTAAATTATATAGATTGAACAAGGGGGGAAGAAATACCAACATTATTTATTAGACAAGGTCAACTGATTTAATTATAAAACTCAAAGGGGAGTTGCATTTAAATTAAATTACATTACGTTGGAGCCACGCACCTAGAGAAACTACTACAGTGTTTATTTCTTGCTGCATTACTTTCATAACTTCCATGGAGTTGGAGAGGATGGTGGCTTTATATATATGCTACTATATCATTTTTCTTCATGGTAAATATGTCTAGTGCAACAATTAATCAACCACCAGATAAACTTACTGCTACTTCATGGTTGATTAATTGTTGCACTAGACATATTTACCATGAAGAAAAATGATATATAAACTCCAATTATTTGAGATGAAGTAGCAGTAAGTTTATCTGGTGGTTGATTAATTGTTGCACTAGACATATTTTTTTTTTGGTATTAACCACCCGATATCCAGTGACCAAGTGGCCCGGCCCACCATTCGGTGCAAGCCCACCACTTAAGCCCTGACTACTCTGGGCTCGGGGGTAGAGGCAGCCCCCTGGCCAAGGTGTGTTGCCAGTGGGGTTCGAACCTGGCACTTTGCCACGTCCTCACCCCTCAAAGGCACTCCGATTCCACTGGAGCCACTTGCCTTGGTTGCACTAGACATATTTACCATGAAGAAAAATGATATATAAACTCCAATTATTTGTGAGAGAGAGATTGATTAATTGTTGCACTAGACATATTTACCATGAAGAAAAATGATATATGAACTCCAATTATTTGAGATGAAGTAGCAGTAAGTTTATCTGGTGGTTGATTAATTGTTGCACTAGACATATTTACCATGAAGAAAAATTATATATAAACGAACACATTTTTCTTTTCTTTTCTTTTTTTATTTTTAATTTGTAAAACGAAAAAAGGGGTTTGCATCTTAATGTCCCCCTAATTCTTCATTAGAGTTAAAAATGTAGCACACTCATTTCAAATTACAGCAATCATAGTCCCTTAATTCATAGAAGTTCCAAATGTTTTATGTTAGTAAAGAGTAGTTGTGTGGCCAACTACTCAACTAAAATCACGCAAGCCATCACCAAAGTTTCAAACCAAATAGTCATTAAACAAACAGCTAGACAGTAGAGAAGTCATTTTCACCTTCCACATGTGTTTCATAGCGCACCAGAGAAACATCTTGGTACTATCAGTGTCTCCTTCACATTCATTACACTTGAAAATCTGGCGCACAGATCTCATACTATACAATTTCCATCTCCTTTATGTTGTGGCTGCAATTCAACTAGGAGATTCATATGCACAGAAGATCAAACAAACTGTTGTAGCAACTGTAATCTAATTAGAATTTATAATATCAATGGAATCTAACGTTGATGGGTATTTGTTCATTCTGTTCTTTCTCTTAATTATCTCTATCTCCGAGGAGATTTGTTTATGATGTAACGTTGCTTTCTTTTTTTGGTTATGTTCTTTGTTTCAGAAACGAAACTGCAGCAGATGATTATGATGCTATCATAGACGTTCATTTAAAAGCAATAGATGACCTTGTCAATGTGAACTCACTCTTCACAATAGCTGTGTTTGTGGGGATGTCTGTTGCCTCTCCAAACCAACGGAGTCTCGAAAGCAAGGTTGAATGTGACGCGGACCCTCTTATGTCAAAGAGGCTCATAATGTATGAAGTTGTATCATTTGCTTGCTTCCTCTTATCAAGCCTAGGAGCCAAGTCACTCAAAGTTCTTCTGAACTTGAAGAAGATCAAGAGAAAGATCAAACGCATACCAAAAGTTGATAAGCTCTTCAAAGATATTCTTCTCTCGGCGATTTGGGGACGATCCTTGTTGACACTATCAATTATAGCATCGTTTATTGGGATTGTGTTATTGACACTCTCTATGGTTAATGTCATACAGATAAAGGTAGGGAAGCTGTCTTGCGGCAGTGATTATGCTCTTGATTCTGTGGTGTATTTGAGTGTAATTGTCCTTACTGCTCTGCTTGTCTATGCTCCATCAATGGTGTATGTTGTAATTGCCACTGCTCCAAAAAATTGAGGACAAATCTATATATCTATGCGTAGTACATCAAGGTGGAAAGTGAATACGGTTTAATCAATTTCTGTTGAAAAATCGTTTGTAATTGCGATTTGGCTGGATGAACAAGCCTGTAAAGCAGAGACTGTCTGGGTGGTTACAGCTTTTCACTGGTCTAAGTGATTGATCTTGGTGGTTCTAATACAATCTATGCATGTATGGAAAAATACCAGATATTTACAGCCAAGTCAGTTTCATTTTTCGCTCCACAGAGAAATTGAGAAACGGAACATTAACCGATTTAATTACAGAACTCAAAATAGGAGTTGCATCTGGAAAAAAAGATGCCGTTCGTGCTAAACGGAGACTGCTTAAGAGCATATTACTTTATGCATTACTTTCTTGGTTTCGATGGAGTTGGAGATGATGGTGGTTTCTTATATGGATACTACGTTTCAAACAAGTGAAAAAAAATGTATCAAATGCGAGAAATTATGTGGTTATGCTTCGAAATGTTTTTAACAATATTGAATGACAATGACAACAAATAAAAGAAATCACATGAACACCAATCAATTAAATTTTCCGGTGCTGAAGGCTTGTTACCAGTGTTCGTGCATAAATTATCTTATAATTCCTCTTGTGAGGTCCATTTTAAGAGAATTTCTTGTTGAAATAATTGAAAGAATAGTGTTAGATACGACCTCTTGGGCACTAGACTCTGGAGATTCGACAATCTGTCTTCCAAAAGCACAAGCAGGTCCACGAATAGTACACTTATTTCAATAGAACCTCTAGTAATGGCAGGTGTTGATTATGAAAAGAGCAACATCAACCTGGAAATCAGATGGAGCTAAGAGACATGGAGAAGATGGCAATGCCAAGAGCGAGAGATACAAGGACACGTTACAAGCAGAACAGTGGCAGGTTAAGGCAAAGATGAAGGCATGGACTATAGGAGTTGCTTCCTCTAAAGCTATCGACAAAAAAGGTTGTAAAATCTTTGATATTGCAGTTCTACCTTCAATACATACAAATATATACTTGAATTTATGTAAGTTGCGAAATTTGGAGGTTAATATGTAATACATGCGGCGTGTTTCTGCATCAGAATTAGATGCTTCGTAACACAAAATGTGCGGTCTTTCCATTCAACCACAACCAAAATTTTAAAATACAACATAAGGTACTAAGAAAGGAGCTTTTACCAACAACATTTCATATACAAAATTATCAAGGCATAATTTTTCCTTCTCTCTTTCTTTTCTTCCTCCCCAGTAGCTTTGGAACAAAAATTCTGTTACACTTAGGAAACATCAAACTAACCTACTTTAACAGAAAATTAAATGCTTCCCAATTGAGATAGAATCTGTTACCTCATCTTCCACCAGATAATTCAATTGCTTCCTGGTTATATACAGAATCTTCTCCCCAGTCGAATCTTCTATGTAGTCTCTCATATTCTTGCCTACGAGTAACTTCAACATGCTGCCACTCTTCCCACCTCTCAGCCAGCCCCTCTCCTTCAAGCATCCGAACTACCACTGACATGGCTGGGCGGTCCTCCGGTGATGCTTGTGTACAGAGTAAAGCAACTTGAATCATTGTCTCCACTTCTTGAATGTTGTAGTTTCTATTTAGGTTGTGATCTACAATAGCGTCCAACCTTTTCTCCCTCTCTAGCTTCTTGACCTTCAAATACAAATAAACACAGAATAACGCAATCAGTGACAACACAAGGAGTTCAAAACTTTAATTTATAAGTGAATTAGATTTTCAGCTTCAGTCTTAAAGGAATCAAACGGTAACTTGACTAACTTCCATGAATGAAATGAAGCCCACTGTATAACTTAAACTGAAAATGAGAAGCTACAAAATCACTAGTTCTAGAGCATCAACTTCATATATAAGGTGTCATACTTGGATGCAGCTGTCACTGCACAAATACAGCCTACTTAAAGAATTCCAGCATAAGTGATAAGGATGCATGAAAAGCACGCCATGTAAATAAAATATCTTTCACATAAACACTAAGATTCAGAATCTAATTCATCCATCGATTTTCTAATGCACCCCGTACTACTATGCCGTATTGGCTTTGGTACAACAAAATATATATTAGATAGCATCATGGTCAAATTCATGCAAGAATATCATGGTCAAATTCTTTTTGCCAAAGAAGTACAATAGGCGGTTGCAACGAGCAAAGTATATTTTCAAGAATGGAAATCCAAATAGCAAAAGAAAACAACATTAGATCTAGTTATAGATGCTTGAAAGAAAACATATTTGAGAAAGTAAAGCAAGACTACAACTTTTCAAACAATTAGATTTTTGGCCAACTGTAGGAATAAATGTAGTAAGAAATTCATAATTTTCTCACCTAAATCATATACAAACAAGATCATTATGAGAAGAGACAAGAAAAACAAATGCATGCACACAAATCATATATGTCTTACATGGTCGAGCAATAAGACGTCATCTTCTTCTTCCAAACGTGAAAAGTCAATTGCCCGTTGACCTGTTACAAGCTCTAGAAGCGTAATCCCATAACCAAAGACATCTGTCCTTTCTGATGATTTCCCCGTGGATAAGTATTCAGGTGCTATGTGGCCCATTGTTCCACGAACTTGAGTTGTCACATTAGTCTTTCTTACATCTACCAATTTCGCCAGGCCAAAGTCACCAACAACTGCTTCAAAATCTTCATCCAGTAACACATTAGCAGCCTTCACATCTCGATGAATGATCTTGGGATTGCAATGTTCATGAAGGTATTCCAGCCCACGTGCTGCACCTAAGGCCACTCGTTTTCTTGTAGCCCAGTCTAAAACAGGCTCCCCTGGTTTAATTTCTGCAGTAGAGCTTAAATTAGTCAAATATTAAGAAGAGAAGAATTAAGAAATATGAACTATGCATATCCAGACAATACAAACATATATAAACAAATAGACAAATATACTTCAACTATATGTAAGACTAAACATTAGAAGGTATAAATATGACTTAGAGAGCAACACCTCTTAGACGGTAGGCTACACTTAAATTCTGCATAAATGGATACACCAAAAGGCGTTCTGTTGGTGTTGTGCAAAACCCAATCAGCCGTAACAGATTTCGGTGGACAGCTACACTTATCATCTCAACTTCACGTTGGAAAGCTGCATCTCCACCAGGACTCTCAAAATCAGTTAATCGCTTCACAGCAACTTTTGTGTTATCACCAAGCACTCCTTTATAAACCTTTCCGAAACCTCCCTGACCAAGGACATTTTTCTCACTGAAGTTGTCCGTAGCCAACTGCAATTCCCTCCAAGAATATCTTTTCAGTTGACCAAATGCAATTCTTCGGTCAACTTCACCTGGTTACAAAAAACAAAAGAGAACTTCAGAAGAAAAGTCACCAAGGAATTATTAGAAGCAAGTGGAAATCAAAATTGTAAATGATTTATAAGCATATTTTAAAAAAATGTAAAAATAAAAGGTAAATCAAGATAGAAGCTTGATCTCAATTATGATAGAACCTACAAATCTTTCAACTTTCTGGCAATTTTTGGTTAGTCAAAATTGCATTTCAGTGTTAATCACCATCCTGACAAGAAAATAGTTTAAGTCCAATCGATATGCTCCTGACTCTCAACAAACAAAAGCAAAACAAAAAATCACATAAAAAGAAACAAATAATGCTTTTGTCATCAAAAACGAACAAGAACATCTAACAACAGTGCTCAGTGTTTCCCATTCAATCCATTTCCAATAAAGTGAAAAGTAATATATACCTGCGACATCTACAAATACTTCACGCTTGTAGCCTTTATGTCTTCCCTTGCACATGAAAAACAGCACGCCTCCAAGAAGAAGAACTATAATTCCTCCAACAATCCCAACTATAATTCCAATTTTTGGCTTCTTTGAATTCCCTGTCAAGATACAGAAAAGAACACTAGCAATTAGCACTTTGTAAATAGCTGCACTTTGTAAAACATGTCCTAAGTTATAAAACAAACAAATATCAAACCAAAATAGCTCAAAAAATTACCAGAATCATTACTACTAGATTCGCAAGGATGAGGAAAACTTTTATCACAATTCAAATCGTTTCCTGTGAAACTGATGTAAGCCAACCCAATCAAGTTTAGTGCTGATATCATAAGAGCATAGGAGCGACTATAGAAAATAAATAAGTAAATAACAATAGAAATACTGTGACCAACTAATATTGGCAAAAAGATACTAATAAGTTGAGCATACTTGTATTTTGGAATTTTGAATAAATTTTCAGGAATTCGACCACTGAAACCATTGGAATCGAGCTGACTGCAAAGGTAGGTTTCAATTAGCAATCAAAAGCTTAGAAAGATGCCCAGGAACACAGTTCCACATTAAGAAACTGTAAGGGAAGGAAAAAATTTATTCACACTTCATCCAGAAATTAAATAAGTTCTGGTATCACTTACAGGTTGATTAGGTTAGGAATACCAGTAAGTGACTCAGGGATAGCCCCAGTGAGATTGTTTTGACTCAAAGTCCTGATTGCATGATAAAAAACATATCCACTTTTTACAAACACGAAAAATGCAAACATATTTAATGCACCTCAGAAACTTAAAACAATATGATGGAAATACTTACAAGAACTGTAGTAGCTTAAGATTACCAAGGGAAGATGGTATTTCACCAGTTAAGCGATTATTGTCCAAGTCCAAGCTGGTTAAACTCGAAAGGTTTCCAAACTCTTCAGGTACTTCACCGGTTATGCCATTCCCTTTCAATATGCTGCAAGATAAATACATCTGATATATTTAAAAATATCACAAGTATCAATAAACAGATGCAAAATGTTCATAAACGCATACATATATACATAACACATACAAAGAAACGGGTGTATATAAGGACTCGAACCTAACTTTAAGAAAATGGAATTCAAGGGTGTGATGAGTTGAGTTGCACCTTTGTGTGGTCAAGTCAACACAGATTTATGAATCAAGCATGCAAGCATTACAAGTAACAGGCTTCCAAGCAATACAGAAATACCTTTTCTCATTTCTATGCTTAAATATTATTTAGACTTTTATATGATATACCAAAATGAAATTATTACTAAACACGTATGATAGAGACAAACATAAGGTATAGGTATTGCTATTCAGATATTTTCTAAACTAAAAATTAAGAAGAAATAATTGAGAATTTTCAGATATTTATTCATTTTATAAGAAAAGATATTTATTCTTATCAAGTATTTCTTAATAAAAGTTGGCATCCTGCATCAGAGGAATAAATGCAATAAACACTTAAGACTAGTTTCATGATTCAATTATAGATCTCATGTTCTTTTTTCTGATAATATTCCAGAGGTGAATCTGTTCAACTCCTGAGGGATTATGTAAGTCACCTTTTGATAGATAAAATGCAGCTGCAGGAACAGGAATAGAATAGTTAACAAATGCTGTAAGTATGACATGGCATTGGAATGCAGTTATGAGTTTTCCTAGCTCTCAACAAATATATTTTGAATCCATTTTTTGCAAACTGAGAATAATCATTTCATGTAAATCGAATCAAACAACTAGGAAAAATAATGTAACATAAGTGAAGATTGATTGCTCCGATATACTTCATACGTACAGTGTCGAAAGATGCTTCAGAACTCCTATTTTAGGTGACAAGGTTCCGGAAAAGTTCATGGATGACAATGATCTGCAAAGACTAAAATATTTAAGCATACATTTATACAAGGAAAAACGAATGCAACTATCTTAGAATACAATCTTGCATGAACCTCTATATTACATTTGCATAAATGTGCTATTATGCGTTACAGTCAAACAAAAGGTTAAAGTACATGCACAGAACATCTTACAAAGAGATAACATTGTTAGTAGAATCACAGTAGACGTTTGACCAAGTGCATGGGTTAACTTGGTTTTGGTTCCAATCTTTCAGCAGATCATTTGGAACACGCAATGAATTCCTCAATGCGAATAAAGCATCTCCTGAAAGAGAAAATAGAAATATTTTCCAATCTAATCAAACAACAATTCCAACCACAATAAATTAATACCCAAAATTTAGTTACAGATAATATAAACTTTTTCTTCAAATGATTATCATTTAACCGGAGATGAGATTAGCAACAGGAAAATTTAGTTACAAAATAGTTTGAGGAGATATCAGGGCATGTCACCAAATACTTTTTTTCTTTTTCCAGTCTACACTACTCCATTTTCTGGAAAAATGTCAAATTTAATACAGCAAGCCAACAAAAAGTAAACTATGGATACTTAGTAGATTTATATTCTCTCTGAACGTATAAATGTCAGAAAAGGAAATCCATTATACCTTGATAATCAGACAATACCAAAGAATGCAAGCAAGACAATACTAAAGCAGCGATGACCAGTTCCATCTTCTACTATATCTCAACCTAGAGAGCAACGCAACAAGATACTTGATTTGCAACAAACACTCGAGTGAGATCCATCTCTGCAAAAACATCATTGCACCAAATTCATAAACTTACAATAGCAATAAGATCAACAACACGATACATAATTGTGTAGAAATAATAAATCGGGAAACATGAAAAATTGAGAACCACAAGTCTAGCACCAAATAGCATGCACATAACTCACTCGCCATCATCGTTACATTGTACTAGGATATGCAGTAGCTATGATTAAATATCAAGACTGCTACTGGATATCAACAAATTTCATTGAAGTTCCAGGCGTAGTATAACAATTTTCAATCAAATCATCCCAACAAAATTCGAAAGGACCCTTGCAGGAGTAATAACTATGGGTTATATCAGTCAATAATACCAAAAAAAAAAGTAAATCAAAAACAAATTTTACCTACCACAAGTTTATAATACAAAACATTACATAACAGGAACATATTGACTCTAAGTGCTGTAACGAGAGTTAAAAACGAAATTCAACCAAAGACATGAAGCAATTCATCATAATTCTGGAAATAATAAACACAAAATAGTCCCTTTATTCGAGACCTGAGAAAATACTGATGGGCATGGCCCAAAATTCAAAATTTCGTTTCTTTTTCCACATTTTTTTTCATTAATATAATAGAGCCCGAAAATTCCAATAGTAATCTCAAATCACAAAAACAAGATCTTACAATCAAGAACAAATCAAAATGAGAACTTCCAAAAAAATTTAAAACTTGCAAAAAAGGAATTACCTTTTGTGTGGGAATCAGATTGAAGCAGAAAAATAAGAGGTTTTAATTTCCTTTTAAGGGCTTTTAGTGAAGGAACTGATGAGTTTGAGCTGGCTGCTGAGGAAGGGGGCAATTTTCCTTGCTGTTACAAAAAAAAAAAAAAAATCTAACAGCAAAAATCTCAAGAGAAGGTTCTGTCCTTTTATTTTCCCTAGCCAGTCCTTATTGGTCATCTTTTTTCTTGATATATATTATATATAAATTCGTCAAAGAAAAGAAGCTCTGTTAATTATTAACATTCTCTCTCTCTCTCTCTCTCTCTCTCTCTCTCTAGAGTGCCAAGTGGTGTAGAGACTGTTATAATGTGAGTGGTGGTCACACCCAAAGTTTACTTTATGACCACTGTTACTATTACTAAAAAGACAGGCGTTTTGTAACCAAAAAAAAAAAAAAAAAGACAGAGATGTTTTAGTAAAGTAAAAGTCTTGTACTTACCAGCAAAGCAGTGCTGTCCAAACCTACTCTTTTACTTCAAAGTTCAAACTCTCTACAGCTAGATTCAGAGTATCTGTACACTTTCCTCACTTCTCTGCAATGAATGTTAACTGTCAAACTCACATTTTAAAATAGGGGAATTACACAAACACCCCTATAGTTTAGCATATCAATACAAATCTATCCAGACATTTTATAAATATTACTCGGATATTTCCTGCCGTCAATTTGAGACTGTTAGTGTCTAACGGTCAACAGTAAAAAAGGTCTAAAATGCCCTTATTTATATTATAAAAATAATAATTTATTAAAAAAACTTAAAAAAATAATGGACCAAATGAAATTTTTAAAAATAATGGTTCTAGATTTTTGGAACAGATGAAGTTTTGGCTCCAACTCAAATGGAAGATAGAACCAAAACTCCATCTTCTAAAGAGATCGCCGGCGCACGCTCGTCGTAGCACACGCCGACGATTATAAAAGGCGAAGGACCATATCGCACTTAGAGATTGAGCCTCAATCTCTCTCAAATGTGGGAGATGGAGCCCAAAGCTCCATCTCAAAAGGCAATGGATTTAGCGCGCACCGGTTGTTATTAAAAGCGAAAGTCCATATTTGTGTGATCTGGTCCTTCATAGTGTCTATTTCATGTCTCGTGCATTTTTATGGAGTATGAAAGATAGGGTGGTGAAGGGAGAGAGAATGGTTCTAGCTATTCGGGTTCAGGGTTAGGTAGCGAAGGTGGCGATTCTCATGATTTTAGGCCAAAGCAGACTTACAATGAAGATGAAACCAAGTAGACTCACAATGAACACACACATATTTGCATTTCAAGGTTTTATTTAGGGTTGGCCGCGGTTCCAGAACAGGCAATTCGGGTTCTGAAAAACAGCCGGTTCCGGTCCCCCAAGGAGACGAATTAAAATCGGGACCTCAGGGTCCCAATTTCGGTTCTAGTTCTAGAACCTGGGGAGGAATCACGGTTTTGGTTTCTCCTTCGGTTTGGGAACTAGAACCAGCCCCCTTTTTTTTTTACATTAAAAACTTCAAAAATGGAACCGCTTAGGGAATCAAAATCGACCAAATCGGCTGTTCTGATTCCTTAAAATAAAAAACCGACTGAATCGGCGGTTCCAACTCTAGTTTTATTTGATTGTTTGTGTCTTCTGTGATTACAGTTTATCCAAAAATCTGGAGTCTGCAAATACGATATTTTCATTTCTTTGGTGGATTGTTGGGTTCTACTAGATAATTGTCAGTGGTGAAACTCTGCGTAGTAATTTACCGCAGCTTTATTGGTTCGTTAACATAACTTGTTCTCAAAGCGCTTTGATTTTTTTAGCTTTTTCTTTTCAAGATTACATATTACGTTTGTTCTTGCAGGCTCTACATTGTATTCCTTGTTTTTGATGTGGCATTTGTTGTGATCTGTGTTGTTATGGCATGTTTTTGTTGTAATCTATATTGTTATGGCACGTCTCATTGGTATTGTTGTCTGTTGCTGTCTCCCTTGCATACTTAATACTTGGAATACTATATGCACTATCCGAACGGGTTATTGGCTACGAAGATCTGCAACATTCACGTAGATGTGTTATATTGAATTTGGAGATGATAATGAGAGTTTATTGAAGAAGATGGTGAACTGGATTGATGAAGATGAAATGTGTTAATAATCATTTGAGATATTAATTTTTTAATTATTATTTAATTTTAATAAAGATGAAATGAATGAAGATGAAATCTGGAATGATGAAGATGAAAGGCTTCATCTTCCTCTAATTGATCATATGAGATCTGGTCTATATATTTTTATCTCCATCTAATGGACCAGATCTCATTTGATCCATTGGATTTTTTAAAAATTTTTAATAAAATTTTTAATTATTTAATATAATAAAAATTTATTTTTAATTTTTAAAAATATAAATAAGGGTATTTTAGACATTTTAAAACTTTTTGTATTATTGACCGGTAGACGCTAACGGTCTTCAGTTAACAGAAGGGGATGTCGTAACATTAATTAAACGTCAAAGGATGTTTATGTTGAAATGTCTAAACCTTATTTATGCGTGTAATTATGCTAAATCTCAGGAGTGTTTGTGTAAATCCCTCTTTAAAATATTATATTGTTGAGTTTTGATTTAAGTATTACTATCAACAAAAAAAAACTGTCATTACCGTGATTCATTATAAAAATAATTTCTCTGATATATCTGTGGTTTTGTTACTACCACAAACATTAGAAAGATGTATCTACTCATGGAATAAAAACAGGTAATCTTCATAAATGAATTGGCTAATTTCTTGGTGAATGCATTAGTTATAGTAATGGTTGAGCTGTTTGCCTAACATAACATGTGGGTGGATAAGATTATTTGGAAGGTCATCTCCAACATTTCATTTCTACTCCTTACACTGACTGAATTCATGTTTACTAAACAAATCAATTAAAATTTGACAAAAATTGATATATAATATTCTCCAAATCTTCTATTATAATGAAGATATTAAATACCATCTCCAAGTTTTCTAATGTTTGGACCCACATGTCACTAACAGTTTGATAAACATATTCAAACATCTTACTTTCTCTACTTGTATATGAATACATCTACAAATTAAAATAATAATAATAAAAAAAATCAACCCTTATCAACTCAGCTTTTATGGTCAAATGGGTTTATATACAAATTTATCTGGTCTTCAGATTTACTCATTAAAAATTATATATTCTACTGTGTATCCTTTTAAACTTTTTTTTATGAATAAAATGGGATTTTGCAATGTTCTCTGGCCTACCACGTTATATGGGAAATTGAGTCAAAAAGGAAAATGGAAGAGTAAGTGATGACAAATGACAAAATGATAGTGTTCCTCTTCCAATTACTGTTTCAGGAAAGAAAATTAGCTTTTTGGGAATGAAAATGAGGTTGGTTGAGTTGTTGATTGTTGCATGGTCATCATAAATTGTAATTTAGTGGCTGATAAAATCAGCGATGGTTGTTAAATCGCTGGACTATAATTTCACATTAGTCTCTCGGTCGACCGACAGGGTTAATAAAAGCATGGACCTCCCATGTCTTAAATGTGATTTGTGAGCCCCTGCAAGCAAAAGATTCCCCAATTGTGTTCACAACTCAATACTCATTATCTGGTGGGCATTTTCAACCCAATCCGCGAATTATATCCGATTTAATTTGAAATGGTCGGATTGGGTCGGATTACTTTGTAAAAAAAACCTCATCGGGTTATTTTTACAACCCAAAATATAATCGGGTTTAGGGTCGGGTTATTTGATGAACCAGAAAACCCAACCCGATTTTGTTATAATAAAAAAAAAAGAAAAAGTTTTTTGCCTAAGCTAACCCTAATAATCATCTCAGTCAACACTCTCACTCTCATGTCTATTCATGTTTGATTAGGTTGAATTTTTTTTGTTTGTTAACTGATTTTTTTTTTTTTTAAATTTTGAACTCAGATTTATTCATATTGATTATTGGGAAATAGAAAAAAAATGAGAAGCTTACAAAGTAGTCAATCTCACCAACCCGACCAATCCGATGAAGCCAAACCGACCAATATTGGTCCAATACCATGCATGCTTTGTTGAATTATCATTTGATATCAAACGTTTTACTTGCATTTGCATACTACCAATTATTACACATATTCAAGGGCTGGGCCCAACTCAAAGTGGAAATATGGAGTAAGCAGTGACATCTTCTAAACAAAATATAATGAATCACAGCTTTCCATTGTGGTGGTTCTCAAGCTTAAAGGGACAGACCCATTACTCATCGATTTAATTGGGCCACTAATAAATTAAATTATTTATGGTTTCGTATAAAGAAGTCTGATTTTGTGAGTGCATAATCACCAGCCCAATCCAGTACAAGTCGAAGCCGACACCAATTCCACTGAATTCAGTCAAAGTCAGATCTGAAAACGTTTTCAATCTGTACAGACTTACAAATTACACCGATGCTTAAACTGAAATCCACTCATTTCCAGCTCTTGAAAACTTTTCCCTCTCATTTTCTTCTATCTTCATATTCAACTTCCAGTAACTACCTTAACTGTCATCTCCCTCATACCCTCCAGTCTCTCCTTCAATACCATGCTCTCATTATCACAACTGGCCACTCTCACAACATTTTCATTGCCTCCAAAATCATCTCTCTTTACTCTTCTTTTGCCAGGCCCCATTTGTCCACTCAAGTTTTCTACTCGATTGCTACCAAAGATGCCTTTCTCTGGAACTCCATCATCAAGTCCCACTTCTCCAATGGTCACTACTCACAAGCTTTGCATTTCTTTCACGGAATGCGTTTGTCAGCCACCCCACCTGACCATTTCACGATTCCGATGGTCGTTTCTGCGTCTGCGGAGTTGAATTGGAAACTTTGTGGGAGTTATGTTCATGGGTTGGCTTCAAAATGTGGACTTTTTGGGAGAAACTCCGCGGTCGGGTCTAGCTTTGTGTACATGTATACAAAGTGTGGTCTTTTGGAGGATGCGCGTGCTGTGTTTGATGAAATTTTGGTGAGAGACGTGGTTGCTTGGACTGCGCTTGTGATTGGGTATGTGCAGAATGGGGAGACCGAGAAGGGGTTGGAGTGTCTTTTTGAGATGATTAGAGTTGGTGGAGATGGTGAAAGACCCAATTTTCGGACAGTCGAAGGTGGGTTCCAAGCTTGTGGGAATTTGGGTGCTTTGATTGAAGGCAGGTGTTTGCATGGTTTTGTATTGAAAACTGGACTTGGGTGTTGCCAGGTTGTTCAGTCTTCGGTTTTGGCTATGTACTCTAAATGTGGAGATTCCAAAGAAGCTTATTTTTCATTTTCTGAAGTGGTTGATCTAGATCTTTTCTCATGGACTTCCATTATTGGTGTGTATGCAAGGTTTGGGTTCATGAGAGAATGCTTGAGCATGTTTTGGGAAATGAAGGTTGGTGGTTTGTATCCGGATGGAATTGTTATCAGTTGCATGCTTTTGGGTTTTGGGAATTCTATGGGTGTCTGTGAAGGAAAGGCGTTTCATGGATTGATTTTGAGGAGGCATTATGTGTTAGATCAGATGGTTCATAATGCATTATTATCCATGTACTGCAAGTTTGGACTTGTAACGCTTGCTGAGAAGTTTTTCCAAACACAACATGAGTGGAACAAGGAGTCTTGGAACACAATGGTTATTGGCTATGGTAAAGCGGGGATGGAAGCAAAGTGTATACAACTATTTAGAGAGATGCAACACCTAGGCATTAAAGTTGATTCAAACAGCCTCATCTCTGTGATTTCTTCATGTTCCCAGTTAGGGGCAACCAAACTAGGCAGGTCAATTCATTGCTACATAACTAAAAATTATACGGATGAGAATATTTCGGTCATCAACTCACTAATAGATATGTATGGGAAGAGTGGTAATCTAACTATTGCAAGGCGAATATTTTGTAAGACACAAAAGGATATAGTTACATGGAACACATTGATATCATCATATACTCATAGTGGACACTCTGCCGAGGCTATTGCCTTATTCGATAAAATGATTTCAGAAAAGTTGAAGCCCAATACGGCAACTTTGGTATCAGTAGTTTCAGCTTGTTCTGAGCTTGCCTCCCTGGAGAAAGGAGAAAAAGTTCACCAATACATCAAAGAAGGAGGTTTGGAGTTGAATGTATCTCTAGCCACTGCACTGGTTGACATGTATGCAAAATGCGGCCAACTTGAGACGTCAAGAGAATTGTTCAAGTCAATGAAGGAAAGGGATGTGGTCTCTTGGAATGTGATGATATCAGGATACGGAACACATGGAGATGCAGAATCAGCAATAGAGATTTTCCAAGAAATGGAAAACTCAAACGTTAAACCCAATGCAGTTACATTTGTTGCTCTTCTATTGGCCTGTGCTCATGCAGGACTCATTGAAGAAGGGAAATATCTGTTCAAAAGAATGGAACATTATTCAGTGAAACCAAATTTGAAGCACTATGCTTGCATGGTGGATGCTTTGGGGAGGTCAGGGAATCTTGTGGAAGCTGAAGCAGTGGTTAAGTCGATGCCAATTCAACCAGATAGGGGTGTGTGGGGAGCATTGTTAAGTGCTTGTAAACATCACAATGAGATAGAGATGGGTATAAGAATGGCAAAACTTGCAATGGAATCAGACCCAGGAAATGAAAGCTACTATATAATCATGTCCAACATGTATGCTTCTGTTGGAAAATGGGTTGAAGCAGAAAGAGTTAGGAAATTGATGAGGGAAAGAGGCCTGGAGAAGACAGCTGGTTGGAGTGCGCTCTGATTCTGATTCTGATTCATACAATGTCAATACCAAACACCAATCAATCCTACTCAAACTTCACATGTAAAGACCGCCATTTCTATTTCTAATAATAGTCAAGCTCCAACTGTTGTTAAATTTATACAAGTCACATTTGCCCTTTCCTCATTCATTAATTTACAGGATGAGGACAAAACTTTGTCAATAATACTCTGGAACAGTTACCTTACGGAGGGCATTTTTGGAAGAGAAATCGGTAGTGGAGAATAACATCAGCATAATAATAATGGTAATAAAGAATTGATTTTGTAACGAAGCTAAATTTACCTCGTCTTTGTATCTAAAAAAATGAACAAAATCCCTAAATTTCTTCAATTTGTGTGTTAGATTACGCTGTCGTTCTGGTTAATACTCTAATTCTTCTCTTGCTCAATAATTATGTCTGCAGTTTTTTGTTGATTGAGTTTCCATCAATCATATATTTGTATTTTCATGCATCTCTATTCTCTGGTCTATATGTCAAGGGATGTTATATAAGTCTATAGTTTTGCGGATTCATTATCATCGTGATCGGATTAATGATTTTCGCCTCTGCGATTTTATTTATAATACAATCTCACTTTGGTCGTGGAACATGTTCATTTGCAGTGATGAACAATGCAGAGATCACGTGAAGCTTTTCTCCGCAGAAAAGCTTTATATAACAATTTCGATGCTCCTGCAAACACCTGGGATAATTTCTATGTGCCCCTGCTGCTTCTTTTTTGCGGACTTTCCTTCTTCAACTTCTCCATTGCTCATGTTCATGCCCATCCTCACACAGGTATGATATCCTTTTTAAGTTGAAATTTTTGTATCAACTTCATAGTTTATTGGTGATTTGGTAAATTTATTCTATTTAGTTGATGCTTGATTGATTCCTCTATTAGTACTGCACTGATGAGATTGTGGACAGCGGCTATAACTTGATAATTGAACTTGACCAGATATTTTCGTGGGTGAAATCCATTGATGTATACTTTCTACATGTGCTTAGAGTCCCGTTCTATCATCAAAAATAAATAATACATGTTTTTTTGTATTGGTATGATATTTGTATAGTTCCTAATTGTACCAGGCAACATAAGATCTAACCTTTTATGGGTGTTGGACAATTCCTTTGCCTTTGTTCGAGAAACTTTGGTGTCCGAGTTCCCTCTTTCTTATGTCAACTGGTGCATAATTTCCTTTGTTTTTAATTGTGTATTCTCTTTTTACCAGTTATTCCTTCTTATTGTGTGGTTGTAGACAGATCAGAAATTCTGGGTGATAAAATATGTTGGCGAGAAGCCGAGTCGGGATTTATCACAGGTTTTCTTCCCACAGCTGAGTGTCCTGCAGATATGTGTTGTCTTTCTGCTGATTCGAGTTCAGACACCGCACAAGCTGACACACTGGTCTCAGGCAGGGAAAGGCTGTCTGAAGAAGATTATCAAAACTATGATACAACAGTACAAAAGAAAGTGGGGTCAGAAAATCTTAGTCTGGATGAGGGATCTGTAAAAACTACACCGAAGAGTGAGAGATTAATTCGTGATGTGCCACTAGCTTTTGATGAGTTCAGAAATAAAGCTATAAATCCTAGGGGAAAGTCTTCAATTCACCAAGCTGGAAGCATCATGCACAAAGTAGAGCCTGGTGGGGCCGAGTACAATTTTGCATCTGCTTCAAGGGGAGCTAAGGTCTTGGCTGTCAACAAGGAAGCAAAGGGTGCACCTAATATCTTGGGCAAAGACATGGACAAGTACCTTCGCAATCCATGCTCTGCTGAAGGGAAATTTGTAGTGATAGAACTCTCTGAAGAAACTTTAGTTTATACCATCGAAATTGCAAACTTTGAGCACCATTCCTCCAACTTAAAAGATTTTAAGCTACTGGGTAGTTTGGTTTATCCAACAGAATCGTGGGTGGAACTTGGGAATTTTACTGCTAAAAATGTTAAACAATCTCAGAGGTTCCTCCTTCAGGAGCCTAAGTGGGTGCGCTATCTGAAGTTAATTCTACTTAACCACTATGGCTCAGAGTTCTACTGTACACTGAGTACTGTGCAAGTATATGGAGTGGATGCTGTTGAGCACATGCTAGAGGATTTGATATCTGTTCAAGATAATATATTAGCATCAGAGGGATCAACTGAGGAGCCAAGAGCAATTCCTCCGTCTGTGATACGCACTCAAATTGATGGTCTGACTCAAAATCTTATTAAGGAAGATGATTCAGATCCTGCTTCTGATCACCCTACACCGAAACAAGATGCTTCTGCCAATAACATGGGTGAACAAGTTGGAGAATTGCGGCAGCAGACTGTGGGAAGGATCCCCGGGGATTCTGTTCTTAAGATACTGATGCAAAAGGTGCGATCTCTGGATTTGAATTTGTCTGTCCTAGAGCGGTACCTGGAAGAGTTGAACTCTAGGTATGGAAACATTGTCACAGATTTTGAAAAGGAAATTGCTGAGAAGGATGCACTACTAAAAGAAATGAGATCAGATTTGAAGAATCTTGGTGACAGGAAGGAAGTCATTGTATGTGAATTTATCAATATCATTATCTCTAATTTTATTGTTTGAGTAATTAGTGTCTTTTTTCTTATAGTATTACTCAATGTCGTCATTGCAGGGGAAAGATGTTCAAGATATTATGTCTTGGAAATTAATTGTTTCCTCACAAATGGATATTTTAGATAGAGAGAATGCATTGCTCAGGTAAAGACCATTCTTAACATTATTGATACATCATTTTCATCCTTTTTCTTTTTAACTCTTGGGACTAGTTATTGCTTGTTGTTTAGTTAACTGAATTACATAATGGAGTGAAATTCATCAACATCTGATGTTCAGGATTTTCAGTAATTCCATATCTGGTTCAGATAATGGCACATGCATCTTCATGAGTATTTGGGTTAATTCTAGAAATAGTTGTAATGCTGTAATAATATTATTTATGATTTAAAGTACGAGTTAAACATAAATCATCATAACTATTGAAATAATGGTATGAACTCCTAAAATTTGCAATACTTTAACTTGACCAAATTATCAGGTCTACTTATGCCCAGCGTAAATATAATTCTCAAGGACCAAGCCCTTGGGAATAACTTTAATATTATCTCCAAATTATTCAAATTAGGCCTGGCCAGATTTTTCAATAGGGATTTATGCCTGACCCTAAACTAAATTGGAATGCATATGAGGCCGGGCTCGGCTTGGTGTTACATAAATACTTGTGCAAAAGCACATAATCGTTTGCTGTATTACTTTCATTGTGGAGTTGCTTTCAGTTCATCATGTTTGTATCATTCATCACATTCTTTAATTTTTTTCAGTTCATTTTACTGCTTGCTTGGTTGTGCATTGTATTACTGTTAAGTGTATTATTCTTTCTAAAAATTTCTTTCAATTTTCAGATTGAAGATGGAAAGGATCATGGAGAATCAGGTACACATGGAAAATAAGGGGATTGTTGTACTTCTTGTAAGTTTGGTTTGTATTATCTTGGCAATTAGTAAGCTGTTTGTAGAGATAACAATGAGTGTATGTAGGAAAGAACAAGAATTCAGGAGCTCCTGTACAAATAATTTTTCCTGGATTGTCTTACTATTAAGTTGTAGCATAATAGGAATCATTCTTTTGTTATGATTACGTAACGTATATCAGTTGGTTTTCAGTCTCCATATAGCTGCAGGAATTGAATAGATATCCAGTTTACCCAAACTATTATCGATGTTGTCTTAGTTGTATGGTTATGATTTATTATCTTACCATTCAAGGCTTTATTACAAATTATAAGTCTTGAAATATCTTAGGCGAAGCTTGCTTAGATGAATAGAGGATCTTTGTCCTCTCAACAAACCATAAAACATAATTTACAAAATCTTTGCCTTACATAAAATGAATATGAATATTACAATATCTCTACCACTTCGAGTAGTTTATGTACCAGAGAAAAATTTGATAATGGTTCATCGAAATCAAATCATTCCCGCAAGCTTGCTCGTAGGAGGCTCTCTCATAGAGTAGAAGAGAAAACGGAAAAAGAAAAAACGCATTTCAATGGATTTTATCGCTTTTTTTATTTATTTCAAATCTCAGATGAAATTATATGGCAATTTTATTCATATGTCACAACAAAAGCAATATAATGAAGAATTCTCAACAAACCATTTACATGAAGCATACCAATAAACTCACTTATGGGCGTATGAATTTTGCATGGAAATGAATCATCTGATTATGTTCTAAATGGAACTCTGATGGGTCTCCCTCCCTTTTTCCACTCTGCTTCAAAGCCCTCTATCCGGATCAACCGTGAGACGCTCTCAAGAACTTTGAGCATGACAACATCCACATTGTTATTCCGCAATTGCTCTTGAAAATTTTCTCCACATACTCATTAAAGTCCGTTTTACAGAGAACCTTTCCTTCAAACTATAATTTAAACAATGATATTAATCCAAGAAGACCAAACATGACATTAATTCATCCGCAACCAGAAAAAAAGAACAGTAATACAAAAAGCAGAACAACCAAGGCTAATCAAATATTACTTGTGAGGCTTGATACGAGGATAGAGTCCCAAGACGTGCTCCGGCATGAAGTCATGTCGTGTCAGGATTCCAACAATTGGAGGCCTCTGCAATAGGCAGATATGTCAACCTTATAGTTATTAGACAAAAAAGCACAGTAATTGCATAGCTATTTGGTGCTCAAGAAAGTTCCATATTGAAACCAACAATACGTTTTTTCTAGGGATAATTACCAGAAAAGATGAACAGAGAATGAGCAGAAAAGATATCACACTCAATCAACAAAAAGAAAAAGGTACTGCATTGTATTTGGATCAGTAGAATAGAAATAGTGGCATTGTTTTCTACCACATAACAGGCGAAGAATCAATTGTCCGAGACTAGCCATCCCACAGACTTGTGTTTAAGCCTTTCTTCACAAAGAAATAACCATTATATGCAAGTGAGGAGAGTGATGGAGAGAGTGAGAGTCTCTTACCCCTTGACTCTTTGGTACAACACACATGTGCCTGAGACCAAGTTGCCGAAAGAGAATTGCAGCTTTAGCAAGTGACATTGTCTCAACCACTGTGTATGGGGATGTATTTGTAATAGGATGGAGATCAATGTACATATCCATTTCTTCCTCTTCAATATCTAGATCATCCACCTTGATTCCCTTCCCTGAGCCTGCCTTGGCGAAATCAAATGCTGCAAACCTGCCCAATATCTCTTCTCCAGCAAGTACCCTATCCTTTGAAAACACTTTCCCCTTGAGTAAAACAAGCAAATGAGACCTCAAAACTAACCCACATAATTCTGATGCATCAGACAAAGGTGGATCATCAATCACAGGGAACCCATTATGCCCTGTAGTCCTCAAAGCATGTAATATATTCCCCACCTTTTCAATGCCAGAAAATGTGACCAATGGACCAGAAACAACATCAAGTGCAGCCAACTGCCGCATGTAAGGTTCTGCATGTGCCTCCATATAAGGAAATCCCTTTAATGTCACTATTTGGTCATAGACACCTTTGTTGAAAATATCAGCCACAGATTTAGAGATTAGCAGAACCAACATCACAAGAGGAAGCAGCAGCAAGTCATTAGTAAGCTCAAGCAGTATAACACAAAGGGAAACTGTCATTCTCATGGTACCACCAAGGAAGGACGCAGCTCCAAGGAGGGAAAAAAGACCAGTATCAAGTTTAGAGATGGTCTCAAATAGTCTCCCTACAAGACGACCATAGCAAGCTCCAGCTAGTATGACAGGGATGAAGAGCCCAGAGGGGATAGCAATCCCGTAAGTGATAATTCCAAGGCAGAAAACAGCAACAAAGAAGATGAATAGAGTAGAAATATTAAATTCTTTTGCAGTACTGGTGCTCAATAGATTGCGAATAGCATCATCGTTTGTGTTCAGAAAGAGGGAGGCTAGGTCATTGTAGTAACCTGGAGGGCACTGGAAGCTTTTGTAGTTTCCAGATCCATCAGTATTTGGGCAGCTAACTGATGCATCAGCAGGGCAGGGGATGCACATAGCAAACCATGGCAGGCCGTAAGCACAACATGATGTTAGGAGAGAGATGATGATAACAATTAAAACTTTGAAGGCAGCACCTTTTCTGCAGCAGCAGGAGAAATGAGGGAATACTAAGATTTTAGTATCACAACAAAAAATTAACAAGAAATGAATTTACAATAATCATTGCCACATATACTTGATCACTGTATCATTTTAACAAAATGCACATGGTCCATGATGATTGGATCAACTAGTTGTGTGATTTTTCTGAAAATAATTGGTATGCGCATCAGTGACGATGACTAAGCACAAATGACTTTGATGCTGTTGTGATATTAACAATATCAGTGATGAGTTATATCTTTAAATGTGAAAAGTCATAAATAATCAAATTGAAGACGTACTCATTAATGATGCTATAAACACGAAGGACCTTGTCCACAAAATAGTTGTAAAGGCTTCCAAATATTCCTCCAATAATTCCTAGAAGTATAACTGCCACTATATCTGCGCCGCTATAGGTAACTGCAGCTGCACTGACATCATACATTATCAAACCTCCTTCACCAAACAACCCACATCTTCCAGTAGAGCAAAGTTGTATAAAAGCTCTCAAGACAATAGCAACAACTGCTGTCGTGAAAAATGTTCTCCAAAGAAGAGCGCTCCGCCACCTGAAGCATGTCCAAAGAAAAGGCAAGTAGATAGCTTATGCTTTTGGATTGAGTGGTTTCTAATATGGTATATTTTTCCAAAAGTGCTTGGGTTTGAGGTCCCCCACGTTATTATATTTGAAATTGTTATATGTTATCTAAATTTGTAATGTGTTTGTGTTTAGGCTTGAGCCACAGGGCAATCTCACTGATCTTGCATGTGAGAGGTTGAGTTAGAGTGATTAAATAATATTGTTGGGCTATTTCTTTACAGTTAAACTTTTGGGTTGATGTTTTCTAATAATTAGTCCTGAAAACACGGCATATAACTTATGCACTCATACATGGACACACATAGCTAGGTGCACATTTACAAACTACCAAGCAACTTCTGAGAAAATCTTCAATGAACACGGTGTTTCAGTTTCACAAATGCAGCTCGATGGATATAAGTAGGAGCCTTCAAGCATATCCTAGATAATACAATGTATGTTTGTTTTCCTACTATTTTAAATAAGAAAGTTGGTCTCCCAGATTTTGGTGGACTAAGTATTCAGCTAATCTAATTAAGCTAATAAAATAGCAAAAGAAAAAAAAAAAGACGAAGAAGAAGAGAATAAAGGTACCAAGTAGCCGCCTCTTCAAGGGCAAAAAGGACACCACCGACAGGAGCACGGAAGGCAGCAGCCACACCAGCAGCAGCTCCACAAGTGATCAAGTCTCTACGATCCCGATCATTTTTGAAATATCTTAGCCATTTCCAAGTCAAGTGGTACTTGCGTGAACCCCCCTGCCCAAGTAAAGAGGCTATACAAGCACCGGTGTGAACCATTGGCCCTTCTTTTCCCACCACAAATCCAGCAGAAACGCCAAGCACTGAACCAAAAATCTGCCAAATTTGCAATAATCATCATAGAATATTCCAGAAAAAGAAAAAAGTTAACACCAGGCAGTGGAAAACTTAACACAATCCACCTCAATATTAAGAAATATGTTCACGTGGAAGAATCATAAACTAAAACTCTGTGTATGCTTCATGACAAATGACGCAGGACAACCTCATTTCAGTGCACTTTTAGCTGTAATAGAGGTAATCTCTTCTATAATTGTTCAAACAAATGCCAGATTCATGTGAATTTTTATGTCCTCAGTAGTAGTAATAATAATAATAATTTCCTGCATTTTCCAAACGACTGATGCCTTTAATGTGTGCACCAACCCATCCTTACACGCACATGCACATACAGAGAGGTGATAACTATTCTCACCTTTACAAAAAGGGTACCTGGGGCCAGTATTGAATAAGCATCCACGCCATTGAGATAAGCTTTCACCTCGGGGATACCAGACCCTGCTGCTGCCGGAGCAACAAAAGCGCAAAGAGCTGCAGCAGCAGCTGCCAAAACAACATTGCATCCAGCAAATGCGAAGAAAGCCATAAAATATCTGCAACAAAACCATTATTGTATATAATTATCTTATATATATATACACACACACATTAAGTTTTAAATTAAGGGATCTAGCATTAATTGGAAATTATTAGATGATATTTAACCTATATAATCTGAGCACAGGCACTGGACAACATTTTCTTAAAGACCTTTCTAAGTATTGACTATCTTAGATATCTATCACATTTTTTCAAGAGAATTTTAAATAAGAAATAATACAACAAAAGATATTTTAATAATCAACTTTAAAATGATATTATCCAGCTATCTCCCTCCATAAAACAAATGGAACAACAAAGATGGTTTTAGCTCCACATCATTGAGTTTATAGTTCATAAGATTTCATTCAAAATTAACCACTTAATGATATTAGAGAAAAGCCCAACCATAAGATTACCCATTCTCTAGTTATGTCAACCAAGACTGTGATCAGCAAACATAAACCTAAGAACCTCATACTATATCTGTGAAACCCAGCATATCAGAACCTATCACCCAGTAAAATACAAAGCTGTTCATGAAAATCATTATAAATTCCGCAACAAGTGCCTCTATATATATTTGCTCTCTATTGTATAAAGCAAATACATTATAAAACTAAATATCATGTCTTTCATAAATGGGTTCACTGAATAGAATCACAAATTAGCTTATATTTCTGCTCGAAGAATCCAGGATAAGAATTCTTCTATCAGTTCATTGTCATCATCTATTCCAACTTCTAGTTCTAAACAAAGTGGTAGAGTCACCATAAAAGTAATGAATGACAACAATATTGAAAATTGGGAAAGGAAGTTTAAGCTATATCAGAAAAGGGATTCTTATTTATGCTGGTGGTAGGAAGAAGGCTCACTTGTGCTCGGTCATGAGATTAGTAGTCAGCAGCAGCTTAAAACCAGATAGGTTCTCAACCGCAATATTATTGAAGATGCCAGCTAGTCCAGTCAGTAACCCTATAAGCATTGCAAAAACCCATTTGAGTATGACATACTGGAATATCTGAATCTTCTTCCTTGATCTCCAGTCTTGGTTAAATAAATCATTTTCTACAATCCTGAAAACCGCAAACTAGTGAGACAATGATTTACATTATTGCAATATATACATTAATAGACACAGTTGAATTTTTATTTTTTTTGTTGCTTTAAAAAAAATTGCCAATATGAAAATTCTCAACAAGTTATATATTGTTGTAGTATATCATTTTGGTTGACAATGAAGCAAACTAAAGAAACAAGATGGAAACTTGTAATTAATTAAAACACAAAGAAAGATAAAAAAAAAAAAAATTATATTATTTGTATGCGAAGATAAGCTGTATAATTTGATTGGATAGAGTGGAGGCAATAGATCCAATTATGTTACCACAAACAACTGACATGTAAATCTCCATAAACCAAAAGAGTGATGAGTAAAGCAAGGAGAATAATGGAATTACTCATAGTCAAGGCTTTCGATGGGGCAAACGTTGGAACCAACAATGGCAATCTGGGAAGTGGTGTTGACCCTTTTCGTCAAAAGTGGTTGGCTGAGCCTGTATATCTCAGTGTCTTTCGAATCACTGGATTCATCATTTTCAATGTCACGCCCATCCACTTCATTCCCACTGTTACTGTTTTCTCTATTCATATCCTCCTCCTCTGCCTCCAACACCCAAACCTAAAAAACTTTCTTCAGTTAGTCAACAGAAGGAAACAGTTTGGTGATTATCAGAATTCAAATCTAATATGGGTTTATAGAGATCATCTGAACAAACAAAAAGAAAAAACATGGTAACACCAGGTATATAAAATAATGCATACTAGGTGAATTCACCAAAACAAAGTAAACGCTTCATGAGGCTCCAAGTTATGGCGCAGCATATATTAGTGAAGAAGATGAAAAAGATCACAAACCCACCTCTGTAAATCTTTTATCTTTTACAAGATCACCAAAAACGAAATAAACATCTTCTGAGAATCAGTGATTACTTGACACGAAGAACAAAAGACAAAACGAAAGGGTGTGTTGACTTACAAGAATCTAAACAAGGAAGCAAGGAGTGTTTATGTAGAATTCGGACAAGAAGACTAAAGTGATACGAGACCAAGAAAGTACAGTTGCAAAGTAATCCAAGGATAAATATCCAATCACAGTTATAAAAAATAGTCGAAATGCAACTTATCTGGGACCGGGGACCGGGACCGGGAGCATTCTCTTTTAATTATAGACTCGGTTTATTTTTAGCACATTTTTAAGGGGGATTTTCAATTAGCTTCACAATTATCAATTTTTTAAAACAATTTCGTTTATTAACATTATTGTATCCTAATTTTCTGAAAATGAATCAATTTAATCGTTCTGTAAATAATTGTTAGTTAAATTTAACTGTTCTATATTTAATTATTCTGGAGATATTTTTATCTTTCAATTTACTTCTAATTAAAAATTTAAATAAATTAAAAAATTAAATAAAAATAAAAATTGAATTGAATTTTTTCAAAAACAAAAATTGTAAAATTATTTTTTTTTCAATTTTAATTTTTTTACTGTTTATAAAAAATTTAAAACTTAATGTTTTTGGTGCCAAGAACTGAAAAAAAAATTGAACTTGAAGAGACGAACCCAGATCCCACCAAACAATTTTAACACTTTTACAACCACCCGAAAGGCCAAAACCCAGTGCACCAATTCACATATTTTTCATCAACACAGCCCCATGTCTGACCATAATTGAATACCAAATAAGCAAGTCTCCACACTTCCCTCAATTCTCTAGTCATTAAATAAACTACATCCGAAACAAATGGAGACCCATCAACAACTGAAACAGAGAAATTTTTTTAAAAAAAAAATGGAGACGCATCAACAACTGAAATAGAGAGTTTTTTTTAAAAAAAAAATGGAAATCCATCAACAACTGAAACAGAGAAACTTTTTTTAAAAAAATGGAGACCCAGATGGGTCTCCATTGCAAAACACGATGGAGACCCAATTGGGCCTCCACTGCAAAACTCGATGGGTCTCCATCGCAGATGACGAATATGGCGACCCATTTGGGTCTCCGTCGATCTCGATGGACTCAACCATGGCCAGGTGCGAAGTCAAAGAAGACGATCTTGATGTCGATGTAGTCGACGACGACGTTGTTTGCTGGTTCTGGGTTGTGTGAATTTTGAAAGATATGCAGAGAAGAGAGAGAGAGAGAGAGAGAGAGAGAGAGAGAGAGAGGAAGATGAAGAAGAAGACTGGTTCTGGGTTGTTTTTTTTTTTTTTACAGTAAAAAAAATAAATTAAAAAAATTTAATTTAATGGTAAAAATTCATTTAAATTTTTTTTTAAGAATATTTAAAGATATTTTAAAATTTTTAATTAAAAATTAATTTAAAATAACAATACTATCTTTTTCATTATTAATATTATTTTTTAAAATTGAAAGTTAAAATTATAATTTTAATTTATTTAAATAGAATCAAGGATAAAACAGTCTTTTTACCAATTTTATTAAGTTTGAGTGATAAAAAATTAGTCAGGGATCAAATTGATACATTTCTTAAAATTTAGAGTCTAAAGATATCATTAATCATAACTGATTTAAAAAATTGATAATTTATAAAAATTAGGTACCAAAATAAAAATCTCCCTATTTTTAATTAATAAAATACCACCTTACAGATAAATAACCAGTTTGATTGTGATATCCGCCGGCATCGTTCCCCTCTAGTATCTCTATTATTGGTTTAATTTCCACCTACTTTCTTTTTTGTTTTTTAAACTTATTATAAACACAAATACTCAATAGTGAAAATATATTTTCAAATTACTTAATAATAATAATATATACACACGTGCGCACGCTTACCACTGCTATGAAATGAATTTTTACAAGACCACCACCAGTCTCTAAAGAGAGAAAGATGAAAAATGCAAATCCAAAATGAAGACATAGAACTGATAACAGTTTACAATAAGCTAAAACAATACAAACATATGCAAAGGTTCATAAACGTGATCAAAATCCATGCACAGCTTAGGGAACAACAAAAATACTTGATCAATCTTGGGGTTGATGGACAATGTCTTTCCACACATCCTATATTAGCAAAACAAGAAGAACACCATTTTCTTCAATCTTGCTATGGCAAATCATTAATTATTATTACTGTAAAAAATGAAATAGGCAAGTTTAACTGTAAAATGTCTTCCATAATTATTAAAAAAAAAAAATTACAATAGCAGGACTTTTATATAATTTTCAAAGAAAATAAAGAAGATTGAAAATGAGATATTGTTTCCTATTCTTCAAAAATTCAACTCTCTTCACTGCCGCTAGGCATTTTGAGCACATTTAAAGTTAAGTAAATCAGGGACTGGTTTTATGTCCAAGGATGAAATCTGCAAACATCTATCTAAGGGTATTTATATACACAATAGAATTTTTCACCCTTCCCAAAAACAATGAGGCAATTTTCCATAAAATTGCAATTACAACTCAATTTCATTCCTGCCAATGATTAATAATAAATGTAGTATACAAGCTACCCAAGAAATTCAGGCAGCACAACGTTCCTCATCCATTCTTGAGAACTGGGCAGCTCAACTAATGTGCCTTACTTGTGAAAGAAAATACTTCTCTTCTTTCCTTTCCTCCTTTCGCCAGCCTGCAACAATCAATTAACATACTTTCAAATGACAATGCCACAAGCTCTAAATATGATTCCAAATAAGGTGACATTGTTGACCCAATACAGGACATCTTCAACCTAAAATTCCATTTCCATGCACAACAGAAAACTATGTGCTTGTGTTTCCATAGGTGAGATCTTATCAACCATGAGATTCCATGTCATCAATAGCATTAGGATTTAGAATTATAAATATAAAGATTAATTCAATCCTAAACCTACATTTATATAAACTCATTCTGATACCTTGAACAGGTAACGTGTTCTCACTCAATCATATTGGAGCAGTATGCAGAACACTACATTACTTGGAAGACAGGGAGCCAAGCAAATAAACAGGTGAAATTATTGCTTTTACATACAGAAAAACAGGGCATAGTTTGACAGTTCATTTACTTCAACAGAAGTCAGGAATGGTCATTTCATTATATATAAAGGAAAAATGGTTCGTAAGGGAAGAATTATACCTTTATGATAAACAATCTCAAGGTGAGGACAATTGTATCCCTTGCACTGCAAAAGAAACAGTAACAGTTACACTAAGGGTCGAAATTAAAAAGATTCTATACTGCTTTGAAAAAACTACAGAAGAATATTCCCAAAGGTAGATACGAGGATTTTTTATGTATTCTCGAGACGATTTGCAAAAGAAAGTTAACCTCTGGAAGACTGGAAAGTTCTTGTCCAGATGAACAATGAATTCCTTTTCAATAGTAAAAATACAGTACCAAAGATGAACTTATGTTTTATAGTCTCTTAAACAGTTTGAACAGGTAAGGATTCAGCTCCTCTCTCTCTCTTGAAACACTAGGTTGTATCATGTAAACACTCTTTTGTCCAGCCTGATGTCTATTAAACCGTACAAACCCAAAATCCCTATTGTTTCATAATTTGTATGGTCAGAGTGATTTCTTCTTTGAGATTAGCTTAGGCAATTGTAATTGACCATGCAAAAGGAAGAAAATAAAAATCAGTTCAAAGTAAGCTTGACCAAGCATGGTCAACATGCAGCATCACAAAATTAAGAGAAAAAAGATGGTCACTATCTATCAAAAAATAAACACCTTACGTATTGAAAAACGAGTTGACTACTAATCAAATTTATGCACATTGGAGTCAACCATACCCATTGCGTAAGTATAAAAAGGGTAGAACTTTTCCATCACAGAGTATATTACATTTTTTAATTATCTCCATCAAATGCATTACGTTTATTGCATAAAAAACATTCTGAACTTCTTTGTCTCTTTCTTGTTATAGAGAATTACAGGAAAGGTCTAGAATGTACCAACTAACATCCGTTGCACTGCTATCTGCTCGTAAGGGATGCTCATTACCAGCAGAACCAATTATAAAGAATTCGGTTGCAGTTCCGTAAGGAATTGAAACCTGCATAAAGAAAAAAGGTTTGAGCAAAAAAGACAAACAATCATCATGAATTTATAGTTAGCAAAATAATTGCAGTCATCAGCGGCTCAAGACAACATAACATATACATGGAGATGACCAACGAGTGAAGATAAGTATTTGATCATGTACCATGTCATTCTTACCAAAAGTTACTGGATAAACATGTGAAAGTTCTACAAGTGATGCAGCATAAAGCTAGCCTCATCAATTAAATTGCTATCACAAACTTGGATTCAGCACTTTTCAGTTATCATAATTAAAAAGGTTAAAAGATAACATCAGGTTGGATTCACAAATGAAATGTGTTTCCTCAAGGCTGGATTCCATGGAAGTTGAATTATAACTCCAAGCAGAAAACCTACTTTGCAGAGAAAGAGTAAGAGAGTAAGACAAGAGCGAGAATTAACAAGCATCAACAGTTGCCCCTGTTCCCATAACTGACACACAAGAATAATTCTTTAGTTTGAGTTGAAAGCTTGACCATTGTCTGTATTTCTTCTTCTTGAATCAATCTAGTTTTTTTGCTTATCACTTTCCCAAAAGAACCCTAACGTCAGTAGATCAATAAGAGATGAAGCTTCAACATTAACATCTGGAGACTAAACAAGAAAATACAAATCTGCAGACTTATTTCATGAATCCACGTACCATTGTAATCGAAATGGGAAAGCTAAAACGATGGTAGTTTTGAGATTTATATCCATTGAGGCATCAAACGTTTTTCATAAACAGACAACCCTAAACAGACTGATCACAAATCTAGGCACCAAGGATAATAATCAGGTAAGTCTCTCTCGAGCAACAGGAAGTAAAGTTTGTTGGGTTAGTGAATTATGTAACACCAAATATTGTTAGTTGAGAAATTGCTTCTAGCTAAAAGATGACAAAAGATATGTTGGCATTAGGAAAGATCCCGAGTTTTTAATTTTTATTTTTTGGTTGGAACCATGATGGAAGAATCAAATCCCAGTTTTCTTTACTATTCATCTAATGATAAGCTGCAACCAAATTATCCCTAAAATACTTGGAATCTCCTGGTTTCACTTTAAACCTAGCTTTAAAGCTAACTTGTGGAAATGAGCATAGCTATCAACTAATCAGGCTTTCCAAGCTAAAGATAAAAGGACTACAACACATGAAGCATATTCCATAATCAGGAACAAAGTTGAAGTTACCTCCACCTGAAATCTCAGAACTTATACATGTCCATACACATTTCAATACATTATCATCTCAAGCCAACAACTTTGTTCACAATGTCATGATGTCAGGTTCTTCTTACAGAATAGCAACAATCAAGTACAAAGTCTTACAGTTGTGGATGGTGAAAACTTTTCATTGATTACGGCATCACTGGTTCCACTGTGTTTGATACTGTAACCTTCCCTCTTAATAACCAACGTAGCTGGTTCCCATATATCAAGATATCCAGTCTGTAACATCAAAGAGCATATTTAAAGGGTCTTACCTTTCAGACATGGGAAAACAAAAGGAAAGAAACCAAGAATAATATCAATGGCAAGAGCTTGATAATCAAACAGGGAAACAGAGCAAAACAGTTGGAGTTCTTTTGTATGCAAGTCATACCGACAAGGATACTTTGTATGACGCATGACCGCTATAAAGAGTTTTTTCTATGCAGTTCTGCATCTCAGGATCTGTGAACAGCGATGGGAACAAATTAGCAACTAAGATGAGCAAACTTGCATTATTTGAAATCCCAAGCAAAGAACAATGTCATAAGAGAAAATACATTAAGTATATCAATAAGCTTTAGTTGTCCAAGAGCATAAGACGATAAAAAAAAAAAAAAAAAAATTATATGAGTCAACTTAGGAGAGATTATAAAAAATTTATCTAGTCAACTTAGGAGAGATTAATCAAGACATATTGGCAAATTGCAATTTTTCTTACTAAGAAAAAGCTATAGTGTTGGTTACACAGAGAGGACATGTATCCTAAATGAATTGTATTCACTGAAATTTCCAACACTAATCAACTGAGTCAATCACTTTTTTTTCTTTTTTTTTTCCTTTTCAATAAACAAAACTATACTTTTACTGATAAAAAAAAGGGACATACAGAAGTGAAAAACCAGTGCTGAAACCAGAAGCAATAAATCTATAGCGAGGCGAGGCAGCCTAAAAAAAAAAAAAATACAAAACAAACAAAAGCATAATGCTACACAACTTAAGCTAGCTGGATCCACAAGCCCTTTGTTAAATACCAACATTCTTGTTCACAAGAAGTGTATTGTTTTTTCGGGCGGAAAAATGGGATTCATAAAAAGTGTAACTGATGATATACAATAACTAATGTATAAGCAATACTTACAATTGACTGCAAGTGTACAGTTCTTTAAGGAATTTACAAACATCTCAATTTCAAATCGTACACAGTACACAATGAAAGCCATGCATTCTGAGATGAGATGCACAAACTTTCATCCGAAACCAGAAGGAATGGCAGCACCATTACTTACCACAAGTGATCTTCTTGTGCTCATTGGCAAAGACCTTTACAAGCTCTCCCTAGAATCACAAGGAAGCAAGTTATTTAGAACCACAAGCAACAATATGTAACCACAATATGTATCCCATATGAGATGCATATAGATAATAAAAGGGAAAAAGACTGGATGCCTGAAAATCTTATACAGGTATTTTTTATATCATAGGTGATGTAGTATGTTGTGACCATGACTATCAATCCAGTCTCAACAGATGACAACATTGATTAAGTTAAAATGACCACCAATATACTCTCTCTCTCCCGCCCCCCCAACCCCCCCCCCCCCCCTCTTCTAGACTTAAAACTAATAGTTTTCCAATGCAAGATCAAACCATAATCTTAACTGCTCCATGTAATGCAACCCCATCTTCAACAAGTACATCCAAATTAAATACTTACAATTGTAATTCTCCCCTGCGTGCTGGAAAAGAAAAAGATTTTAAAAGTTTGGAATACAGCTTCGCATTATGGTTATTAACTACAAGGAGAAAAAGATGAACAACTTAAAATATGGCGAAATAGTTCAAAACCGGATTCTTGATAGGGACAATTTCTTAACATATGAGGATTATTACAAGCAAGAGTCCTTTGCTAGGTCAGCCAACAAAGTTGCTTGTCGAACTAGCAATCATTCATTCAGCACAGGTTAGGAATTATCCAAAAGCGGTCTTCAATGTGTAAGATCAACGAAGGAATGTTGAAACCCTCTTACTTCAGTTTCTGGACAACAAGAAGCTTGTGCTGCCTATTTCCATTAGCTTGGTATTAATTAAAAATGTAAATTCAGTAACAAAATTATTGGCATGTTTGAGCAAGAGCTAGAGGAAAAATAAAAAACCATAAATGATGGTTGCACTTTTTCTCCTTTGATGTTTTTGAAATGACCAAATTAAGAATGGAGTTAATTAATCAAAACATGTTTAGCTTAAAATCCATTTTTCTTAGTGTAAGTCATGTAAAGGAATTACGGAATTGTTCAATTTAAGCAAAGCCATCAAGTGGCTGCAGAAGTATAATTCATGTTAGAGTAATCTACATGTGAAGTTAGAGAAGATGGAAAAAAAAAATCCCGCATTGAAAAGATAATAAGTAAGAGAACCGTATGTATATAGCAATGGATGTCACAACCTAATAGATTGGGTTATAAGGCTATCCATTAATATACAAATCACTTCTCATAAACATAAAAATTATACCAAGTGTGAAAATTTAACAATTCTGCACGTGAAATAATACCAGGCTAGTACAACATTAGCAGAGGATAAACAAGACTTCCAAGCAAACTATAAGACACGGCACCCAAAGCAAATGAATAGTAATAGCTATGACATGCTGCAAGATCCGCAAATTGTGAAGCTAAATTCAATAGATACTATTAGAAGCTCGCCAATTTGCCACTAACACATTATCCTCCTAATTCAGTTATATGTTTCCAGCATTTACTGGGAATGCAGAAGATAAAAGACAGAGGAAAAATGTATACATGCACACACATGCAAGAGAGTGGGAAGCACCCTGAATTAACTACACTGTAACTGAGAGTTAATACCTTACGCTTCCTGTCATCCAGAGGCTGCACTTCAATAGCAAGATATGTATCAACATCATCAGCGGTAAGAAGATAGTTTGGCTGCTTCGCTCCTGTGATAAGAAACTACTTGAGATCCAGATCCAGATCCAGATTCGGACATAAGAACAGGAATGAACACATGAAAGGAAAATATTAAAGAGAACAAGAAGAAGACTACCATCAATGTAATTAACAGATCCATCTTCCAAATGGCGTACCCACTGCCAATGTAATAAGCGGTGCAACATCATGTAAGTAACCACACTCAAATAAAAAATGAACTAATAAGGCAATTCACGTTAAATCCAAAGATCTTTTATAACCAAGGCCAATAATCAATGAGACAAAGGAAGTAAAAGAATCCAGTAAATGCACCTCAAAATTACAACTGGTTGTTCCATTAATAGAGTATCCGCATGCCTGGAGTTGTTGTCCAGGAAAAGCTTCGCCTGAAATTTGGAGACCCTCTATAGCTGGCATCGCATCATCATCTGCCGCTGCATATTGCAAGTTTTACAATTTGAGATAGCCAAATTCAGTGCTTATACAATTATTAGACTTTGAAGTACAAAATCTCATTACCCTCAGAAAAAGATGAGGATGGTTCTTCAAGAACTGGTGGTAAATAAGGAGAATAAGAGGAATTAGGATCATCAAGGTTGGTGTTGTAAGGAGAGTTTCCTGAAGCCCAATTGGATGAATGATCTCTCTCATTCTGGTGTTCCTCTGTATCAGGATCATCCATCTCACTGTTGTTGACAGGGACAGAAAATTTGACTTGCTTATTGGCAGTTTCGTCACCATATTGTGTAGCATGTGCATCCTCCTGAGTGCTGGCAAACTGTGCAGGGATATCTTGGGAAGCAGGATTCCTGATTAACAACCAAGTCACTCGCTCAAGACACCAAGTTTATGCCTACTGCCTATAACATGCAATTTTTATAATCATTAACAATCAGTCGATGACCATATGAGGAATTAAGAATGCATCATCCTATAGAAGATAAATTAGTTTCAGACAAGTCAAGGAAAGGAAAAGTTCACAAATTGGAAAAAGGAATAAGTCATGCAAGAAAAAATAACTCTCCAGCCTTATTGACCAATAACAGTCCAAGACTCCTCAAAACATGTACCCAATGGCCAAGCTGAAAAGCAAAACTTCAAATTAACCTTAAAGACTATGATCTTGAAGTTATACCAAGATATGCATCTCCAGAGAACCAAAGACAACAAAAGAATCAACACTTAATCAACAGATCAATTCTCATATTATTTCTGCAATGTAAGGCGTAAGCTAGAGCTGATTTTATTTTTTTTATTGTAAATGTAAAAGTTTATCCTCCAAACTTCTGGAACTTTTCATCTCAATGTTGTAAAGTTAAGACTCTACTAGGTTTCTTCTTTTAATTTTCTTCTTCAGGAGACAAGAAACTGATATTAGTGTTTGTGGGAAACAATAAATACTGCATAATGCCACAAAAAAACCAGGAATGCAGATTGCAACAAAAAAGGTATGGTAGTTAATGCTAGCAACCTTAAAAACTCCAATGTTTACCATGTGTGGGGTTACAATTCCAGAATGAAAGATTAAGCAATTCCTCATGTTAACATGCATCTCTGGACAACCGTTTATTCAAGCATGACCAATCAACATAAGAATCCAATGAAACAGAACCCACCAACAAATGCAGATGGTTGTTATTTGTACATGCAGTTCACAGTAGCAGTCTCCATTTTGACCAGGCTCACCTGCTAGCAAGAGGTGAATACCTCCTCATGTCATCGTCCAGATTTTTTCCAATGCCACCACCAAAACCACCCTGATTGTGACCCAACAATTCCCAATTAGTGGCTGCTTGAGCATCAGAAGTTGTCGGTAGTTTTCCATGGGAATATGTTGGCTGCGGTACCAGTTCGAGGCCATTTTTCTTCTGACAGAAAATGATAGAATTAAAGAAAACTATTATGAGAAAAAAAAAATAATTAGAAGCAGACATATGAGCATACTGAAGTATCCAATGCTGCACCAGTGGAATGAGATGGCGACTGTGGAGCAACAGTGGAGAGGTTCAATTCTGAACGCCAAGGAGCTAATTGATACTGTGACTCCTTAAGCTTTGACTGGCACCACGGAAATATCAGTTCATGGTGGGAAAATAAAGTAATGATGCAGGATATATTACACTATCAAAATTCACACCATCAAGACCAAAACCATTATGACAGGTTATTAACAACATCATTCTTCGTAAGATACCTCAGTAAGAATGAGCTTCTCCTGCAGATGTTTAAACAGGACCTGCAGATGAAGAAAACCCTGATAGTAAACATCGTGCACCTGAAGTATAAAAAAGAAGCAGATTTCGTGTGATACAATTCATCTAACATGTGTTTCATACTTTACCGACTTTCATCTAAATATTAAAAAAATTTGGCCAATTGAACCACATACTCTGCCACTGATGCATTATCGAGGTTTATCACATTATCCCGGTTATCACGATAACTTTAAATGATGCATTCAAAACATCCAGAACAGATGGCATAAAATATCTTAAGTTAATTTCTACAAGAGAAGCTAAAAATCAAATAACTATAATAAGTTCTTTATTAAGAAGAAGCTACTGCTTTAGATGTTCCACATAAACAACTTAAAACCATTCGAGACTGACCTTGACATTACTAACAATGGATTGGGCATCAGGTACTGGTGGCTGCAGAGAGTACTCTGCAAGGAGAGGCAGCAAAGACTGCACAAATGTTGATCTCTCTTGTTGTGCAGCCTGAAAAAACCAAATGTGAACCTTAATATTGCGCAAGTTTCTTTAAATCTTCTTTTTTAATAAGAAACATTAAATTTTTTTACTTACTCAAGTAGAATAATCACAAAAATCTAAAAGGAGAGATGATTAACCATTTTAAATTTGATTATCATGGAGAACATGGATCAAATTATATCAATCTTACAATTTTCTATAGAAGGGTAAATATCTAGCATAACTTTGAAAACAAAAGATATTTTAAGAAGAGTCAATCTAACTGAATTGATATTCAATGTTCACCAACAGCTCTTGAAGCAAGTGAAAACAGGGATGTAAATTCTTTTTAAATAAAAACATTAACAGCTATTTTTATTATGGTAGTCAAGATGTATACAAAACGACAAGATGCAGATTGATAAATGTGAATGCCAGATTTAGTTGATTAGTTATGAACAATAACTATAATGAAAATATAAAAAATAAGCTGGAACAAGGTTCAAACTGTAGCAATATTTGAACACAACAATGAACTCGTTCAATAAAAAACAATTAGGGTTGATTCATAAAATTGCTCATCGCAAACATACAAAATCAATTTGCTTGACACATGGGAAAAAATCAGTATGTCAATGAGAAAAAGTACCTGTAGTTGATATGTGAGATGGATATTTTCCTCAATTATGTCCTGTCTATATGAAAGAGCTTTTGATGCTGCATCAACAAGGTCCTGCTGCTGTTGATCAAAGGCCTAGCATAAAGAAGTCCAATTTTTTTTGTAAAAAGGAAGAAAAAAATTAATATCAAGTGAACAAACATCATAAAAAGGAAAGAAAAAAGGAGTAATAAGGACTGGAAACAGATGGCTTCATACCAGACGCATATAAGCAATGCGCTTTTCCAGAACATACTTTTCATTGCGTATTTGTGCTTCCTATAACAAACATTTGTAATTAGCCACTTCAAAACAAAGAATACAGTGAACAATGAAGTGAAGTAAAAGAAATCAAGATATATTCATTCAGGCAAAATATCAAAAATCAAATATACATGTATTTTTACCTTGATATGATATTCAGCAAGATGTTTCCGTAACTGCAAAATTTCCTCCTCATGTTCTCGAATCTTAACAACAAGGTCCTAGCCGAATACAAAATTTGGTCAACAAAAGTTAAAATTCTGACAGAGAAGACAGAAAAAAGCAAATCTCCTAGAACATATCACAATACCTGCTTCCATAGGCTGCTAGGATTATTTACTTCAGCCACCGGCATTAACCCGTGTCCAGACAAATTAAACCGTGTATCGTATTCTCCATCTATTTGATACCTAATGGAAATATAAAAAAGTTGTCGGGCAATGAGCATATCCTTAATTAACATTGCTTCAGAATATCATACTAAGATGAAATATTTAAATAAGCATAATTTTGATTTGACATGAAATACCTTGTAGGAGAAAAGGATGTTGTAGATGGTGAAGATAACTGGGAAGGGCCCATGGTATCTGCATGTGTATGGCCACTACCAGATAGTCCCTTCAATGTTCCATTGTTCTTGCTGCTTTCAGAGTGGTTATCCAAACGGTTTTGCATGGCAGCATCCTCGATATTGGGCTTCAGATCTTGGTGGAGAACCAGCGGACCAGATGGATCAGCAGGAGAGGTGTTGCCCATGCTTTTAATTCTATTTTCTAGATTACTAACAGAGGGAACTGATTCATGAGGTCCTCGATGACTCTGATTCTGATTCCATGGATCACCATGAGGTCTTTGAGCCACTGTTTCCTCTAATTTCTGCCAGATTTAGTCATCCATCAAAAAAAGAAGAAGAAAGAAAATACAAAAGGGTCCGCTAATAAGGTCATACGAAACAAAACAACAATGAGCGAATATAATAGCAAAAAAATGCAGAGCAGAATAAGTGATCCTTCATATGTATAAGCAGGGTTTAGTAGATAAAAAAAACAGATAAATTCTATCTTAGTGTAAGAAGTAAGTGAGAAGCACATACATATTTTTCGAGTTGCTGAATTTTGTAGTGAAGTTCAATCCTAAGGCGATTGTTCTCTTCAACCTGTGAAAAGCAAAAGCAAGCCATTCCTTTCAGTAAGAATAAAGTTGTAATTTTTTTTTTTTTTTTAAATTTGGCCACGCAAATGAAGATGAAGATGATAATAAGAAAGTGAAATTGAGAATCAAAACATGCCTGTTGCTTGATGGTGGCCTCAGCAGCTTCGACGGCTTTCATGACCTGAAACAAGTTGTCGTTGTTGTTGTTGTTACTCGGATCATTCTCATTCTCATTCAGCCTCAATCCCGACAGCTTATCTGCCAATTTACCACCACCACCATGACCATTCTCCATTTCTCCACAAATTCAATTCATTTCATTTCTTACAACCCTCAAAAACAAAACAAAACTCATATTTACTAGCTTTGAAGAATTCGATTACAATAATGAAACCCTAGAACAAGAGATCACAACTCTTATCTCTCTATATATATATCTATATATCTCTGTGTAATCAATTCACTCCGTGTGCGTGTAAATTAAGACATATAGAGTAATTATGACGGAGGAAGAAGCCACTGTTTTTTTTTTTTTTTTTGGGTTTCCCTTTCGTGCTCAAAGCAACGCGTGACCTCGTCTTCGTGTGGTCGTCCCCTCCCAGCAGACTCTCTCTCTCTCTCTCTCACTTTCTTTTTCCTTAAAAACAATTTTTTATTTTCATTTTTCCACAATTAAATTACTCTTTTTTGTTATAAAGGGGTGGATTTACACCACTCAATATTTGTGTATTTTTAAATTATATTTTAATGTATAAGTGAAATATAGTAGGTGGATTAACTCCTATATATATGTGTGCCCATTTACTTTGTAAGATGAAGAAAATAAGAAATGTGAGTAGTGAAATTTCTTTCTCTCCCAATTGCTTCTCTTTCTCTTTTGTTTACATTATTTAGTTTGTTGCTTTTTCTATCAATTATTTTATTTATTATTATTTCTTAGTTTTATTTCTTTTATTTACAACACGTTATCAGCACGACTAGCTTATTAGTATGCTCTGTGATTGCCACTCTGTTGGATCTTTCACATCAGAAAATAAGTTTAGTTTTTACTTATATTTATTATATTGCAACCTGAAGATTACAAAATAAATAAGAGCCAAAAGCTTTAAATATCAGAAATTTAAGTCCAATAACCTGAAGTTCTGGATCTAGTAATTTTCGTTTAATTTATTATTTATATATTTAATTAATCCAGCAAGAACCTGAAGTTCTGAATTTAATAATATTGATTTTAATTTACCGTTCATATATTTATTTTATGTTTATACATATTTACTAACATATATTTAGATTGGCTACGCCGACAATATTTATTATTTATGCATATTTATTTAATGCTATGCATTTAAGTTGGCTATGCCGACATTATTTGTTATTATACATATTTATTTATTAATAAGTATATTAAGTTGGCTATGCCGACGATATTTATTATTATATATATTTATTTAATATTACGCATATTAAATTGGCTACGCTAACATTATTTACTTTTTATGTATTTTTATTTTTGATTATGAATTTTAATTCTTTTAATTTTAATTAAATTTTGCACATGTGTATATATATATTTGAAATATATATGGTGGAAATTTAAATTTTATTATCAGACCAGAAGTCTTAATTATATAAATGATTTTCAGACCAGAAGTTCTGATTGATTTTTAATTATATACCGCAATTTCAAATTTTATTTTATCAGACTAGAAGTTCTGATTTTATATATGATTCCATATATAAAGCTTAAGATGGCAAAACTCAAGGATTTGCGGTTTGATGCACTTACAGTAGATGGAGACAATTATTTGTCTTGGATTATTGATGCCGAGTTACGGTTAAAATCTGAATGTCTTTATGATACAATAGAAGAAGGAAACGAGTCTTCTGAGAAAGATAAATCTACTGCTATGGTGATTCTTCGTCATCATTTACACCAAGATTTAAAGGCTCAGTATCTTACTATTACAGAACCAGAAGTTTTGTGGCAAGAATTAAAAGACCGATATAACCACCAGTCGGCCATAACCCTTCCGAATGCCAGGTACGAATGGCAACATTTGAGATTTCAGGATTATAAATCTGTTTCGCAATATAATTCTGCTATGTTTCGAATTACTACAAAATTGAAATTATGTGGTGAAGATATCTCTGATAAGGACATGCTGGAGAAAACATTTACCACTTTCCATGCCTCCAATATTTTACTACAGCAACAATACCGAGAACGCATATTTACAAAATATTCACAATTAATTGCATGTCTCCTTGTTGCGGAAAAGAATAATGAACTTCTATTAAAAGTTCATGAATCACGCCCGACCGGTTCAAGTGCATTCCCAGAAGTGAATGCTAACCATATTGGGAATCATCAACGTGGTTATAACAATGGTTTTGACTATAATCGCGGTCGTGGGCATGGAAATGAACGTGGTAATTTTGGACGTGGTACTTATCAATTTTCAAGCTATCAAAATTTTAAAAACACTCCCCAGAAGTGGAATGTTTATAAGGCAAAACAAAATAAAGGTAAGACCACTCAACATGGACCTATTAGAAATGATGGGATTTGTTTTAGATGTGGCAGTGATGATCACTGGTCACGCACATGTCGAACACCAAAACATTTAGTTGATCTTTATCAGGCATCATTAAAGGAAGATGAAAAAGGAAAGAAAGTTGAGACGAATCTTGTTGATAATTCTGATCATGCTGATATTACCCATCTTGATGTTTCAGATTTCTTTGATGACCCCAAAAGGAAACATTGAGCATTTAATTGGTGATGGAAATATCCATAACAATTAAATATCATTTTTAATATTTATTTGTGCAATTGTAATCTTCGTTTATTTTCCTTAATAGTATTTGTATAATGTGTGTTTTTCTTTATGCAAGAATATGAATATAAATGAATTGCATGTTGCATGCTAGTGACGTACTACTTATATTAGGAGATACAGTTTCCCAGAAGAGGAAAGTAAATTATCCGGATTCGTATGTAAATGAAGCTCAAGCTATAAATAAATTAATTTTCACTAAATCAACTCCAGTATAGTAAAAAGTCCCTGAAGTGATATAAGTCCCTGAAGAGACAGGTCCCTGAAGAGACAAGTCCCTGAAGTGATATAAGTCCCTGAAGAGACAGGTCCCTGAAGAGACAGGTCCCTGAAGAGACAAGTCCCTGAAGTGATATAAGTCCCTGAAGAGACAGGTCCCTGAAGAGACAAGTCCCTGAAGTGATATAAGTCCCTGAAGAGACAAGTCCCTGAAGTGATATAAGTCCCTGAAGCGACAGGTCCCTGAAGAGACAGGTCACTGAAGCGACAAATCCCTGAAGTGATAAGAGGTCCCTGGAGTGACATAAATCCCTGAAGGACACAAGTCCCTGAAGCGACATAAGTCCCTGGAGCGACTAGAGTCCCTGAAGTGACAGAAGTTCCTGAAGGACATAAAATGCCAGAAGCATATAATTCGAGATCTAGTAATTTATAAAGTTGCGAAGATCTTTGTATGGATTGAAACAATCTGGATGGATGTGGTATAAACGTCGTAGTGAATATATGATCAAAGAAGGGTATATTAATGATCCAGTATGCCCATGTGTTTTTATAAAGAAATCTGATCTGAATTTGCTATTGTAGCAGTATATGTTAATGATATGAATTTAATTAGAACTCCTGAAGAGCTCCTGAAAACTACAGAATTAACATAAAAGAATTTTTATCAAGGAGAGCGTCCAATCAGGGGAAGTATCAAATCAGGGGGAGCATCCTACCAGGGGGAGCAATTTTTGAAGAAAGCAATATATGTGCACTGTACTCTTTTTCCCTTTGACCGGATTTTGTCCCATTGGGTTTTACCGGCAAGGTTTTTAATGAGACAGTTTGAACACATAAAACACTACTTGTGATCCAGAAGATCATTGTATATATTGTTAAGGTTTTTTTTATCCTAATGGAATTTTCCTAGCAAAATCAAATATAATAAAGTGGTGAAAATCCAAGGGGGAGTGTTATAAAGTGGTGGATTTACACCACTCAATATTTGTGTATTTTTAAATTATATTTTAATATATAAGTGGAATGCAGTAGGTGGATTAACTCCTATATATATGTGTGCCCATTTGCTTTGTAAGATGAAGAAAATAAGAAATGTGAGTAGTGGAATTTCTTTCTCTCCCAATTGCTTCTCTTTCTCTTTTATTTGCTTTTTCTACCAATTATTTTGTTTATTATTATTTCGTAGTTTTATTTCTTTTATTTACAACATTTTTTATATTATTTTTCTTTTTCATGGCTTAAATAAAACTTTTATTAGAATTCCCTCCATAGGTCAATGAATTGACAAGTCGTATGTTTTCGAAAAACGTTTTTAACACTCAAAATAAATAATGATATTGTAGAGTTCCTCATTACATTTGTATAACGAATCAATCAAAAGTTCACACATGAGTGTTTTACGAAAACAAGACCCTCCCCACATCTCTGCTTTCGTATACTGTAATTTTGTGAAGAAAAGGTGTTTGCTGGCTCAGTAAATGTAGGAAAGTTGGTGCTATTTTATAGGCTTTCGATTTTATGTTTTTTTTAAACAAATTACACAACGATAGATAAAATAAACTGTCATATGATATCATGTAAATCCCCCTTCTTTTTATATACTCTATTCAGTTACTTGCACTATCCTAAAACAAACATATCAAAACTTGGGATTTAAATCAATACTCTCCAAAAGAGGATTTTTTTTTTTTAAAAAAAAAAAGAAAAAAAGAATGGACTATTATTCATTCAGTAATCAAAATTTTATGCACCGGAAATGATCAAGTCCTGAATTCTATTCACAGATTTCAATTATAATTCTCACAACAGCTGGTAACTCTCTATCACTAAAATTAATTGGGAAACACCCACTTAAGCATTTCACTCAATAATACAGCTTCGTCTTGGCTCTGTCCAGTCTTCCAAACCTTGAAACCTGGAGGAAAATAATCAGCATCGCTCCAACGTTTCAGTGATGTAATTGAGAAGGGTCCCTGTATATCTCCTTGGGGATCTGCATAATACCATTCAAACCTTCCTAGGTCAAAAGCAAAGATTGGATTGTCATTTTCGTCATCATCACTCAAATCAATAACCTCAGGCATCTTATTATCCTCTTTTCTTGCAGGTTGAGGTACAACGTTGCTCTCATTTCTGATTTCTGTTGGTAGCTTTTGCTGTTTTCCCATGGAAAAGTCTAGCAGATTCTCTGCATCAAATTCAAGATGCAAATGGATAATGGAAATGTATCAAATGAATTGTAATTGTGTTATAGTATTGGCACCTAGCAGAATTGTAACAAATGATTCCAAGGAAAAACAAGACAACAAGCAATGCAAACCTTCATTTGGATCATAGATAGAATAAAATAAAGGAATTTGTCTGGTGGTTTAAGAACAGATACTATCTTTTCAGCAAATTTATGATCTTCCTTTCTTTTTCTTCAACTAAATCCAAAATGAACATTTAATAATAAAAAAGATGACTATTTACCTGGTTCTGTCTGGTGCTTTGACTTCGGCAAGGCAGCTTGGATCCCTGTAGAAGAACAAAGACACAAATATAAATGACAACCAACATTAACATTAAGTTATGAAACAGATGACTACAGCATACTTCAAATGATGCCGCTATAACCTAATGAATTTGTATTAACACCATTTCCATAACCAGAAGGAGGGGTATGTCGAGACCAAGGGCGGAATGAGAAGACTAAAGTTTGGGGGGCCAAAGATACCAAACAAATTGTCTACAATTTGTATGATAATAAACTAAACATGTGAATTCTTATAATAAAATAAATTTAATTTACATCACAATTTGAAGCTACAATAAAGAAAAATTCTCAAATTAATGTTTGGTAGATCTTTTCCTCTTACATAAGGTAAAGAATAAAAATTAGAATCATACCTAATAAGCCTAGTAAAAGATTTAGCTTTTTTATATTTTTGTGAATCAAAATTTAAATCCTCCATTAAGAGCTCAAAACTAATATTCATAGTAATCCAACAAGCATCATTAAGTGGAGAAAAAATAATAATGAAAAAAAAAAAATTGGGATAAAAAGAGAGAAACTACTTTAAAATTTGCTAAAGATTAAAAGTTAAGAAGATTCAATTAAGATCAATTGCTTAGCTTGGGGTTACGTTTAGTGCGCGAGATGGACTGGACTATTTTTATAGGATAGAATATGATTGGATTAGATTGGACTGGATTAAATTAGTACTGTGATGTGTTTGGTGCAGTATGGATTGAACTATAATAGTACTGTCTCATGTTTAGTGTAGTATGGGATGGGATAAAATTATAATAAATTAATTTAATTTTCACATATAATAAAATTATTTTAAAATAAATTAAAATTATTTTAAATTAAATAAATAATAAAATAATATATAATAAAAAATATTTTAATAAAATAAATTATTTTTTAAGAACATATAAAACTATTTAAAATTAATTTTTATTAATATTAAAGATATATAATATTTTAATAAATTATATTATATATAAAAATAATATTTTATATAAAAATAATTTAATTTAATTAAATTAAAAGAAAAGAGACGGGACAAAAATTTGTCCCATCTCTTGCGCCTCATCAGGACAGCACCACTTTAAAGTGGGACTGTTGGGATTGGCTAAATCCAATCCCAACTTGTCCCCAAACACATGATTGGATTAAATTTAATCCAATCTTGTCCTTATACTGGTTACCAAACGTGCTTGTTAGTAAAAGAAAGGTGAGTCTCTCATGTCTGGGTGAAAAGGGTGAACTAGCGTTTGGGTAATGTATTGTTCAATTTACTTGGATGAAGAAATATTCCCATTAGAATAAACTACAGAATTTATAACTGCTTTTATCAGGAAAAAAATTATTTTTTGTAAGGGTATAACAACATATTTCAAAATTAAATATCTATATTTGACTAAAAAAATTTATATATAATTTTTTTTCTTCAAACATTCTGGGGGGCCCTGGGTCCACCTCTTGTTATTGCAAACAATTCTAGTCAATCAGTAAAACTCGTTAGTCTTTAAAATTGCGGGCACTAAAAGAGCAAGGGAAAGCTGAAAGAAAACAGATCAAAGCAGTGGGAACAAAACAATAGGCAAAAGTAATACAAAAATATCAAATTATGTCAACTGCCAGAATTCCAAGTTGCAAACTGGATTCATTAAACTGAACCCTTTGTTTTTCATGTGGTTTCTAAATTATATCAGGTGGTTTAAGAGCAGATGCTATTTTTTGAGCAAATTTATGATTTTCCTTTCTTTTCTTCAACTAAATCCAAAATGAACATTTAATAATGAAAAAGATGACTATTTACCTGGTTCTGTCAGTTGCTTTGACTCCGGCAAGGCAGCTTGGATCTCTGTAGAATATCGAAGACACAAATGTAAAGGACAACCAAAATTAAATTAAATTATGAAGCATACTTCAAATGATGCTGCTATAACCTGATGAGTTTGCATCAACACCATTTCAAACAGATGACTACAGCATACATGTTAATAACACACCTGTAAACTCTGTATTATGAAAGACAAAACATGATGAAGTGCCATTTGCTGCAATATCGTAAGTAGGAATTTCTGAAGTTTCCTCGAATATTGGAACTTGAGAATCATTGTTTCCTTGTTTTATACCATCTGGACTATCATGCGGTGAAGCTTCCTGTTCTATGGCTTCTGCAATAACTTTTGGAACTTCACGCAAAAGGCGTGCCTGTTCAGCAGGAGTCTGAAGCAGCTGTCTTCTCTCCAAGTACTCAAAAAGTGTAAAGGCACAAAAAAGTTAAGGATACCATGATGAAAAATTACAGGTTTACTTACAATTTCAACTGTGGTATTAGTCCCAACAACAAAACAACTAATTGCATGGTATCACTAGGGAAGAAGTTTATACAACTATACTTCTTCCTTCTCTAAATAAGGATGTTTCATGTTTGCATTTTCTCTGAGTACATACACCTGATCCAGTTAGCTGAGTGATCTACCATACAATTTACATCCCAAACAGAGAACAATCAAACCTACTAAATTAACAGGAAAAGGAAACGAAAAGGAAAAATATAATTTCGTGCATTTATTTTGCATCTGGTTGTCAGGACCCCACCCAAATTAATTTCTTATAAGACTTTCTTGACAACAGAACAGAGATGAGGAGACAGAAAATCTTGAACTAGTCTTACAAAATCACTCTTTCTTCAAATGATTATAGCCTCAAACATATCCACAAAGGCTGCTCTTACAGATCATTGTATCTAGCTCCAATCTCAAAGAATTGTAACTTCAAACATTCTTTGCCAGCACCAACTGCAAAGCATCCTGCTTCTAACAAATATAATCCACTACAACTGTATCACTGGCAGCAGAATCAAAAAACAATTTTTAGGAGTTCCAGTATTAATGATTATTTCCTATTTGTCAAGCTAAGATCATAGTACTTTTACAGCACTAGGTTGCACTTTAATCTCTTCAAGTACATTAACAGATTAAATTTGGCTGACTTCCTAGCTCTGTCATGTCATTTAACTAACCTCCTTTAATTTAACAATTTAATTTTTAATAAAATAGTCATATTACCAATGAGCTAAAACAGATCCAATTTTATTGTAGACCCTCTACAGACATGAGGAAAGGATATTCTCTACGCCATCCTTTTTCATTGGCTCGATCAATGAGCTTTTGCAGCAAAGCAAGTTCTCCTACAAGCCACTGAAAGAAAATCCACAAAACAAAGTCAAAAGAGCCGTAAGTTAAAGTCAACCCTAGATTACATCAAGGGAGATACTATTACTAATGTGTTAAATTTAGGCCAAACATTTGCTGCCCAACATGGAAATGAAATGTATAATAATTAATCTGCACTAATAAGAAAAAAAATTTAAGATCGTTTTAAGTACATGAATATTTTGATATTTTATATTAACAAGCAATAATCATATCTATTAATCATACACAAGAAAGAGAAGCATAATGGAATTGCAAGTCATATTACGCTATTTTAGGTTTTTAGCAAACTAAAATCAATAAAGTATAGAAAAGAATTGGCCTTCCATTACTTGTCAATACTTAATTTCTAGTTAAGCAAAATACATACATGTTTTGTTATATCCTCATGCAAAATTTGGGCCTTTTCTTCAAGCTCCACCTAGAAAAAGGTTCAAATAGCGCATTAATAAAGAATAACATACCAACAAAAAATAATTATAAGCCAAAAAAAAGAAGAATCGAGGTTAGAAAGATTAGATGCTATTAATGGCAAAAACTTATTCATAATGAATGCCATTGCAAAATATTTTTCAATGGTGGTGTATAGCATTAAATGTTTGTGTGCTTAAATACTATTTTTTGGGTTTTTACCTATCAACTTAAGCTTTTAGTCTAATGGTTACTTAATATAGTATCAAAACCATGTTACCAAAAGTGTCTTGGTTCAAGTCCTCCCATGTGACTGAATTTGTATGTGTTATATGAATTTGTTTTGTGTTTGCATTCGGGCTTGGTCCATGTGGAAAGCTGGTTAATCTTGCAAGTGAGGGGGCGTATTGGTGTGCTTAATTGCTATTGTTTGGGCCCTTACTTATCATAGCTTTTAGCTCTAGTAGTTACTTAACATTGAACATGGTTTATATCAACTGTTATAGATCATACATACAAGCAAGTAGTTGAACGTTAGTCAAAACATTAATATATGCATCAAGAAACATTTTGATATTCACAATTTGCAAGTATTAACAATCTTTTAACAGGTACATTATACCTAAACTATACAGGCGTAAATTAATATAGCATTAGTAATCTGACAATTTTTTTTTTGAAAATTATAGAAGATAAGGATATTGATGTTATCGAACTTAAAAAATTTCATAAAGCAAAATTCATACGTAAGTTATACAAATATTTTAATTCAATAAGAAAATAAGTGTCTATTACTCAAAGCCTCACTTAACTATTTCAAAACATAATATTCATTAAGTATTCTAAATTTTATCAACAGAATTAATTATGGTTGATACATAACCTATCAAGACTCAAAATTTCAATCAATGGGCATTTCCAAGTATAACAACTTGACAAAAATAGTTACATGTTCATGATATTAATAATGACAAATATGTGCAATATAGTTATTTATTTTCAAATATTGACATATGTTTATCTTGCAATGGGGGGGGTGGTGGGGTGGGGTGGGGGCGGTGGGGTTTGCACACTAACAATCGTGTCAGAAAAAAATGAAGTACATTAGAGATTGTGAGATAGAATATAAGCTGTTTATTTTGAGGATTGACAAAATTTCTAAGGAACATGCTCTACTAGGTCTGGATAGAGAAGAACAGTAACCAATAGGTCTGGGTCTCACAAGGAGAAGTACATTTAAAAGTTACTCCATTATCATTGATCTGCACAGATTTGCTGGGAGAACATTACAACAAGCAGTGTAATCCCTCATTTTTCAGAATTTGTAGGGGATCCTCTTATTAGGTCTGGATAGAGAAGAACAGTAACCAAATAGGTCATTACTTTAATTAAATTTTGAGATATAACATTTACAAAGAATTATTGTTTGTCAAGGATCCAAGTCTGCAGGATGGAGGAGAAATAGATGAGGCTTTGAGGAGCATTCTTCATGGTGAAGTTGAATATTAGGAAATATAAGTAAGGGGAGAAAGCAGAAGGAATAAGAAAATGACCTGATTACGGAGAAAGCATGTCATTTACCATGATTGTATAGCTTTTTGGGTGTTGGAACAGTATAGTAATGTGTAAGAGCTTTAGAGGTTATCATGATTAGTGGGCTAGACTCTTAAGTTGAAGCACACATTTGTTGGCATCAGAATGTGACCAATAGCAGAGCTACAGAGACACTTTATAAATGACCATGCAAAATGAGAAGTGGCCAAACTTACAACAGTTGGCTTCTTAACCAAGCCATCTTTTACTCTCCGACACAAATCCTCACATTCTTCCTGCAAATAAGACAACAAAGCTCAGAAAGCTGACAACAAACATCTAATATCCAAAATGAAATTATAGTCAGAGAGAGGTATATCCATAATAAAAAAAGTTAGAGATGGGAAAGGGTGAAGAAAGTTGTGTATATCACTTGTGCAAATTACACAATATACAAAGACCTAGAGATAGACTAGAAAAATAAAATAAAATAAATGATACAACCAATGCATAGTTAACACAGTTAATGCCAAGGTAGAAAATTTCTAATCTAGTGTTAAGAGAAATAAATCTTTAAACCACAGGCAAACCAACCTCTAACTTATTATTAATACATTTATGCGTATATTTTTAGGATAACAGAAAATCCTGGATAGATTGCTTTTGGTAGCCACAGTGGCCTGCTTTTCCATTTTGTATTCTATTCTTTCTAGTGTTAATCATATTTTGTTTCTATAAAAAAAAAAAAAAAAAAATTCAGATAGATCTTAGAGCCAAAAGGCTAATTTAAAGCTGAACATCATCTGACTGCTGAGTTTGATGATCAAGAATGCTCATAATTTCTGTGAGCCGGTCAAAATTTCATAATAAAAAATCTCTATAATGCAATAAGCAGTACGGGTTTCCCTCTCTCCTCTTCATAAAAAATGCAAATACATCCTAAGATCAGGAAAACATATTGATTTTATTTGGATGTATTTCTATCACATGCATATAAGCATATTACATTATTACCTAGTAAAAACTATTGAGTCAAATTACCCAATTCAACAAGCAGAAAGCTTTTGAAGAAGTAATTCCCAGATTGAATTACACTCTTATCTTCACAAGATTTTAGTGGCAAAAATCTGCCACAGAAAGTAAGGTAACACCAGAATAGAAAAGATTCAGATAATTCTTTGTCAGGTAACTCTGAATAACCTTAAAAATCAGACAAAGGATCAGCATAATATTCATTACAGAGTAAACGCAATCAAGTAAAAAATAGAGTAATTATTGAAACATTTTGGTTTGCATCAGTGCCAATTAAACTACAAGAATTAGCTACACTGCTTTATGGGCTGATTACCTTGGAGAAATTATCATTTGAAAGAAATGAAATAGGAATATCCCTTATGAAATTTGAAACTTGAAAAAGAATTTCTGTGCTTCTGTCATCAGCTCCAGACAAATTTTTTATACCTAGACAATGAACAATTAAACATCATATGTCAACTATCAAGGACAGTAGTAAATTTATGCTTGAGAAGTACAAAATGATGTTACTTCATAACAAAAACATAATTGAAGCTCGCATTAGGTTGAGGATAGATGATTGCAGGACTTTCTTTAATGACACAGGAAGGAAAAACAGAAGCATAGGGAATAAATTGTCCATCATGGCATAATTAAAGTTGAGAAAAACATTATTCTACCACAGAAATAAGGTCCACTGTCAAGAAGTTATAGATAACCACATTCCAAGCTGGGAAACTAACTTAAGAACGGACCGGTGCATTTCAATGAATTAAACTATAAATGCAACAAGAAACAATTTTTAGAAATAAATATCACCAGTCTAAAATTAGTTCTTATGTAGACAACAGCTATAATTCATAGCAATTGCATTATTAACTAGTTGATTTCCAAGAGATGGTAGAATTGAAGGGTTCAGAGTAATAAGGGATCATGAATGAAAAAATACGGTTATACATCCTAGCTCAAGGAGAACTAGAATAACAGCATCATTAAATACATTATCAACGAGGAAACTCAAATTTGAAGCCCTAAGATGGAACTATCTTTAAATTTAAGCTTTTCCAGAAAGCCCTGAACAATTAACTTTTTTGCCTAACATAGTACCTAATATCCATAGAAACTTTTAATACTCGTAAATCATAATTCCAAGATGCTCATTATAACACAACAACAAGGTTCATCAAATCTTTGATGAGTTTTGTTAACACTAAACACCCATTGTTAGAAAGGGTGCTGAGTTGGAATCACATTCTAATTAAGGATTCTACTAGTTCTAGAGGATCTAGCTACATAAGAGAAAAAGTGGATTCGACCTCAACAAAATCCGGGTTCAGGCTCCAATTAAATTGACAGAGGAGTTCAAAGAAAACACAATGAAAATGGCAATGTGGCTAGGGTAAGAGTATATTACAATATCATATACTTAAATGAAGTATTGTACTACAATTAGAAATTATGGTATTGTTTATTATTTGCTACATTGATTGTGACAAAAGCTTTATTTAATAGTTTTATTTGGGTTGTTAGCAACTTCCTTCTTGTTCCCTTTGTCTTATTTGATTTGAATTGGAAAACTGAAAAGTTGCGCAATTCGGAAACTTCAATATGCATTGCATCCTAATTCAAGAATTCTTTGGTTTGAGAAATTAAGAAAAAGATGATCGAACCATTTCTTTTGACTCTTGTTTCAAATTAGATAGATGTTGGAAGGAATTCCATATACCCTATTTGATCCCTTGGAATTCCAGATTCAAAAATTGTGATCAAATCTTTGTTATATAGAAACAATTCAATTCATGCCCATAGGTACTATATATTGGATTAGAATTTTTGCATCTCCTCTTAACTTATTTCTTACCTATATTCTTAATAAAGATGTTCAAGAATGAAAGATTATATTTAGTTGCGGCTTTTAAAAACAAATAATTTCCTTAATGGCTCCAATAAACTACATTAGGAAATAGCGGATGCTTAGTAAGAAAAATACAAGATGTGGAGGTGGTTGAGAATAAAATTAGTTTAGTAGGCCATGCGACTTGATCGAACATTATTACCACAAACTAGCATCTGAAATAGCATAGATAAAACAGTATGCAAGAAGTTAACAGAATAGAATGTAAATCATTTCATGTCTCATATTGTTAGCCTTAGAATTTGTCAATGGCTAAGTATGTATAAACCTTCAGTTCATTTATTTCACATCCTTCAAAGCATTGATTCGATCATTTTAACACTCCATTACCACTAGCTTATTAAATGCCGCACATAATATTTAGTACTCAACAACTACTGCATGATTAGATGAATAATATCGGTTAGAATAAACAAACAATGGACCAGATTCTTCATGAATAGGTCAGACAATACAGTCGCAATATGGCAGACCACATAAAGGTGATTTCAAATAACTATGTAATGACTTAACATAACAGCATATTACCTGTAACTAGCAGAAGACAATGGGAGTTTTTCTGAAGGTAGTCGTGAGGATCTGATTTGATTCTTACGAAGCTTCCTACTACTTTGCGTTCGAAGGTTTCAGGATCATTCAGAAGATCCTGAACCAAACTACCTTTCAAGTAGACAAGCTTTATGTTATCTGGAATTATGGCGGCAAAACAGCTTTCGGAAGTTTCGGAAGTTCTTTTCTTCAAAGGAGTTTTTCTATCTGAGCTCAAACTCTTTTGTTGTTCATAGTTGGTGCAAATGTTGTCTTCTTCAGAACTGTATAAAAGCTCATCATCATCTGATTTATCAAGGTTTTCAGCATAGTGTGGCTCCAGCATATTGTGGATTTTATTTCGGGCAATGGATTTCCTTCCAAAAAGTGCATGGAGCTTCTCATCACAGTTAATCCTTTTCTTCTTAACAGGGTGAAGAAGGTTATTCTCATTAACATATCTATTTATAATACCAGTAACATCGTGACGAGAAATTTGTTGAGAGGTATCTTTACCAATTGAAAGAAGAAATTCAATAAGTGGTTTTGAACCCCAACCAATAAACTTCACTTTCTTTGATCTGACCTTCCTTTTGGAACCAGTTAAAGGAGGTTGGACCCATGAAAATGGTGCTTCCACTTGTTCATCCATATCAACACATATAAAAGTTTTACAAGCAAGCAATGTCCTCAACTTGTAAGTCTGAAATCTTCAATTGGGATAATATGCAAACAAATCAGAGCAATAAAGAGACAGCGCAGGCTTCCAGCTCAACTCAAGTTGAAACTAGGTTGCTCGTGACTCTAATTTTGTTAAACCAACAAAACATAAACAAAGTAATTTTGTAAATTCAAACACTGAGGAGGCAATTGAAGTGGTTTACTAGACCAAACAAGAGAAAACCCTACCTTAGTCTTAGTTGTTGTAATCAGCTGCTACATTCACGTGCCTCCGCTCACTGAAACTGAAAGGAAACGAGAAGACGACTCCGGGACTGGGCGTTACAACGATATTCCAGATGACACTTCATTAGCGTCCAAATCCAAATATGGTAAATTACAATAAAATCCTTGACATTTTTTAATCTTTTCAAATACATTGAACTTCCCTGATTCTTTTTATGGTCATTTTTTGAAATTAAAAAAAATGAACAAGTTGGGCTCTCTCAACTCTTTCAAAATCCATTACCAAATATGGGTTGGGTATGAATTGTAATTGACCCTCAGGAGAAAGCATGCAATGCAACCATTAAAATATACAAATCTTTACTTTTCTTAATTAATTAAATTAAAATAAATGCATTTCGGGCTCATGGCTGTTTACATATTCCATGGATGACAGAGTTATGTGGAATTTGATAAATTTTTAATAATTTGATTTAAAATATAATATTTGATTTGCATCAAATAATAGTTTAAAATCTATTAAATTTTATGGGGTAAAGCAATATTTATTATGGACTTTTTTTTATCTATATATCGCATTTTAAATTCATTAAAGTTCATTACTTAGTTGCTTCCGGTTTTTCTTTTTATAAAAAAGTAAATTTTGTTGTTTTCTTCAGCATTATTTGTAGACCCGATTAGATATATATATATATATATATATTTTTTTATTTTTGATTATATGGAATTCATTAAAGCACCAAATTAAACATTAAAATAAAAAATTTAGGTTGATATAATTTGATCTTAAAGTAATAGTACATACTTTATATATAGTGTGTCAATTGGTTAAAAACAAGTTATAAATACATGTTCACTAGTTTTTCTAATCTCAAATCTCAATATTACTTCCAAAAACCTTCACTGTTTTTGTTTTCATAAAACAATTTTTAGAGTTACTGATTTACATAGAATCTTTTATCCAAAATCAACTTTATAAAATGATACCCAACAGTTAGTCGGCCGCAGCTTTCCACATCGGCTTCTAGAACTAACACATAATGTGTCATTCAAACATGACATTTAAACAAAAAAGAACAACACACAACAAAAAGAGAATCCTCAACAAAAGTTATCTTTTTCTGTTCCTGACATATCAACAGCAGTATAGGCGCGCTCCTTTTGAATCACAACAAAAGGTTGCAAACTTATCAAACTAAAAGTTTAAGATTCACCAAAAATACAACTGTTCTAGTAAACCTCTGGCGCGCTCCTTTCAACCAGGAAAAGTGTTTCATCCCTTTCACACTCGGCAAACCTGCATTGACAAACATGACATTAATTGTTAGATCTCATCAATCTGCTCTTACAATTAAGTGCCAAGGTACATCATGCTTGTGCAAAGTTGGAGGTGCTAGCATTGTGTGTTACGCCAACCGTTTGCTGAACTATTATTATTTAAGGTAACAAAATGTTGATACACCGATGTTTGAAATTATTCTCGTGTAACAATAGCTATGTGGCAAGTAAGATGAGGATATCATGTAAAAGAGTCTTTACATGGAAGGAGTAACCTATGCGAGCATGATGACTTCAATACTAGATATGAACACTAAAGGAAGATCAACTTAAGCATGAAAAATTAGTATATTTTGTTTAGCAATTGGAAGCAGTATGGCTCAAAATCTCTTAAATTGACCTTAGAGTAATTGCATGAATCAAATGGATCTAGGCTGCACCAATTAAAACAAATAAGAGATAAGGGGTCGACCAGTGTGATAATGACAACCCAACAGACCAAGTTTAAGACAAAACACACAAAACTAGTCTCAGGGTGCGACTTGTTGACTGGTTTATGAAAGTGGTGCACCAAAACTGATAAAAATTTCATGCAGTTCGCACACAAGATATTAGGTGCTTCATGTGCTTCACACTCCTGAGAGCATGAACAACACGAACAGGACATTTGAATCACCCACTAGCTTCAGAACTCCATCCAGGCATATTGAACATGTATAAAAGTTATATCCCCTTGTTTGAAGATCACTCTGATTCAGCAAATGCAACATAAATAAACAATAGTCATTCATAAAAAAAACAGAAATTAGTCTATCACCAGAACCCTTAGATTCACACGACATACATTGAACACCTTGCAAATGACATATAACATGCCACCAATTATTCAAGCTCATTGTTGTGTTACACCATCCATTCCACCCACAATGATGAACAAAGAGGTTAATTCCTAATGATTTTATAGGAGAAACATATTAACAATAACATCCAAAGGTTTATATTTTTGCAGTAACCTGAGTAATATGTAATCTACACCTATTCTAACGTATATATTGATGGCATGTAGACAAAATGACCAGCAAGACATTTGACAAATATATGGAAATTTAAGCAACTCCATGGCAGGTACTAAAGTTATAATAGGCTTTACCAAGCAAAGAAAATGGATCACAGATATTATAAGCATATAAAATGTATAAAATGCAATTAAATAGCGAACAATGTAACAAGAGAATTGTACAACAATAAAATGATTTGAAAACGAGGCATGTTCAAAGATAATGGACCAAGTCTCCGTCACCTTGCTAGAATCATCCACAATTATTTCACACCAGAAACTCAAAGCACATGCAGAATAATTCTCATTGCAACAAATAATAACATGACCTAGTAGATTTGACAATATTCTTGTATGACGTGTATTTATTTATACATAGAACTTCATCTTAATAAATCATTCAAAATCCATACCTTGATCTGCCATTTTGCACTTCTAGACCATCTATTCCAACAGCATCCCTAAGCGAAACGAAGGTAGGAGCAAAGGTAATTGCTTGAAATATTATTGAATGAGGGTCACATATCTGTAGATATCTGATATTTTTTTTAATTGGATCATATAAAACCAAACCCTGCCTCTTATAGAACATCAACAACACATCCCCGTTGGCCACTAACTTAATTGGTCTACAGAGAAGGCAGTTGTCAATTGCAAACTGTTTAGTCCAAGATTGTTGGACCCCGTATTCCTTCATTACCCAAATGTCAAAATGGGTAGAATAAGGAACATCACATATTGAAAGACATCCACCCAGTACGCCCATGTTCATATGATACATATTCTCTTTCTTCTTTTGCTTCTCATCAAAATGACAGGGTGCAGGAACCACGCAGAAACACTCTTGCTCAAAGTCGAAACCAACTATAAAATGAGAAGTGTCCATATCATCACAAGCCCAATGAATAACACCATTCAAATAAGTGGGAAAAAGACCCCCAATAGGTGCCAAAGGTGCACACCCAAGTTTTCGCCACGAAGTAGTAGTGCCAAGAGTGTACAATTCAGCCATTCTAAGAAAGAAATTGTTCAAGACCAACCGTAGCACCTTGTACTGGTTAGTCTTGAAACTGTAGCCAAAGCCAGAAACAACGTTATTGGTCACATTTTTATCGTCTTTGGGTTGGGGAATGGAAATATATTCCCCAGTAACCGGGTTGCATATGATGGAAGGGTTTTTAAAGATTGATTTGGACAAACATAGAAAACCATTACATGAATTGACAATCTCGTAATTAGAACAGCTTTCTGGAAGGTAAAATCGGAGATTAGTATAGTAATTAGTGGGAGTAGGAGTAGGAGTAGCAGACATACAGTCCAGATCAACCCAATGAAGGGTTCTGGATATGGAAGTTGAGTGATCGTTTCCAAGGAAAAGCTCAGCATTTGATCTAGTATTATTATTGTTAAAGAGTGGATCTGAAATCAAAAGGTTCCAGGTTTTACATACGCACCTTGAAATCAAGATTGCCTTAAGAGGAAGTCTTGAGAGGATGTCGATAAGAATGTGGCTTGGCAGGTCTTCTATGCTTGTACAATTTGCTGCATATTGCGGCTTTTGATTGAAACATTTTCTCCTTCTCTTTCTTGAAATTTGGTTGTTAGTAAGATAATGGAAGAAAAAAGTCATTTTCACTCACATTTCATGCCCTCGCCCCTCAGTTTCTGGTTCTACCCACCCATTAGTTTCATTCAACTTAAGATAAACCGAAGCCATTATATTATTAATTTATTGGAATAACAAGACTCACTCCCACTTCTGGATCATAATGTATTCCACTTAACATGTGATTATTAAATTAAAGGGATATAATTATTCTCTCCTTTAGGTTGAAGTATTTTTTATTTTATACCCTTTAATTTTATTTTTCTCTTTTTTACCCTTTCTATTAATATTCGTTAATATTTTAATTAAAAAAATTATTTTATCCTCAAATTTTTTAAATAATAATTAAATATAAATTTTTTTTTAAAAAATAAATCCCCACTGTCCATCAATTAAATTATAAATAAAAATAAAACAGAAGAAAAAAAATTACACTATTTTTTTTTATCTCTCTTTTTTTCATCATCACTACCACCACCACCATCTATTTTAAATACCAAATATAAAAATATTTTTTCATTTAAATAATAAAAATATATATAATAACCCAAAGTAATAATAAAAATAAATAGACAAATTATTTAAATAATTAAAAAAGAAAAAAATGTTAAGAATATAGTAGTGGACTGAAGATCCAAAACAATTTGAAAAAAAAATGGTTATCCAAAAAAAAAATATATATATATATATATAATTAAAAAAATAAATTCAAAATCAATCTTATCTCTTATCCATCGTCATCCAAAAAAAAATACAAAAAATAATAATATTGAAAACAAAATATATAATCACACCATTTTTTTTTTTTCCATCATTATCATCAACACTAAATCCAAACCCAAACACCTTTTGTTTTCAACTATTTTTTCTTCTCTTTCTCCTTAACTACACTAACACAACCCTCTTTGTAACCCACAAACACAAGACTTATAGAGAATTTGTTAGAGAGATGAGATAAGGAGAAATGAGAAAAAATAATGGAGAAGAGAGAGAGAATAGTGACGAAGAAAAGAAGAGAGATGGTGGCTGGGTAAGAAAAAATAATGGAGGAAAAGAGAGAGAGAGAGAAGAGTGAGGAAAAAAGAAGAGAGAGAAGGTGGGTTGGTGGTGGGGAAGGGAGAAAAAATTGATTTTTTTATTTGATTTGATTTTTTAATTATGATTTTTTTACTGTCTTAAATGATTTGTTTTAATTTAAAATTATTTTTTTCTCTTTTTTATTAAAATTACTATTATACCCTTAACAATTTAATGGTCAACTGTTAATTTTTAAACGGAATCTAATGGTAGGAGTTATTTTAGAGATTTTAGAAAATTAGAGGGGGAAATGAGAGAAAATAAAATTAGAGGGTGAAAAATAGAGAATACTTTAAATTAGAGGGGAAAGAATAATTATATCCCTAGAATAAATTATTATTGATGTGGATTTATTTATTAATTACTATTAAAATAAATTGGGTGTAGCCATGCTCATTTTATTATTGGGCTCAATTAGAGATGGTCACGGTTTCAAGACTGTTTGTTTCGGTTCTAGAACTGAAACCGTAGGGTACCAGCTTCGAATCCAAATTTTGGAACCGTGAATCCAGTCGGTTTTAAATTTTTTTAAAAAAATTATTTAAAAGATAAAATTAAAAAATTCTAAAAAAAAAAATTAAAAGTGGATAACACCGAACCCAAAGCTGATAAAATTTAAATAAAATCGTAAAAGTAAAATAAATTTTAAAAAATAAATAAAAAATTTGGACTTATACTTAATTTTAACTCAATTAAGCTGTCTAGGTATTCTTTCTGAAAAATGGGCTCCCATATATTTTCTTACATTTTATTTACCTTTTTATTTACCTGATTATGAATCATCACCCTAAATAACATAAACTCTAAATTGTTCATTGTGGTTTATACTAATTGTCTACTGAATTGAGATCCAATTGTTGAATCTGAAAACATATTTCCTTGGTGATTACATCTTGAATCTTGCATTTTTAATGTCGATCTACTTTTTTTTTTTTTTGAAAAGCAGCAACTTCATTAAGCTAATGTCGATCTACTTCTGAAAACCAGTAAATAATACAAACGCCAGAAAGTTTTTGAAACATGGAGGTAAGGTTATATTTTTATCACTTACTAAAGCAGCACCATATACATGGGTTCTCGAAGATTTTTGCATTAAATTTGTCTTGGTTAGAATGAATTTGTTACAGTAAAAATATTCTAACTTCATGTTTGCTTAAGCTCCTCTGTGTATTATTATTGGGCTTAAGTGGAAAAATTATTAATTAATGTAGTAAGGTTATTATATTTTTAGTTACTAGTTGCTTTATAATCTGGACAATTTAAATCGTCATTGTCATAAAATTAATTTTTAGCTACTGGATGATGTAGCAATTTGCTCTATCAAAGACTCATGGAGCCGCGCTCCATCGAGTTGGAGCGATCTACTCAATCTGACTTGGAGTAGATAAAGAATTGAAATTTAAGTAACATGAAATTAATATTAAAATGTTATTAATTAGGAATTTGTAACCTTATTGATAAGGATAAGGTATACTAGCACGATAAATTCATCTTGATACAATATTTAAATTAATAACAGTAATCATATTATAATAAATAGGATAAGTTAGGAGATGAAGATGTACCAAATCGACTATGACATTAATTGATGTAACCAAAAAGGATAGATAGTCTTTTTCTAAACAATTTGATGCAAAAGATGATGTTTAACCAGGATAAGGATTTAGTTTTTGTTTCCTAGTCTAAGTATAATTTATCAGAACACTATAAATAGTATACTTTCAGTCAGTCAATCAATTATTTCATAGTGTCTAGCCTTACACAATCATGTTTCCTTTTCGTTATGTGTTTAGCGAATGGTATAACATGACGGACGCCGATGCTTTCCACTCATTCTACAATAAGTTGTATAACATCCGGGATGTTCAAGTTTGCATAGACACCGCAGAAGACTTTTTCAAAAAGCAAAATATTGACATGGCAATTTTCTCCATCCTCACCGCATATAATATAAAGCCTCCTGATGCTAACAACGAGTACGCATTATATTTTAAAGCATACATGGTTCACAAGCTGGCGTTCAGGGCCAAGAACTGGTACGCGGTACTTGGCATTGAAAATATTTGCGTCGGAATTGAGGAGATTGAGAAACAATACAAGCGTCTAGCGTCAATACTTGATCCCCATGTAAGCCCTTCGGTCGCGGCGGAAAGTGCATTTAGGCTTATAAATATAGCTTGGAAAATCCTGTCTGATCCAGCAAGAAGGGAGGAATATGACCAGCAGCTTGTGACCTCCAACGACTTCCTTGACTATGCTTCTGCTTCATCATATTCATATTCCGACAGCTATATAACACCAAAACTCAGGAGGACAAACAGCATTTAAATCCGTTGAATTATTATTTTTTTTTTTTAGTATAAAGCGTTAGTTTCTTTTGCTGCTCAAACATTAGGTAGAAATTTTATTTTTCTCTTCTTTTTTTTTTTTTTTTACAAATAAATAAAATTTGACTTTCATTAGTTATTGAATTTGAATGTCAATTCTTGTATAACAAGAATTTTGTTATTTAGGAGCCGAACTTGAAGTTCTTATAACCCTTTATCGTTTCTAAATATTAGTATATATTTAGAATTATATTTAGGGTCTGGTAGACTCAACATTTGCAAAACTCACATTAATTAAGGTTCACAAAACTCACTTTGCCATTATGAAACTTTTAATTTAAATCACTAGGTTAGTGTTTAATAAGGATTCTACGCTTAACTACACATTTAATCAACCAAACATAAAATTATCACTGTTGAACTTTAACTCAAGATTTATAAACTTTAACTGAATTTTATAGTCACCAAATTTTGTAAAAGTCACTGTTGAACTATGACATTTTGGCCACTAGTTGAAATAATATGTAAATTTACTACAGGAGTACTACAAGGAAGAGGATACCACAGGGTTTTTTTTTTGAAAAATTCATTTATGTAAAAACTTTTTATTTAATTATTTTTTTTAACCGAGCTCAGTTTTTCTTAAAAAATGCCCTTTACAATTTTGTTTTTACAGTTTTATCTTTTTAGGCAATTTTTATTAGAATTTCCGATTCTTTTGACAATTTCTTGTTTTAGTTTAATTCAATTGGGAAATATATTTTAGAAATTTAGTCAATTTAGAATATCCGAATCCTTGTGGAAACGGATTTGTTTTCTTATTTAAGTTAATATTGGGTTATTAAGTTGTTATCTTTACTTTTATTAATAAAAATGTTCATTTAGAACAAACTTGATCGTGGATTCGACGTTTTATTTGCTTTCACTATAAGATTTTTTTTATAAAACAAATTCGTTTATATAAACAACTATTTATTTAATTATATTTTATTGAAAAACTTCTCTGTTTTTATTTATTTAATGGAATGTAATTGCAAAAATTACAAATCTACATGAACCTCAGGCACAACTAATAAAAAACGTGGATTTGTAATTATGACAAACCTAGGAGGGAGATGAATAGATTTAACAACAAATATTGAAAAATTAAAAAGTAAACTTACTTTAAAAATTATACAGTGATTTTTACATGAAAATCCTCAATGGGTAAAAAACCACGGGATTAACTTGTAAGCTACTTAACATACTAGTAAAAAAATCAACAATTTTTATAGGGGTTAGTAAGGGAAATTTGACCAAAATTAAAAAACTCGTATATTTCAATGCAAAACGCGATTTGACACAAAGCCTTGTTGTGGAATTGCTGAAAAGACTTTATTCTATCCATGTGTGAAAGCTGGAGTCATTCCGAGTGAAATTTGCAATAATAACGAGACAATAAAAAAAAATCAACAATTATTATAGGGGTTAGTAGGGGTGGGTACAAAAACCGGTTCGAACTGTTTTTCATAGTTTGGGTCGGTTTAGGGTTTGTATTCGATTTGGTTCAGTTTTACCCCTCCAAAACCGGTTTGACCCATACTGTATAAAGAAAAAAAAAACCTAATTCATTTTTCACATTTGCCGATCAATTTTTTTTACCCTAATTCTCTGTTTCTCTCGCGCGGCCGCCAATCTTCTCCTGCCTCTCTCTGCACCATTACTCGCACGCCGCTCGTCTTCCTCGCACGGTCGCCGCTGGTCTTCCTTGCACGGTCGTCGCGATTTTGATTTAAATATACGACTTTTCTAATTGTCGTCAAATTTTCCTTACTAACCCCTATGATAATTATTGATTTTTTTTATTGTCTCGGAATGACCCTAAATTTCACTCAGGAATATAATAGAGTATTTCTAGTAGTTCAATAACAAGATTAGTTAAATCGCGTTTCTCAGTGTAATATACGACTTTTCAAAATTTTGCTCAAATTTCCCTTACTAACCTCCTATGAAAATTGTTGATTTTTTTATTGTCTCAGAATGACCCTAGATTTCTCTCATGGATATAATAGAGTATTTCTAGCAGTTCCATAATAAGGTTTTTAGTTAAATCATTTTTTCAGTGTAATATATGACTTTTCTAATTTTGCTCAAATTTTACTTACTAACATTTATGAAAATTGTTGATTTTTTTATTGTCTCGGAATGACTGCAAGTTGTGCTCGAAATGACCGTAGATTTCACTCACGGATATAATAGAGTATTTCTAGCAATTCCATAACAAGATTTTTAGTCAAACCGAGTTTTTGATTGAAATATACAACTTTTCTAATTTTGTTCAAATTTTTCTCACTAATCCCAATAAAAATTGTTGATTTTTTTATTGTCTAGGAATAACTGCAAGTTGCGCTCGAAATGACTCTAGATTTCACTCATTGATATAATAGAGTATTTCTAGCAGTTCCATCACAAGGTTTTCTGTCAAATCGCGTTTCTCAATGTCATATATGACTTTTCTAATATTTCTCAAATTTTCCTTACTAAACCCTATGAAAATTGTTGATTTTTTTATTATCTCGGAGTGATTGCAAGTTGTGCTCGGAATAACCCTAAATTTCACTCACGGATATAATAAAGTATTTCTAGCAGTTCCATAATAAGATTTTCAGTCAAATCGCATTTTTGATTGAAATATTTGACTTTTCTAATTTTGCTCAAATTTTCTTTAATAACCCCTATAAAAATGGTTGATTTTTTTATTGTCTCGGAATGACTGCAAGTTGTGCTCGGAATGACCCTAGATTTTGCTCACAGATATAATAGAGTATTTCTAGAAGTTCCATAATAAGGTTTTCAGTGAAATCGCGTTTCTGATTGAAATATAAGAATTTTCTAATTTTCCTCAAATGTTTCTTACTAACCCCTATGATAATTGTTGATTTTTTTATTGTCTCGGAATGATTGCAAGTTGCGCTCGAAATGACCCTAAATTTCAATCATGTATATAATAGAGTATTTATAATAGTTCCACAAAAAGGTTTTCGGGTTAAATCGCGATTTTCAGTGTAATATACGATTTTTCTAATTTTACTCAAATTTCCCTTACTAACCCCCTATGAAAGTTGTTGATTTTTTTATTGTCTTAGAATGACCGCAAGTTGCACTCCGAATGACCCTATATTTCTCTCATGGATATAATAGAGTATTTCTAGCAGTTCCATTACAAGTTTATTAGTCAAATCGCGTTTTTGATTTAAATGTACGACTTTTCTATTTTTATTTAAATTTTCCTTACTAACCCCTATGGAAATTGTTGATATTTTTATTGTCTCAGAATAACTGTAAGTTGCGCTCGGAATGATCCTAGATTTCATTCATGAATATAATAGAGTATTTCTAGTAGTTATATTATAAGGTTTTGGGTCAAATCGCGTTTCTCAGTATAATATACGATTTTTCTAATTTTTTTCAAATTTTCTTTACTAACCCCCTATGAAAATTGTTGATTTTTTTATTGTCTCGGAATGACCCTAGATTTCACTCACGGATATAATAGAGTATTTCTAGCAGTTCCATAATAAGATTTTCAGTCAAATCACGTTTTTGACTGAAAAATATGATTTTTCTAATTTTGCTCAAATTTTCCTTAGTAACCACCTATGAAAATTATTGATTTTTTTATTGTTTCGAAATGACTGCAAGTTGCGCTCAGAATGACCCTAAATTTTGCTCACAGATATAATATAGTATTTCTAGCAGTTCTATAACAAGATTTTCAGTCAAATCGCGTTTCTGATTGAAATATAAGAATTTTCTAATTTTCCTCAAATTTTCCATACTAACCCCCATGATAATTGTTGATTTTTTATTGTCTCAGAAGGACTGAAAGTTGCACTCGAAATGACCCTAGATTTCACTCAGGGATATAATATAGTATTTTTAGCAGTTCCATAAAAAGGTTTTCAGTCAAATCGCGTTTTTGTTTGAAATATACGACTTTCCTAATTTTGCTAAAATTTTCCTTACTAACCCCCTATGAAAATTGTTGATTTTTTTATTGTCTTCGAATGCCCGCAAGTTGCGTTCCGAATGACCATAGATTTCTCTCATGGATATAATAGAGTATTTCAAGCAGTTCCATCACAAGATATCAGTATAATCGCGTTTTTAATTTAAATATACGACTTTTCTATTTTTCTTTAAATTTTCCTTACTAACCCCTATGGAAATTGTTGATATTTTTATTGGCTCAGAATAACTGCAAGTTGTGCTCGGAATGACCCTAGATTTTAGTCATGGATATAATAGAGTATTTCTAGTAGTTCCATAATAAGGTTTTCGGTCAAATCGCGTTTCTCAGTATAATATATGATTTTTCTAATTTTCTTCAAATTTTACTTACACCCCTATGAAAATTATTGATATTTTTATTGTTTAGGAATGAATGTAAGTTGCGCTCGAAATGACTTTAGATTTCACTCATGGATATAATAGAGTATTTCTAGTAGTTCCATCGCAAGGGTTTCTGTCAAATAACGTTTTTGATTGAAATATACGACCTTTATAATTTTACTCAAATTTTCCTTACTAACCCCTATGAAAATTGTTGATTTTTTTATTGGCTCGGAATGACAGCAAATTGCGCTCGAAATGACCCTGGATTTCACTTACGAATACAAAAGAGTATTCCTGGCAGTTCCATAACGAGGTGTTCACTCAAATCGCATTTTTGATTGAAATATACCACTTTTCTAATTTTGCTCAAATTTTCCTTAATAAAATCTATGAAAATTGTTGATTTTTTTATCGTCTCGGAATGACCGCAAGTTGTGCTCGGAATGACCCTAAATTTCACTCATGGATATAATAGAGTATTCGTGGCAGTTCCATAAAAAGGTTTTCAGTGAAATCGCATTTTTGATTGAAATATACGAATTTTATAATTATGCTCAAATTTCCCTTGCTTACCCCTAAGAAAATTGTTGATTTTTTTTATTGCCTCCGAATGATCACAAGTTGCGATCGGAATGACCCTGGATTTCACTCGTGGATATAATAGAGTATTTCAAGCAGTTCCATAACAAGATTTTCAGTCAAATCGCGTTTTTGATTGAAATATACGACTTTTCTAATTTTACTCAAATTTTCCTTACTAACCCCTTTAGAAATTGTTGTTTTTTTTTTATTATCTCGGAATGACTGCAAGTTGCGCTTGGAATGACCCTGGATTTCACTTATGGATGTAATAGAGTATTCCAGGCTGTTCTATAATAGGGTTTTCAGTCAAATCGCGTATTTGATTGAAATATACGACTATTCTAATTTTGCTAAAATTTTCCTTACTAACCCCTATGAAAATTGTTGATTTTTTTTTATTGTCTCGGAATGACTGCAAGTTGCGTTCGGAATGACCCTAGATTTCACTCATGGATATAATAGAGTATTTCTAGCAGTTTTTGATTGAAATATACGACTTTTCTAATTTTGATCGAATTTTCCTTACTAACCCCTATAAAAATTGTTGATTTTTTTAGTGTCTTAGAATGACTGCAAGTTGCTCACGGAATGACCCTGGATTTCTGTCACGGATATAATAGAGTATTCCTAGCAGTTTTATAACAAGGTTTTCAGTCAAATCGCGTATTTGATTGAAATATACGGCTATTCTAATTTTGCTCAAATTTTCCTTACTCACTTATATGAAAATTTGTTGATTTTTTTATTGTCTCTGAATGACCACAATTTGCGCTCGGAATGACCCTGAATTTCACTCGTGGATATAATAGGGTATTTCAAGCAGTGTCATAACAAGATTTTCAGTCAAATCGCGTTTTTGATTGAAATATACGACTTTTCTAGTTTTGCTAAAATTTTCCTTACTAACTCCTATGAAAATTGTTGATTTTTTTTATTTTCTCGGAATGACCGCACTTTGCCCTCGGAATGACCCTGGATTTCACTCATGGATATAATAGAGTATTTCAAGCAATTCTATAATAAGGTTTTCAGTCAAATCGCGTTTTTGATTGAAATATATGACTTTTATAATTTCGTTAAAATTTTCCTTACTAACTTATATGAAAATTGTTGATTTTTTTATTGTCTCGGAATAACTGCAAGTTGTGCTCGGAATGACCCTAGATTTCGCTCACAGATATAATAGAGTATTTCTAGAAGTTATATAACAAGGGTTTCAGTCAAATCGCGTTTTTGATTGAAATATACGACTTTTCTAATTTTTTTCAAATTTTCCTTACTAACCCCCTATGAAAATTGTTAATTTTTTTATTATCTCGGAATGACCGCAAGTTGCGCTCAGAATGACACTGGATTTCACTCATAGATATAATAAGGTATTTCTGGCAGTTACATAACAACGTTTTTAGTCAAATTGCGTTTCTCAGTGTAATATACGATTTTTCTAATTTTGCTCAAATTTCCCTTGCTAACTCCTATAAAAATTGTTGATTTTTTTTTATTGTCTCGGAATGACCCTAGATTTTATTCATGGATATAATAGAGTATTTCTAGCAGTTCCGTAAAAAGGTTTTCAGTAAAATCGCATTTTTGATTTAAATATACGACTTTTCTAATTTTGGTCAAATCTCCCTTACTAGCCCTCAAGAAAATTGTTGTTATTTTTATTGTCTCGGAATGACCGTAAGCTGGAATCAGAATGACTGTAGATTTCACTCATGGATATAATAGAGTATTTCAAGTAGTTCCATAACAAGATTTTCAGTCAAATCGCGTATTTGATTGAAATATAGGATTTTTCTAATTTTGCTCAAATTTTCCTTACTAACTTATATGAAAATTGTTGATTTTTTTATTGACTTGGAATAACAGCAATTTACGCTTGGAATGACCCTGGATTTCACTCATGGATATAATAGAGTATTTCAAGCAATCCCATAACAAGGTTTCAGTCAAATCGCGTTTTTGATTGAAATATACGACTTTTCTAATTTTGCTCAAATTTTCCTTACTAACCTCTATGAAAATTGTTGATTTTTTTATTATCTTGGAATGACCGCAAGTTGCGCTCGGAATGACACTGGATTTCACTCAGAGATATAATAGAGTATTCCTGTCAGTTCCATAACAAGGTTTTAAGTCAAATCGCATTTCTCAGTGTAATATACGACTTTTCTAATTTTGCTCAAATTTGCCTTGCTAACCCCTATTAAAATTGTTGATTTTTTTTTTGCCTCGTAATGACGCTAGGTTTTACTCATGGATATAATAGTATATTTCTAGCAGTTCCGTCAAAAGGTTTTCAGTGAAATCATGTTTTTGATTGAAATATACGACTTTTCTAATGTTTTTGATTGAAATATACGACTTTTCTAATTTTGCTCAAATCTCCCTTACTAACCCCTAAGAAAATTGTTGATTTTTTTATTGTCTCGGAATGACCGCAAGTTGCGATCGGAATGAATCTAGATTTCACTCAAGGATATAATAGAGTATTTCAAGCAGTTCCATGGTAAGGTTTTCAGTCAAATCGTGTTTTTGATTGAAATATACGACTTTTCTAATTTTGCTCAAATTTTCCTTATTAACTTATATGAAAATTGTTGATTTTTTTTATTGTCTCGGAATGATCGGAATTTGCGCTCGGAATGACCCTGGATTTCACTCATAGATATAATAGAGTATTCCTGGTAGTTCCATAACAAGATTTTTAGTCAAATCGCGTTTTTCAGTGTAATATATGACTTTTCTAATTTTACTCAAATTTCCCTTACTAACCCCTGTGAAAACTGTTAATTTTTTTTATTGTCTTAGAATGACTGCAAGTTACGCTCAGAATGACACTAGATTTCACTCAAATTTTCATCACTTTCATAACAAGGTTTTCAGTCACTTTCATAACAAGGTTTTCAGTCAAATCGGTTTTTTGAATGAAATATATGATGTTTCTAATTTTACTCAAATTTTCCTTACTAACTCCAATGAAAATTGTTCATTTTTTTACTGTCTCGGAATGACTGCAAGTTGCGCTCGGAATGACTCTAGATTTCACTCTTGGATATAATAGAGTATTCGTGGTAGTTCCATAACAAGGTTTTCAGTGAAATCGCATTTCTAAGTGTAATATACAACTTTTCTAATTTTGCTCAAATTTCTCTTACTAACCCCCATGAAAATTGTCGATTTTTTTATTGATTGGGAATGACCGGGCTTTGCGCTCGGAATGACTCTAGATTTCACTCATGGATATAATAGAGTATTTCAAGCAGTTCCATAATAAGGTTTTCAGTCAAATCGTATTTTTGATTGAAATATACGACTTTTCTAATTTTATTCAAATTTTCCTTACTAACACCTTTAAAAATTGTTGTTTTTTTTATTGTCTCGGAATGGCTGCAAGTTTCGCTCGGAATGACCCTGGATTTCACTCATGGATGTAATAGAGTATTCCAGGCAGTTCTATAACAAGGTTTTCAGTCAAATCGCGTATTTGATTGAAATATAGGACTTTTCTAATTTTTCTCAAATTTTCCTTATTAACTTATATGAAAATTGTTGATTTTTTTATTGAATTGGATTAACCGCAATTTGCGTTCGGAATGACACTGGATTTCACTCATAGATATAATAGAGTATTCCTGGCAGTTCCATAACATGGTTTTTAGTCAAATCGCATTTCTCAGTGTAATATATGACTTTTCTAATTTTACTCAAATTTCTTTTACTAACCCCTGTGAAAATTGTTGATTTTTTTTTATTGTTTCAGAATAACTGCAAGTTGCGCTCAAAATGACCCTAGATTTCACTCAAGGATGTAATAGAGTATTTCAATCTCTTCTATAACAAGGTTTTTGGTCAAATCGCTTTTTTGAATGAAGTATACGACGTTTCTAATTTTGCTCAAATTTCACTAACTAACCCCTACGAAAATTGTTGATTTTTGTTGTCTCGGAATAATCGTATGTTGCGCTCGGAATGACCCTAGATTTTACTCATGGATATAATAGAATATTTCAAGCTGTTCTATAACAAGGTTTTCAGCTAAATTGTGTTTTTGATTGAATAAGACTTTTCTAATTTTGCTCAAATTTTCCTTACTAACCCCTATGAAAATTGTTGATTTTTTTATTGTCTCAGAATGACTGCAAGTTGCGCTCGGAATGACTCTAAATTTCACTCATGGATATAATAGAGTATTCGTGGCTGTTCCATAAAAAGGTTTTCAGTGAAATTGCGTTTTGGATTGAAATATACTACTTTTCTAATTTTGCTAAAACTTTTCTTACTAACCCCTATGAAAATTATTGATTTTTTTATTGTCTCGGAATGGCCGTACTTTGCTCTTGGAATGACTCTAGATTTTACTCATGGATATAATAGAGTATTTCAAGCAGTTCCATAACAAAGTTTGAAGTCAAATCGCGTTTTTGATTGAAATATATGACTTTTCTAATTTTGCTAAAATTTTCCTTACTAACCCCTATGGATATTTTTAATTTTTTTATTGTCTTGGAATGACCGCACTTTGCGTTCGGAATGACCCTATATTTCACTCATGGATATAATAGAGTATTTCACTCATGGATATAATAGAGTATTTCAAGCAGTTCGATAATAAGGTTTTCAGTTAAATCGCGTTTTTGATTGAAATATATGACTTTTCTAGTTTTGTTAAAATTTTCCTTACTAACTTATATGAAAATTATTGATTTTTTTTTGTCTCGGAATGATCACAATTTGCACTTGGAATGACCCTGGATTTCACTCATGGATATGATAGAGTATTTCAAGCAGCTCTAAAAAAAGGTTTTTAGTCTAATCGCGTTTTTGATTGAAATATACGACTTTTCTAATTTTGCTAAAATTTTCCTTACTAACCCGAACAAAAATTGTTGATTTTTTTATTGTCTGGAATGACTGCATGTTGCGCTTGGAATGACCCTAGATTTCACTCATGAATATAATAGAGTATTTCTTGCAGTTCCACAACAAGGTTTTTAGTGAAATCATGTTTTTGATCGAAATATACGACTTTTCTAATTTTTATTGAATTTTCTTCACTAACCCCAATGAAAATTGTTGATTTTTTTATTGTCTCAGAATGACCGCAAGTTGCCCACAAAATGACCCTGTATTTCTGTCGTGGATATAATAGAGTATTCCTAGTACTTCCATAATAAGGTTTTCAGTCAAATCGCGTATTTGACTGAAATATAGGACTTTTCTTATTTTGCTCAAATTTTCTTTATTAACTTATATGAAAATTGTTGATTTTTTTTATTGAATTGGAATAACCGCAATTTGCGGTCGGAATGACACTGGATTTCACTCATAGATATAATAGAGTATTCCTGGCAGTTCCATAACAATGTTTTTAGTCAAATCACGTTTCTGAGTGTAATATATGATTTTTCTAATTTTACTCAAATTTCCCTTACTAACCCCTGTGAAAATTGTTGATTTTTTTTTATTGTCTTAGAATGACTGCAAGTTGCGCTCGGAATGACCATAGATTTCACTCAGGGATATAAGAGAGTATTTCAATCTCTTCCATAACAAGGTTTTCGGTCAAATCGCTTTTTTGAATGAAGTATATGACGTTTCTAATTATGATCAAATTTCCCTTACTAATCCCTACGAAAATTGTTGATTTTTTATTGTCTCGGAATAACCGTAAGTTGCGCTCAGAATGACCCATGATTTCACTCATGGATATAATAGAGTATTTCAAGCAGTTCCATTACAAGGTTTTCAGTTAAATCGTGTTTTTGATTGAAATATAAGACTTTTCTAATTTGCTCAAATTTTCCTCACTAACCTCTATGAAAATTGTTGATTTTTTTATTGTCTCGAAATGACTACAAGTTGCGCTCGGAATTACTCTAAATTTCACTCATGGATATAATAGAGTATTTGTTGCAGTTCCTTAAAAAGGTTTTCAGTGAAATCGCGTTTTTGATTGAAATATACGACTTTTCTAATTTTGCTAAAATTTTCCTTACTAACCCCTATGAAAATTGTAGATTTTTTTATTGTCTCGGAATGATTGCACTTTGCTCTCGGAATGACTCTAGATTTCACTCATGCATATAATAGAGTATTTCAAGCAGTTCCATAACAAAGTTTTTAGTCAATTCGCGTATTTGATTGAAATATACGACTATTCTAATTTTGATCGAATTTTCCTTACTAACCCCTATGAAAATTGTTGATTTTTTATTGTCTCGGAATGACCGCAAGTTGCTCACGGAATGACCCTGGATTTCTGTCATGGATATAATAGAGTATTCCTAACACTTCCATAATAAGGTTTTCAATCAAATCGTGTATTTGATTGAAATATACGACTATTCTAATTTTGCTCAAATTTTCCTTACTAACTTATATGAAAATTGTTGATTTTTTTTATTGTCTCGGAATGACCGCAATTTGCGCTCGGAATGACCCTGGATTTCACTCATGGATATAATAGTGTATTTAAGCAGTTCCATAACAAGGTTTCATTGTAATCGCATTTTTGATTGAAATGTACGATTTTTCTAATTTTGCTCAAATTTTCCTTACTAACCCCTATGAAAATTGTTAATTTTTTTATTATCTCGGAATGACCGTAAGTTGCGCTCGGAATGACACTGGATTTCACTGATAGATATTATAGAGTATTCCTGACAGTTCCATAACAAAGTTTTCAATCAAATCGCGTTTCTCAGTGTAACATACGATTTTTCTAATTTTTCTCAAATTTCCCTTGCTAACTCCCATGAAAATTGTTGTTTTTTTTATTGTCTCGGAATGACCCTAGATTTTACTCATAGATATAATAGGTTATTTCTAGTAGTTCCGTAAAAAGGTTTTCAGTGAAATCGCATTTTTGATTTTTATATACGACTTTTCTAATTTTACTCAAATCTCCCTTACTAATCCCTATGAAAATTATTGATTTTTTTATTGTCTCGGTATGACTGCACGTTGCGCTCGGAATGACTCTAGATTTCATTTATGGATATAATAGAGTATTTTAAGCAGTTCCATAAGAAGGTTTTCAGTCAAATCGCGTTTTTGATCGAAATATACGACTTTTTTAATTATGCTCAAATTTTCCTTACTAACCCCTTTAAAAATTGTTGTCGTTTTTATTGTCTCGAAATGACCGCAAGTTGCACTCGGAATGACCCTGGATTTCACTCATGGATGTAATAGAGTATTCCAGACAGTTCTATAGTAAGGTTTTCAGTCAAATCGTGTATTTGATTGAAATATAGGACTTTTCTATTTTTACTCAAATTTTTCTTACTAACTTATATGAAAATTGTTGATTTTTTTTATTGACTTGGAATAACTGCAATTTGCACTGGATTTCACTCATAGATATAATAGAGTATTCCTGGCAATTCCATAACAAGGTTTTCAGTCAAATCACGTTTATCAGTGTAATATATGACTTTTTTAATTTTACTCAAATTTTCCTTACTAACCCCTGTGAAAATTGTTGATTTTTTTTATTGTCTCAGAATGATCGCACTTTACGCTCGGAATGACCTTGGATTTCACTTATGGATATAATAGAGTATTTCAAGCAGTTCCATAACAAGTTTTTCAGTCAAATTGCGATTTTGATTGAAATATATGACTTTTCTAATTTTGCTAAAATTTTCCTTACTAATTTATATGAAAATTGTTGATTTTTTTATTGTCTTGGAATGACCGCAATTTGCGCTCGGAATGACCCTGGATTTCACTCATGGATATAATAGAGTATTTTAAGCAGTTCAATAACAAGGTTTTCGGTCAAATCGCGTTTTCGAATGAAATATACGACTTTTCAAATTTTACTCAAATATTCCATACTAACCCCTTTAATAATTGTTGTTTTTTTTATTGTCTCGGAATGACCCTGGATTTCACTCAGGGATATAATAGAGTATTCCAGGCAGTTCTATAACAAGGTTTTCAGCCAAATCGCGTATTTAATTGAAATATAGGACTTTTCTAATTTTGCTCAAATTTTCCTTACTAACTTATATGAAAATTGTACCTTTTTTTTATTGACTTGGAATAACCGCAATTTGCAATGGATTTCACTCATAGATATAATAGAGTATTCCTGGCAATTCCATAACAAGGTTTTCAGTCAAATTGCGTTTCTTAGTGTAATATATGACTTTTCTAATTTTACTCAAATTTTCCTTAGTAACCTATGTGAAAATTGTTGATTTGTTTTTTATTGTCTCAAAATGACTACAAGTTGCGCTCGGAATGACCCTAGATTTCAGTCAGGGTTATAATAGAGTATTTCAATCTCTTCCATAATAAGGTTTTCGGTCAAATCACTTTTTTGAATGAAGTATACGACGTTTCTAATTTTGCTCAAATTTTCCTTATTGATCCCTACGAAAATTGTTGATTTTTTATTGTCTCAGAATAACCGCAAGTTGCGCTCGGAATGACCCTAAATTTCACTTATGGATATAGTAGAGTATTTCAAGCAGTTCTATAATAAGGTTTTCAGTTAAATCGTGTTTTTGATTGAAATATAAGATTTTTCTAAATTTTCTCAAATTTTCCTTACTAACCCCTATGAAAATTGTTGATTTTTTTTATCGTGTCGGAATGACTGCAAGTTGCGCTCGAAATGAATCTAAATTTCACTAATGGATATAATAGAGTATTCGTGGCAGTTCCATAAAAAGGTTGTCAGTTAAATCGTGTTTTTGATTGAAATATATGAATTTTCTAATCTTGCTCAAATTTCCTTTACTAACCCCTAAGGAAATTGTTGATTTTTTATTGTGTCAGAATGACCCCAAGTTGCGATCGGAATGACCCTAGATTTCACTCGTGGATATAAGTGAGTATTTCAAGCAGTTCCATAATAAAGTTTTCAGTCAAATCGCGTTTTTGATTGAAATATACGACTTTTATAATTTTGCTAAAATTTTCCTTACTAACCTCTATGAAAATTATTGATTTTTTTATTGTCTCGGAATGACTGCACTTTGTGCTCGAAATGACTTTAGATTTCACTCATGGATATAATAGAGTATTTCAAGCAGTTCCATAATAAGATTTTCAGTCAAATCGCGTTTTTGATTGAAATATATGACTTTTCTAATTTTGCTAAAATTTTCCTTACCAACTGATATAAAAATTGTTGATTTTTTTTTTTGTTTCGGAATGTCCGCAATTTGCTCTCGGAATGACCCTGGATTTCACTCATGGATATAATAGAGTATTTCAAGCAGTTCCATTACAAGGTTTTTAGTCAAATCGCGTTTTTTTATTGAAATATACGACTTTTCTAATTTTACTCAAATTTTCCATACTAACCTCTTTAAAAATTGTTGTTTTTTTTTATTGTCTCGAAATGACTGCAAGTTACGCTCGGAATGACCCTAAATTTCACTCATGGATATAATAGAGTATTCCAGGCAGTTTTATAACAAGGTTTTCAGCCAAATCGCATATTTGATTGAAATATAGGACTTTTATAATTTTTCTCAAGTTTTCCTTACTGACTTATATGAAATTTGTTGATTTTTTTATTAACTTGGAATAACCGTAATTTGCACTGGATTTCACTCATAGATATAATAGAGTATTCCTGGCAGTTCCATAACAAGGTTTTCAGTCAAATCGCGTTTCTCAGTGTAATATATGACTTTTCTAATTTTACTCAAATTTCCCTTACTAACCCCTGTGAAAAATGTTGATTTTTTTTTATTGTCTCAGAATGACTGCAAGTTGCGCTCGGAATGACCCTAGATTTCACTCAGGCATATAATAGAGTATTTCAATCTCTTCCATAATAAGGTTTTCGGTCAAATCGCTTTTTTGAATGAAGTATACGACGTTTCTAATTTTGCTCAAATTTCGCTTACTAACCCTTACGAAAATTGTTGATTTTTTATTGTTTCGGAATAACCGCAAGTTGCGTTCGGAATGACCCTAGATTTCACTAATGGATATAATAAAGTATTTCAAGCAGTTCCATAACAAGGTTTTCAGTTAAATCTCGTTTTTGATTGAAATATAAACTTTTCTAATTTTGCTCAAATTTTCCTTACTAACCCCTATGAAAATTGTTGATTTTTTTATATCTCGGAATGACTGCAAGTTGCGCTTGGAATGACTCTAAATTTCACTCATGGATAAAATATAGTATTCGTGGCAGTTCCATAGAAAGGTTTTTAGTGAAATCGCGTTTTTGATTGAAATATACGAATTTTCTAATTTTACTCAAATTTCCCTTGTTAACCACTAAGAAAATTGTTGATTTTTTTATTGTGTTCGAATGACCCAAAGTTGCGATCGGAATGACCCTGGATTTCACTCGTGGATATAATAGAGTATTTCAAGCAGTTCCATAACAAGGTTTTCAGTCAAATCGCGTTTTTGATTGAAATATACGACTTTTCTAATTTTGCTAAAATTTTCCTTACTAACTTATATGAAAATTGTTGATTTTTTTTATTGTCTCGGAATGACCGCAATTTGCGCTCGGAATGATCCTAGATTTCACTTAACAAGATTTCATTGTAATCGCGTTTTTCATTGAAATGAACGAATTTTCTAATTTTGCTCGAATTTTTCTTACTAATCCCTATGAAAATTGTTGATTTTTTTATTGTCTCGGATTGATCGCAAGTTGCTTAAGGAATGACCTTGGATTTCCATCATGGATATAATAAAATATTCCTAGCAGTTCCATAACTGAAAACCGAGTCATGCAACTGCTAGAAACATCCTATTATATCCATGAGTGAAATATAGGCTCATTCCGAGCGGAACTTCCAGTCATTCCCAAACTATAAAAAAAATCAACAATTCTCAAAGGGGTTAGTAAGGGAATTCGGAGCAAAATTAGAAAACTCGTATATTTTAAAGAAAAACGTGAGTTGACTGAAAACCGTGTCATGGAACTGCTAGAAATACCCTATTATGTCCATGAGTGAAATATAGGCTCATTCCGAGCGGAAGTTCTAGTCATTCCCAAACTATAAAAACAATCAACAATTCTCAAAGGGGTTAGTAAGGGAATTCGGAGTAAAATTATAAAAGTCATATATTTTAATGAAAAACGCGATTTGACTGAAAACCGAGTCATGGAACTGCTAGAAACATCCTATTATATCCATGAGTGAAATATAGGCTCATTTCGAGCGGAACTTGTAATCATTCCCAGACTATAAAAAAAAATCAACAATTCTAAAAGGGGTTAGTAAGGAAATTCGGAGCAAAATTAGAAAAGTCGTATATTTTAATGAAAAACGCGATTTGACTGAAAACTGAGTCATGAAACTGCTAGAAACACCCTAGTATATCCATGAGAGAAATATAGGCTCATTCCGAGCTGAACTTCCCGTCATTCCCAAACTATAAAAATAAATCAACAATTCTCATAGGGGTTAGTAAGGGTATGACTGGAAGTTCCGCTCCGAATGAGCCTATATTTCTCTCATGGATATAATAGGGTGTTTCTAGCAGTTTCATGACTCCGTTTTCAGTCAACTTGCGTTTTTCATTAAAATATACGACTTTTCTAATTTTGCTCCGAATTCCCTTACTAACCCCCTTTGAGAATTGTTGATTTTTTTTATAGTTTGGGAATGACTGGAAGTTCCGCTCGGAATGAGCCTATATTTCACTCATAGATATAATAGGGTATTTCTAGCAGTTCCATGACACGGTTATTATTCAAATCGAGTTTTTCTTTGAAATATACGACTTTTCTAATTTTGCTCCGAATTCCCTTACTAACCCCTTTGAGAATTGTTGATTTTTTTTATAGTTTGGGTATGACTGGAAGTTCCGCTCCGAATGAGCCTATATTTCTCTCATGGATATACTAGGGTGTTTCTAGCAGTTTCATGACTCAGTTTTCAGTCAAATCGCGTTTTTCATTAAAATATACGACTTTTCTAATTTTGCTCCGAATTCCCTTACTAACCCCTTTGAGAATTGTTGATTTTTTTTATAGTCTTGGAATGATTACAAGTTCCGCTCGGAATGAGCCTATATTTCACTCATGGATATAATTGGGTGTTTCTAGCAGTTCCATGACTCGTTTTCTGTCAAATCGCGCTTTTCATTAAAATATACGACTTTTCTAATTTTGATCCGAATTCCTTTACTAACTCCTTTGAGAATTGTTGATTTTTTTTATAGTTTGGAAATGACTGGAAGTTCCGCTCGAAATGAGCCTATATTTCACTCATGGATATAATAGGGTGTTTCTAGCAGTTCCATGACACGGTTTTCAGTCAAATCGCGTTTTTCTTTAAAATATACGACTTTTCTAATTTTGCTCCGAATTCCCTTACTAACCCCTTTGAGAATTGTTGATTTTTTTTATAGTCTTGGAATGATTGCAAGTTCCGCTCGGAATGAGCCTATATTTCACTCATGGATATAATTGGGTGTTTCTAGCAGTTCCATGACTCGTTTTCTGTCAAATCGCGCTTTTCATTAAAATATACGACTTTTCTAATTTTGATCCGAATTCCTTTACTAACTCCTTTGAGAATTGTTGATTTTTTTTATAGTTTGGAAATGACTGGAAGTTCCGCTCGAAATGAGCCTATATTTCACTCATGGATATAATAGGGTGTTTCTAGCAGTTCCATGACACGGTTTTCAGTCAAATCGCGTTTTTCTTTAAAATATACGACTTTTCTAATTTTGCTCCGAATTCCCTTACTAACCCCTATGAGAATTGTTGATTTATTTTTATAGTTTGGGAATGACGGGAAGTTCTGCTCGGAATGAGCCTATATTTCACTCATTGATATAATAGGGTGTTTCTAGCAGTTCCATGACACGGTTTTCGGTCAAGTTGCGTTTTTCATTAAAATATACGACTTTTCTAATTTTGCTACGAATTCCCTTACTAACCCCCTTTGAGAATTGTTGATTTTTTTTATAGTTTGAGAATGACTGGAAGTTCCGCTCGGAATGAGCCTATATTTCTCTCATGAATATAATAGGGTGTTTCTAGCAGTTTCATGACTCAGTTTTCAGTCAAATCGCGTTTTTCATTAAAATATACGACTTTTCTAATTTTGCTCCGAATTCCCTTACTAACCCCTTTGAGAATTGCTGATTTTTTTTTATAGTCTTGGAATGATTACAAGTTCCGCTCGGAATGAGCCTATATTTCACTCCTGGATATAATAGGGTGTTTCTAGCAGTTCCATGACACGGTTTTTAGTCAAATCGCGTTTTTCTTTGAAATATACGACTTTTCTAATTTTGCTCCGAATTCCCTTACTAACCCCTTTGAGAATTGTTGATTTTTTTTATAGTTTGGGTATGACTGGAAGTTCCGCTCCGAATGAGCCTATATTTCTCTCATGGATATAATAGGGTGTTTCTAGCAGTTTCATGACTCAGTTTTCAGTCAACTTGCGTTTTTCATTAAAATATACGACTTTTCTAATTTTGCTCCGAATTCCCTTACTAACCCCCTTTGAGAATTGTTGATTTTTTTTATAGTTTGGGAATGACTGGAAGTTCCGCTCGGAATGAGCCTATATTTCACTCATAGATATAATAGGGTATTTCTAGCAGTTCCATGACACGGTTATTATTCAAATCGAGTTTTTCTTTGAAATATACGACTTTTCTAATTTTGCTCCGAATTCCCTTACTAACCCCTTTGAGAATTGTTGATTTTTTTTATAGTTTGTGTATGACTGGAAGTTCCGCTCCGAATGAGCCTATATTTCTCTCATGGATATACTAGGGTGTTTCTAGCAGTTTCATGACTCAGTTTTCAGTCAAATCGCGTTTTTCATTAAAATATACGACTTTTCTAATTTTGCTCCGAATTCCCTTACTAACCCCTTTGAGAATTGTTGATTTTTTTTATAGTCTTGGAATGATTACAAGTTCCGCTCGGAATGAGCCTATATTTCACTCATGGATATAATTGGGTGTTTCTAGCAGTTCCATGACTCGTTTTCTGTCAAATCGCGCTTTTCATTAAAATATACGACTTTTCTAATTTTGATCCGAATTCCCTTACTAACTCCTTTGAGAATTGTTGATTTTTTTTATAGTTTGGAAATGACTGGAAGTTCCGCTAGAAATGAGCCTATATTTCACTCATGGATATAATAGGGTGTTTCTAGCAGTTCCATGACACGGTTTTCAGTCAAATCGCGTTTTTCTTTAAAATATACGACTTTTCTAATTTTGCTCCGAATTCCCTTACTAACCCCTATGAGAATTGTTGATTTATTTTTATAGTTTGGGAATGACGGGAAGTTCTGCTCGGAATGAGCCTATATTTCACTCATTGATATAATAGGGTGTTTCTAGCAGTTCCATGACACGGTTTTCAGTCAAGTTGCGTTTTTCATTAAAATATACGACTTTTCTAATTTTGCTCCGAATTCCCTTACTAACCCCCTTTGAGAATTGTTGATTTTTTTTATAGTTTGGGAATGACTGGAAGTTCCGCTCGGAATGAGCCTATATTTCACTCATAGATATAATAGGGTATTTCTAGCAGTTCCATGACACGGTTTTTAGTCAAATCGCGTTTTTCTTTGAAATATACGACTTTTCTAATTTTGCTCCGAATTCCCTTACTAACCCCTTTGAGAATTGTTGATTTTTTTTATAGTTTGGGTATGACTGGAAGTTCCGCTCCGAATGAGCCTATATTTCACTCATGGATATAATAGGGTGTTTCTAGCAGTTTCATGACTCAGTTTTCAGTCAAATCGCGTTTTTCATTAAAATATACGACTTTTCTAATTTTGCTCCGAATTCCCTTACTAACCCCTTTGAGAATTGTTGATTTTTTTTATAGTCTTGGAATGATTACAAGTTCCGCTCGGAATGAGCCTATATTTCACTCCTGGATATAATAGGGTGTTTCTAGCAGTTCCATGACACGGTTTTTAGTCAAATCGCGTTTTTCTTTGAAATATACGACTTTTCTAATTTTGCTCCGAATTCCCTTACTAACCCCTTTGAGAATTGTTGATTTTTTTTATAGTTTGGGTATGACTGGAAGTTCCGCTCCGAATGAGCCTATATTTCTCTCATGGATATAATAGGGTGTTTCTAGCAGTTTCATGACTCAGTTTTCAGTCAACTTGCGTTTTTCATTAAAATATACGACTTTTCTAATTTTGCTCCGAATTCCCTTACTAACCCCCTTTGAGAATTGTTGATTTTTTATATAGTTTGGGAATGACTGGAAGTTCCGCTCGGAATGAGCCTATATTTCACTCATAGATATAATAGGGTATTTCTAGCAGTTCCATGACACGGTTATTATTCAAATCGAGTTTTTCTTTGAAATATACGACTTTTCTAATTTTGCTCCGAATTCCCTTACTAACCCCTTTGAGAATTGTTGATTTTTTTTATAGTTTGGGTATGACTGGAAGTTCCGCTCCGAATGAGCCTATATTTCTCTCATGGATATACTAGGGTGTTTCTAGCAGTTTCATGACTCAGGTTTCAGTCAAATCGCGTTTTTCATTAAAATATACGACTTTTCTAATTTTGCTCCGAATTCCCTTACTAACCTCTTTGAGAATTGTTGATTTTTTTTTATAGTCTTGGAATGATTACAAGTTCCGCTCGGAATGAGCCTATATTTCACTCATGGATATAATAGGGTGTTTCTAGCAGTTCCATGACTCGTTTTCTGTCAAATCGCGCTTTTCATTAAAATATACGACTTTTCTAATTTTGCTCCGAATTCCCTTACTAACCCCTTTGAGAATTGTTGATTTTTTTTATAGTTTGGAAATGACTGGAAGTTCCGCTCGAAATGAGCCTATATTTTACTCATGGACATAATAGGGTGTTTCTGGGAATGATTACAAGTTCCGCTCGGAATGAGCCTATATTTCACTCATAGATATAATAGGGTATTTCTAGCAGTTCCATGACACGGTTTTTAGTCAAATCGCGTTTTTCTTTAAAATATACGACTTCTCTAATTTTGCTCCGAATTCCCTTACTAACCCCATTGAGAATTGTTGATTTTTTTTTATAGTTTGGAAATGGCTGGAAGTTCCGCTCGGAATGAGCCTATATTTCACTCATGGATATAATAGGGTGTTTCTAGCAATTCCATGACTCGGTTTTCAGTCAAATCGCGTTTTTCATTAAAATATACGACTTTTCTAATTTTGCTCCAAATTCCCTTACTAACCCCTTTGAGAATTATTGATTTTTTTTTATAGTTTGGGAATGACTGGAAGTTCCGCTCGGAATGAGCCTATATTTCACTCATGGACATAATAGGGTATTTCTAGTAGTTCCATGACACGGTCTTCAGTCAAATCGCGTTTTTCTTTAAAATATACGACTTTTCTAATTTTGCTCCGAATTCCCTTACTAACCCCTTTGAGAATTGTTGATTTTTTTTATAGTCTTTGAATGATTACAAGTTCCGCTCGGAATGAGCCTATATTTCACTCATGGATATAATAGGGTGTTTCTAGCAGTTCCATGACTCGTTTTTCTGTCAAATCGCGCTTTTCATTAAAATATACGACTTTTCTAATTTTGATACGAATTCCCTTACTAACCCCTTTGAGAATTGTTGATTTTTTTTATAGTTTCGAAATGACTGGAAGTTCCGCTCGAAATGAGCCTATATTTCACTTATGGATATAATAGGGTGTTTCTAGCAGTTCCATGACACGGTTTTCAGTCAAATCGCGTTTTTCTTTAAAATATACGACTTTTCTAATTTTGCTCCCAATTCCTTTACTAACCCTTTGAGAATTGTTGATTTTTTTTATAGTTTGGGAATGACTGGAAGTTCAGCTCGGAATGAGCATATATTTCACTCATGGATATAATAGGGTGTTTCTAGCAGTTCCATGACTCGTTTTTCTGTCAAATCGCGTTTTTCATTAAAATATACGACTTTTCTAATTTTCCTCCAAATTCCCTTACTAACCCCTTTGAGAATTGTTGATTTTTTTTATAGTTTGGGAATGACTGGAAGTTCCGCTCGGAATGAGCCTATATTTCACTCATGGATATAATAGGGTGTTTCTAGCAGTTCCATGACTCAGTTTTCAGTCAAATCGCATTTTTCATTAAAATATACGACTTTTCTAATTTTGCTCCGAATTCCCTTACTAACCCCTTTGAGAATTGTTGATTTTTTTTTATAGTCTTGGAATGATTACAAGTTCCGCTCGGAATGAGCCTATATTTCACTCATGGATATAATAGGGTGTTTCTAGCAGTTCCATGACTCGTTTTTCTGTCAAATCGCGCTTTTCATTAAAATATATGACTTTTCTAATTTTGATCCGAATTCCCTTACTAACCCCTTTGAGAATTGTTGATTTTTTTGATAGTTAGGAAATGACTGGAAGTTCCGCTCGAAATGAGCCTATATTTCACTCATGGATATAATAGGGTGTTTCTAGCAGTTCCATGACACGGTTTTCAGTCAAATTGCGTTTTTCTTTAAAATATACGACTTTTCTAATTTTGCTCCGAATTCCCTTACTAACCCCTTTGAGAATTGTTGATTTATTTTTATAGTTTGGGAATGACGGGAAGTTCAGCTCGGAATGAGCCTATATTTCACTCATGGATATAATAGGGTGTTTCTAGCAGTTCCATCGCTCGTTTTTCTGTCAAATCGCGTTTTTCATTAAAATATACGACTTTTCTAATTTTGCTCCGAATTCCCTTACTAACCCCTTTGAGAATTATTGATTTTTTTTTATAGTATTGGAATGATTACAAGTTCCGCTCGGAATGAGCCTATATTTCACTCATGGATATAATAGGGTGTTTCTAGCAGTTCCATGACTCGTTTTTCTGTCAAATCGCGCTTTTCATTAAAATATACGACTTTTCTAATTTTGATCCGAATTCCCTTACTAACCCCTTTGAGAATTGTTGATTTTTTTTATAGTTTGGAAATGACTGGAAGTTCCGCTCGAAATGAGCCTATATTTCACTCATGGATATAATAGGGTGTTTCTAGCAGTTCCATGACATGGTTTTCAGTCAAATCGCGTTTTTCTTTAAAATATACGACTTTTCTAATTTTGCTCCGAATTCCCTTACTAACCCCTTTGAGAATTGTTGATTTATTTTTATAGTTTGGGAATGACTGGAAGTTCAGCTCGGAATGAGCCTATATTTCACTCATGGATATAATAAGGTGTTTCTAGCAGTTCCATCACTCGTTTTTCTGTCAAATCGCGTTTTTCATTAAAATATACGACTTTTCTAATTTTGCTCCGAATTCCCTTACTAACCCCTTTGAGAATTGTTGATTTTTTTTTATAGTCTTGGAATGATTACAAGTTCCGCTCGGAATGAGCCTATATTTCATTCATGGATATAATAGGGTGTTTCTAGCAGTTCCATGACTTGTTTTTCTGTCAAATCGCGCTTTTCATTAAAATATACGACTTTTCTAATTTTGATCCGAATTCCCTTACTAACCCCTTTGAGAATTGTTGATTTTTTTGATGGTTAGGAAATGACTGGAAGTTCCGCTCGAAATGAGCCTATATTTCACTCATGGATATAATAGGGTGTTTCTAGCAGTTCCATGACACGGTTTTCAGTCAAATTGCGTTTTTCTTTAAAATATACGACTTTTCTAATTTTGCTCCGAATTCCCTTACTAACCCCTTTGAGAATTGTTGATTTATTTTTATAGTTTGGGAATGACGGGAAGTTCAGCTCGGAATGAGCCTATATTTCACTCATGGATATAATAGGGTGTTTCTAGCAGTTCCATGACACGGTTTTCAGTCAAATCGCGTTTTTCATTAAAATATACGACTTTTCTAATTTTGCTCCGAATTCCCTTACTAACCCCTTTGAGAATTGTTGATTTTTTTTATAGTATTGGAATGATTACAAGTTCCGCTCGGAATGAGCCTATATTTCTCTTATGGATATAATAGGGTGTTTCTAGCAGTTCCATGACTCGTTTTTCTGTCAAATCGCGCTTTTCAATAAAATATACGACTTTTCTAATTTTGATCCGAATTCCCTTACTAACCCCTTTGAGAATTGTTGATTTTTTTTATAGTTTGGAAATGACTGGAAGTTCCGCTCGAAATGAGCCTATATTTCACTCATGGATATAATAGGGTGTTTCTAACAGTTCCATGACATGGTTTTCAGTCAAATCGCGTTTTTCTTTAAAATATACGACTTTTCTAATTTTGCTCCGAATTACCTTACTAACCCCTTTGAGAATTGTTGATTTATTTTTATAGTTTGGGAATGACTGGAAGTTCAGCTCGGAATGAGCCTATATTTCACTCATGGATATAATAAGGTGTTTCTAGCAGTTCCATCACTCGTTTTTCTGCCAAATCGCGTTTTTCATCAAAATATACGACTTTTCTAATTTTGCTCCGAATTCCCTTACTAACCCCTTTGAGAATTGTTGATTTTTTTTTATAGTCTTGGAATGATTACAAGTTCCGCTCGGAATGAGCCTATATTTCACTCATGGATATAATAGGGTGTTTCTAGCTATTCCATGACATGGTTTTCAGTCAAATAGCGTTTTTCTTTAAAATATACGACTTTTCTAATTTTGCTCCGAATTCCCTTACTAACCCATTTGAGAATTGTTGATTTATTTTTATAGTTTGGGAATGACTGGAAGTTCAGCTCGGAATGAGCCTATATTTCACTCATGGATATAATAAGGTGTTTCTAGCAGTTCCATCACTCGTTTTTCTGTCAAATCGCGTTTTTCATTAAAATATACGACTTTTCTAATTTTGCTCCGAATTCCCTTACTAACCCCTTTGAGAATTGTTGATTTTTTTTATAGTTTGGGAATGACTGGAAGTTCCGCTCGGAATGAGCCTATATTTCACTCATGGATATAATAGGGTGTTTCTAGCAGTTCCATGACTCAGTTTTCAGTCAAATCGCATTTTTCATTAAAATATACGACTTTTCTAATTTTGCTTCGAATTCCCTTACTAACCCCTTTGAGAATTGTTGATTTTTTTTATAGTCTTGGAATGATTACAAGTTCCGCTCGGAATGAGCCTATATTTCACTCATGGATATAATAGGGTGTTTCTAGCAGTTCCATGACTCGTTTTTCTGTCAAATCGCGCTTTTCATTAAAATATACGACTTTTCTAATTTTGATCCGAATTCCCTTACTAACCCCTTTGAGAATTGTTGATTTTTTTTATAGTTAGGAAATGACTGGAAGTTCCGCTCGAAATGAGCCTATATTTCACTCATGGATATAATAGGGTGTTTCTAGCAGTTCCATGACACGGTTTTCAGTCAAATTGCGTTTTTCTTTAAAATATACGACTTTTCTAATTTTGCTCCGAATTCCCTTACTAACCCCTTTGAGAATTGTTGATTTATTTTTATAGTTTGGGAATGACGGGAAGTTCAGCTCGGAATGAGCCTATATTTCACTCATGGATATAATAGGGTGTTTCTAGCAGTTCCATCGCTCGTTTTTCTGTCAAATCGCGTTTTTCATTAAAATATACGACTTTTCTAATTTTGCTCCGAATTCCCTTACTAACCCCTTTGAGAATTGTTGATTTTTTTTATAGTATTGGAATGATTACAAGTTCCGCTCGGAATGAGCCTATATTTCACTCATGGATATAATAGGGTGTTTCTAGCAGTTCCATGACTCGTTTTTCTGTCAAATCGCGCTTTTCATTAAAATATACGACTTTTCTAATTTTGATCCGAATTCCCTTACTAACCCCTTTGAGAATTGTTGATTTTTTTTATAGTTTGGAAATGACTGGAAGTTCCGCTCGAAATGAGCCTATATTTCACTCATGGATATAATAGGGTGTTTCTAGCAGTTCCATGACATGGTTTTCAGTCAAATCGCGTTTTTCTTTAAAATATACGACTTTTCTAATTTTGCTCCGAATTCCCTTACTAACCCCTTTGAGAATTGTTGATTTATTTTTATAGTTTGGGAATGACTGGAAGTTCAGCTCGGAATGAGCCTATATTTCACTCATGGATATAATAAGGTGTTTCTAGCAGTTCCATCACTCGTTTTTCTGTCAAATCGCGTTTTTCATTAAAATATACGACTTTTCTAATTTTGCTCCGAATTCCCTTACTAACCCCTTTGAGAATTGTTGATTTATTTTTATAGTTTGGGAATGACTGGAAGTTCAGCTCGGAATGAGCCTATATTTCACTCATGGATATAATAAGGTGTTTCTAGCAGTTCCATCACTCGTTTTTCTGCCAAATCGCGTTTTTCATCAAAATATACGACTTTTCTAATTTTGCTCCGAATTCCCTTACTAACCCCTTTGAGAATTGTTGATTTTTTTTTATAGTCTTGGAATGATTACAAGTTCCGCTCGGAATGAGCCTATATTTTATTCATGGATATAATAGGGTGTTTCTAGCAGTTCCATGACTTGTTTTTCTGTCAAATCGCGCTTTTCATTAAAATATACGACTTTTCTAATTTTGATCCGAATTCCCTTACTAACCTCTTTGAGAATTGTTGATTTTTTTTATAGGTTAGGGAATGACTGGAAGTTCCGCTCGGAATGAGCCTATATTTCACTCATGGATATAATAGGGTGTTTCTAGCAGTTCCATGACATCGGTTTTCAGTCAAATCGCGTTTTTCATTAAAATATACGACTTTTCTAATTTTGCTCCGAATTCCCTTACTAACCCCTTTGAGAATTGTTGATTTTTTTTATAGTCTTGGGAATGACTGGAAGTTCCGCTCGGAATGAGCCTATATTTCACTCATGGATATAATAGGGTGTTTCTAGCAGTTCCATGACTCGTTTTTCAGTCAAATCGCGTTTTCATTAAAATATACGACTTTTCTAATTTTGCTCCGAATTCCCTTACTAACCCCTTTGAGAATTGTTGATTTTTTTTATAGTTTGGGAATGACTGGAAGTTCCGCTCGAAATGAGCCTATATTTCACTCATGGATATAATAGGGTGTTTCTAGCAGTTCCATGACACGGTTTTCAGTCAAATTGCGTTTTTCTTTAAAATATACGACTTTTCTAATTTTGCTCCGAATTCCCTTACTAACCCCTTTGAGAATTGTTGATTTATTTTTATAGTTTGGGAATGACGGGAAGTTCAGCTCGGAATGAGCCTATATTTCACTCATGGATATAATAGGGTGTTTCTTGCAGTTCCATCGCTCGTTTTTCTGTCAAATCGCGTTTTTCATTAAAATATACGACTTTTCTAATTTTGCTCTGAATTCCCTTACTAACCCCTTTGAGAATTGTTGATTTTTTTTATAGTATTGGAATGATTACAAGTTCCGCTCGGAATGAGCCTATATTTCACTCATGGATATAATAGGGTGTTTCTAGCAGTTCCATGACTCGTTTTTCTGTCAAATCGCGCTTTTCATTAAAATATACGACTTTTCTAATTTTGCTCCGAATTCCCTTACTAACCCCTTTGAGAATTGTTGATTTTTTTATAGTTTGGAAATGACTGGAAGTTCCGCTCGAAATGAGCCTATATTTCACTCATGGATATAATAGGGTGTTTCTAGCAGTTCCATGACACGGTTTTCAGTCAAATTGCGTTTTTCATTAAAATATAAGACTTTTCTAATTTTGCTCCAAATTCCCTTACTAACCCCTTTGAGAATTGTTGATTTATTTTTATAGTTTGGGAATGACTAGAAGTTCCGCTCGGAATGAGCCTATATTTCACTCATGGACATAATAGGGTATTTCCAGCAGATCCATGACTCGGTTTTCAGTCAAATCGCGTTTTTCATTAAAATATACGACTTTTCTAATTTTGCTCCGAATTCCCTTACTAACCCCTTTGAGAATTGTTGATTTTTTTTATAGTCTTGGGAATGACTGGAAGTTCCGCTCGGAATGAGCCTATATTTCACTCATGGATATAATAGGGTGTTTCTAGCTAGTTCCATGACATCGGTTTTCAGTCAAATTGCGTTTTTCTTTAAAATATACGACTTTTCTAATTTTGCTCCGAATTCCCTTACTAACCCCTTTGAGAATTGTTGATTTTTTTTATAGTTTGGGAATGACTGGAAGTTCCGCTCGGAATGAGCCTATATTTCACTCATGGATATAATAGGGTGTTTCTAGCAGTTCCATGACTCGATTTCTAGTCAAATCGCGTTTTTCATTAAAATATACGACTTTTCTAATTTTGCTCCGAATTCCCTTACTAACCCCTTTGAGAATTGTTGATTTTTTTTATAGTTGGGAATGACTGGAAGTTCCGCTCGGAATGAGCCTATATTTCACTCATGGATATAATAGGGTGTTTCTAGCAGTTCCATGACACGGTTTTCAGTCAAATCGCGTTTTTCATTAAAATATACGACTTTTCTAATTTTGCTCCGAATTCCCTTACTAACCCCTTTGAGAATTGTTGATTTTTTTATAGTTTGGAAATGACTGGAAGTTCCGCTCGGAATGAGCCTATATTTCACTCATGGATATAATAGGGTGTTTCTAGCAGTTCCATGACTCTTTCTAGTCAAATCGCGCTTTTCATTAAAATATACGACTTTTCTAATTTTGCTCCGAATTCCCTTACTAACCCCTTTGAGAATTGTTGATTTTTTTATAGCTTGGGAATGACTGGAAGTTCCGCTCGAAATGAGCCTATATTTCACTCATGGATATAATAGGGTGTTTCTAGCAGTTCCATGACATCGGTTTTCAGTCAAATCGCGTTTTTCTTAAAATATACGACTTTTCTAATTTTGCTCCGAATTCCCTTACTAACCCCTTTGAGAATTGTTGATTTATTTTTATAGTTTGGGAATGACTGGAAGTTCAGCTCGGAATGAGCCTATATTTCACTCATGGATATAATAGGTATTTCTAGCAGTTCCATGCACTCGTTTTTCAGTCAAATCGCAGTTTTTCATTAAAATATACGACTTTTCTAATTTTGCTCCGAATTCCCTTACTAACCCCTTTGAGAATTGTTGATTTTTTTTATAGTCTTGGAATGACTGACAAGTTCCGCTCGGAATGAGCCTATATTTCACTCATGGATATAATAGGGTGTTTCTAGCAGTTCCATGACTCGGTTTTCTAGTCAAATCGCGTTTTTCATTAAAATATACGACTTTTCTAATTTTGCTCCGAATTCCCTTACTAACCCCTTTGAGAATTGTTGATTTTTTTTATAGTATTGGAATGACTGGAAGTTCCGCTCGGAATGAGCCTATATTTCACTCATGGATATAATAGGGTGTTTCTAGCAGTTCCATGACTCGGTTTTCAGTCAAATCGCGTTTTTCATTAAAATATGCGACTTTTCTAATTTTGCTCCTAATTCCCTTGCTAACCCCTTTGGAAATTGTTGATTTTTTCAACTGTCTGGGAATGACTGGAAGTTCCGCTTCGAATGAGCCTATATTTCACTCATGGATATAATAGGGTATTTCTAGCAGTTCCATGACATGGTTTTCAGTCAAATCGCGTTTTTCATTGAAATATACGACTTTTCTAATTTTGCTCCGAATTCCCTTACTAACCCCTTTGAGAATTGTTGATTTTTTTTATAGTTTGGGAATGACTGGAAGTTCCGCTCGGAATGAGCCTATATTTCACTCATGGATATAATAGGGTGTTTCTAGCAGTTCCATGACTCGTTTTCAGTCAAATCGCGTTTTTCATTAAAATATACGACTTTTCTAATTTTGCTCCGAATTCCCTTACTAACCCCTTTGAGAATTGTTGATTTTTTTTATAGTTTGGGAATGACTGGAAGTTCCGCTCGGAATGAGCCTATATTTCACTCATGGATATAATAGGGTGTTTCTAGCAGTTCCATGACTCGGTTTTCAGTCAAATCGCGTTTTTCATTAAAATATACGACTTTTCTAATTTTGCTCCGAATTCCCTTACTAACCCCTTTGAGAATTGTTGATTTTTTTATAGTTTGGGAATGACTGGAAGTTCCGCTCGGAATGAGCCTATATTTCACTCATGGATATAATAGGGTGTTTCTAGCAGTTCCATGACTCGGTTTTCAGTCAAATCGCGTTTTTCATTAAAATATACGACTTTTCTAATTTTGCTCCGAATTCCCTTACTAACCCCTTTGAGAATTGTTGATTTTTTTATAGTTTGGGAATGACTGGAAGTTCCGCTCGGAATGAGCCTATATTTCACTCATGGATATAATAGGGTGTTTCTAGCAGTTCCATGACTCGGTTTTCAGTCAAATCGCGTTTTTCATTAAAATATACGACTTTTCTAATTTTGCTCCGAATTCCCTTACTAACCCCTTTGAGAATTGTTGATTTTTTTTATAGTTTGGGAATGACTGGAAGTTCCGCTCGGAATGAGCCTATATTTCACTCATGGATATAATAGGGTGTTTCTAGCAGTTCCATGACTCGGTTTTCAGTCAAATCGCGTTTTTCATTAAAATATACGACTTTTCTAATTTTGCTCCGAATTCCCTTACTAACCCCTTTGAGAATTGTTGATTTTTTTTATAGTTTGGGAATGACTGGAAGTTCCGCTCGGAATGAGCCTATATTTCACTCATGGATATAATAGGGTGTTTCTAGCAGTTCCATGACTCGTTTTTCTGTCAAATCGCGTTTTCATTAAAATATACGACTTTTCTAATTTTGCTCCGAATTCCCTTACTAACCCCTTTGAGAATTGTTGATTTTTTTTATAGTTTGGGAATGACTGGAAGTTCCGCTCGGAATGAGCCTATATTTCACTCATGGATATAATAGGGTGTTTCTAGCAGTTCCATGACTCGGTTTTCAGTCAAATCGCGTTTTTCATTAAAATATACGACTTTTCTAATTTTGCTCCGAATTCCCTTACTAACCCCTTTGAGAATTGTTGATTTTTTTTATAGTTTGGGAATGACTGGAAGTTCCGCTCGGAATGAGCCTATATTTCACTCATGGATATAATAGGGTGTTTCTAGCAGTTCCATGACTCGGTTTCTAGTCAAATCGCGTTTTTCATTAAAATATACGACTTTTCTAATTTTGCTCCGAATTCCCTTACTAACCCCTTTGAGAATTGTTGATTTTTTTTATAGTTTGGGAATGACTGGAAGTTCCGCTCGGAATGAGCCTATATTTCACTCATGGATATAATAGGGTGTTTCTAGCAGTTCCATGACTCGGTTTTCAGTCAAATCGCGTTTTTCATTAAAATATACGAGTTTTCTAATTTTGCTCCGAATTCCCTTACTAACCCCTTTGAGAATTGTTGATTTTTTTTATAGTTTGGGAATGACTGGAAGTTCCGCTCGGAATGAGCCTATATTTCACTCATGGATATAATAGGGTGTTTCTAGCAGTTCCATGACTCGGTTTTCAGTCAAATCGCGTTTTTCATTAAAATATACGAGTTTTCTAATTTTGCTCCGAATTCCCTTACTAACCCCTTTGAGAATTGTTGATTTTTTTTATAGTTTGGGAATGACTGGAAGTTCCGCTCGGAATGAGCCTATATTTCACTCATGGATATAATAGGGTGTTTCTAGTAGTTCCATGACTCGTTTTTCAGTCAAATCGCGTTTTTCATTAAAATATACGAGTTTTCTAATTTTGCTCCGAATTCCCTTACTAACCCCTTTGAGAATTGTTGATTTTTTTTATAGTTTGGGAATGACTGGAAGTTCCGCTCGGAATGAGCCTATATTTCACTCATGGATATAATAGGGTGTTTCTAGCAGTTCCATGACTCGGTTTTCAGTCAAATCGCGTTTTTCATTAAAATATACGAGTTTTCTAATTTTGCTCCGAATTCCCTTACTAACCCCTTTGAGAATTGTTGATTTTTTTTATAGTTTGGGAATGACTGGAAGTTCCGCTCGGAATGAGCCTATATTTCACTCATGGATATAATAGGGTGTTTCTAGCAGTTCCATGACTCGGTTTTCAGTCAAATCGCGTTTTTCATTAAAATATACGAGTTTTCTAATTTTGCTCCGAATTCCCTTACTAACCCCTTTGAGAATTGTTGATTTTTTTTATAGTTTGGGAATGACTGGAAGTTCCGCTCGGAATGAGCCTATATTTCACTCATGGATATAATAGGGTGTTTCTAGCAGTTCCATGACTCGTTTTTCAGTCAAATCGCGTTTTTCATTAAAATATACGACTTTTCTAATTTTGCTCCGAATTCCCTTACTAACCCCTTTGAGAATTGTTGATTTTTTTTATAGTTTGGGAATGACTGGAAGTTCCGCTCGGAATGAGCCTATATTTCACTCATGGATATAATAGGGTGTTTCTAGCAGTTCCATGACTCGGTTTTCAGTCAAATCGCGTTTTTCATTAAAATATACGACTTTTCTAATTTTGCTCCGAATTCCCTTACTAACCCCTTTGAGAATTGTTGATTTTTTTTATAGTTTGGGAATGACTGGAAGTTCCGCTCGAAATGAGCCTATATTTCACTCATGGATATAATAGGGTGTTTCTAGCAGTTCCATGACTCGTTTTCTGTCAAATCGCGCTTTTCATTAAAATATACGACTTTTCTAATTTTGCTCCGAATTCCCTTACTAACCCCTTTGAGAATTGTTGATTTTTTTTATAGTTTGGGAATGACTGGAAGTTCCGCTCGGAATGAGCCTATATTTCACTCATGGATATAATAGGGTGTTTCTAGCAGTTCCATGACTCGGTTTTCAGTCAAATCGCGTTTTTCATTAAAATATACGACTTTTCTAATTTTGCTCCGAATTCCCTTACTAACCCCTTTGAGAATTGTTGATTTTTTTTATAGTTTGGGAATGACTGGAAGTTCCGCTCGGAATGAGCCTATATTTCACTCATGGATATAATAGGGTGTTTCTAGCAGTTCCATGACTCGGTTTTCAGTCAAATCGCGTTTTTCATTAAAATATACGACTTTTCTAATTTTGCTCCGAATTCCCTTACTAACCCCTTTGAGAATTGTTGATTTTTTTTATAGTTTGGGAATGACTGGAAGTTCCGCTCGGAATGAGCCTATATTTCACTCATGGATATAATAGGGTGTTTCTAGCAGTTCCATGACACGGTTTTCAGTCAAATCGCGTTTTTCTTTAAAATATACGACTTTTCTAATTTTGCTCCCAATTCCCTTACTAATCCCTTTGAGAATTGTTTATTTTTTTTATAGTTTGGAAATGACTGGAAGTTCCGCTCGAAATGAGCCTATATATCACTCATGGATATAATAGGGTGTTTCTAGCAGTTCAATGACACGGTTTTCAGTCAAATCGCATTTTTCTTTAAAATATACGACTTTTCTAATTTTGCTCCGAATTCCCTTACTAACCCCTTTGAGAATTGTTGATTTTTTTTTATAGTCTTGGAATGATTACAAGTTTCATGACTCAGTTTTCAGTCAAATCGCGTTTTTCATTAAAATATACGACTTTTCTAATTTTGCTCCGAATTCCCTTACTAACCCCTTTGAGAATTGTTGATTTTTTTTATAGTTTGGAAATGACTGGAAGTTCCGCTCGAAATGAGCCTATATTTCACTCATGGATATAATAGGGTGTTTCTAGCAGTTCCATGACACGGTTTTCAGTCAAATCGCGTTTTTCATTAAAATATACGACTTTTCTAATTTTGCTCCGAATTCCCTTACTAACCCCTTTGAGAATTGTTGATTTTTTTTATAGTTTGGGAATGACTGGAAGTTCCGCTCGGAATGAGCCTATATTTCACTCATGGATATAATAGGGTGTTTCTAGCAGTTCCATGACTCGGTTTTCAGTCAAATCGCGTTTTTCATTAAAATATACGAGTTTTCTAATTTTGCTCCGAATTCCCTTACTAACCCCTTTGAGAATTGTTGATTTTTTTTATAGTTTGGGAATGACTGGAAGTTCCGCTCGGAATGAGCCTATATTTCACTCATGGATATAATAGGGTGTTTCTAGCAGTTCCATGACTCGGTTTTCAGTCAAATCGCGTTTTTCATTAAAATATACGAGTTTTCTAATTTTGCTCCGAATTCCCTTACTAACCCCTTTGAGAATTGTTGATTTTTTTTTATAGTCTTGGAATGATTACAAGTTTCATGACTCAGTTTTCAGTCAAATCGCGTTTTTCATTAAAATATACGACTTTTCTAATTTTGCTCCGAATTCCCTTACTAACCCCTATGAGAATTGTTGATTTATTTTTATAGTTTGGGAATGACGGGAAGTTCTGCTCGGAATGAGCCTATATTTCACTCATTGATATAATAGGGTGTTTCTAGCAGTTCCATGACACGGTTTTCAGTCAAATCGCATTTTTCATTAAAATATACGACTTTTCTAATTTTGCTCCGAATTCCCTTACTAACCCCTTTGAGAATTGTTGATTTTTTTTTATAGTCTTGAAATGATTACAAGTTCCGCTCGGAATGAGCCTATATTTCACTCATGGATATAATAGGGTGTTTCTAGCGGTTCCATGACTCGTTTTCTGTCAAATCGCGCTTTTCATTAAAATATACGACTTTTCTAATTTTGCTCCGAATTCCCTTACTAACCCATTTGAGAATTGTTGATTTTTTTTTTATAGTCTTGGAATGATTACAAGTTCCGCACGGAATGAGCCTATATTTCACTCATGGATATAATAGGGTGTTTCTAGCAGTTCCATGACTCGTTTTCTGTCAAATCACGCTTTTCATTAAAATATACGACTTTTCTAATTTTTCTCCGAATTCCCTTACTAACTCCTTTGAGAATTGTTGATTTTTTTTATAGTTTGGAAATTACTGGAAGTTCAGCTCGGAATGAGCGTATATTTCACTCATGGATATAATAAGGTGTTTCTAGCAGTTCCATCACTCGTTTTTCTGTCAAATCGCGTTTTTCATTAAAATATACGACTTTTCTAATTTTGCTCCGAATTCCCTTACTAACCCCTTTGAGAATTACTTGATTTTTTTTATAGTTTGGGAATGACTGGAAGTTCAGCTCGGAATGAGCGTATATTTCACTCATGGATATAATAAGGTGTTTCTAGCAGTTCCATGACTCGTTTTCTAGTCAAATCGCGTTTTTCATTAAAATATACGAGTTTTCTAATTTTGCTCCGAATTCCCTTACTAACCCCTTTGAGAATTGTTGATTTTTTTTATAGTTTGGGAATGACTGGAAGTTCCGCTCGGAATGAGCCTATATTTCACTCATGGATATAATAGGGTGTTTCTAGTAGTTCCATGACTCGTTTTCAGTCAAATCGCGTTTTCATTAAAATATACGAGTTTTCTAATTTTGCTCCGAATTCCCTTACTAACCCCTTTGAGAATTGTTGATTTTTTTTATAGTTTGGGAATGACTGGAAGTTCCGCTCGGAATGAGCCTATATTTCACTCATGGATATAATAGGGTGTTTCTAGTAGTTCCATGACTCGGTTTTCAGTCAAATCGCGTTTTTCATTAAAATATACGAGTTTTCTAATTTTGCTCCGAATTCCCTTACTAACCCCTTTGAGAATTGTTGATTTTTTTTATAGTTTGGGAATGACTGGAAGTTCCGCTCGAAATGAGCCTATATTTCACTCATGGATATAATAGGGTGTTTCTAGCAGTTCCATGACACGGTTTTCAGTCAAATCGCGTTTTTCTTTAAAATATACGACTTTTCTAATTTTGCTCCGAATTCCCTTACTAACCCCTTTGAGAATTGTTGATTTTTTTTTATAGTCTTGGAATGATTACAAGTTTCATGACTCAGTTTTCAGTCAAATCGCGTTTTTCATTAAAATATACGACTTTTCTAATTTTGCTCCGAATTCCCTTACTAACCCTTTTGAGAATTGTTGATTTTTTTTATAGTTTGGAAATGACTGGAAGTTCTGCTCGAAATGAGCCTATATTTCACTCATGGATATAATAGGGTGTTTCTAGCAGTTCCATGACACGGTTTTCAGTCAAATCGCGTTTTTCTTTAAAATATACGACTTTTCTAATTTTGCTCCCAATTCCCTTACTAACCCCTTTGAGAATTGTTGATTTTTTTTATAGTTTGGAAATGACTGGAAGTTCCGCTCAAAATGAGCCTATATTTCACTCATGGATATAATAGGGTGTTTCTAGTAGTTCCATGACTCGGTTTTCAGTCAAATCGCGTTTTTCATTAAAATATACGAGTTTTCTAATTTTGCTCCGAATTCCCTTACTAACCCCTTTGAGAATTGTTGATTTTTTTTATAGTTTGGGAATGACTGGAAGTTCCGCTCGGAATGAGCCTATATTTCACTCATGGATATAATAGGGTGTTTCTAGTAGTTCCATGACTCGGTTTTCAGTCAAATCGCGTTTTTCATTAAAATATACGAGTTTTCTAATTTTGCTCCGAATTCCCTTACTAACCCCTTTGAGAATTGTTGATTTTTTTATAGTTTGGGAATGACTGGAAGTTCCGCTCGGAATGAGCCTATATTTCACTCATGGATATAATAGGGTGTTTCTAGTAGTTCCATGACTCGGTTTTCAGTCAAATCGCGTTTTTCATTAAAATATACGAGTTTTCTAATTTTGCTCCGAATTCCCTTACTAACCCCTTTGAGAATTGTTGATTTTTTTATAGTTTGGGAATGACTGGAAGTTCCGCTCGGAATGAGCCTATATTTCACTCATGGATATAATAGGGTGTTTCTAGTAGTTCCATGACTCGGTTTTCAGTCAAATCGCGTTTTTCATTAAAATATACGAGTTTTCTAATTTTGCTCCGAATTCCCTTACTAACCCCTTTGAGAATTGTTGATTTTTTTATAGTTTGGGAATGACTGGAAGTTCCGCTCGGAATGAGCCTATATTTCACTCATGGATATAATAGGGTGTTTCTAGTAGTTCCATGACTCGGTTTTCAGTCAAATCGCGTTTTTCATTAAAATATACGAGTTTTCTAATTTTGCTCCGAATTCCCTTACTAACCCCTTTGAGAATTGTTGATTTTTTTATAGTTTGGGAATGACTGGAAGTTCCGCTCGGAATGAGCCTATATTTCACTCATGGATATAATAGGGTGTTTCTAGTAGTTCCATGACTCGGTTTTCAGTCAAATCGCGTTTTTCATTAAAATATACGAGTTTTCTAATTTTGCTCCGAATTCCCTTACTAACCCCTTTGAGAATTGTTGATTTTTTTTATAGTTTGGGAATGACTGGAAGTTCCGCTCGGAATGAGCCTATATTTCACTCATGGATATAATAGGGTGTTTCTAGTAGTTCCATGACTCGGTTTTCAGTCAAATCGCGTTTTTCATTAAAATATACGAGTTTTCTAATTTTGCTCCGAATTCCCTTACTAACCCCTTTGAGAATTGTTGATTTTTTTTATAGTTTGGGAATGACTGGAAGTTCCGCTCGGAATGAGCCTATATTTCACTCATGGATATAATAGGGTGTTTCTAGTAGTTCCATGACTCGGTTTTCAGTCAAATCGCGTTTTTCATTAAAATATACGAGTTTTCTAATTTTGCTCCGAATTCCCTTACTAACCCCTTTGAGAATTGTTGATTTTTTTTATAGTTTGGGAATGACTGGAAGTTCCGCTCGGAATGAGCCTATATTTCACTCATGGATATAATAGGGTGTTTCTAGTAGTTCCATGACTCGGTTTTCAGTCAAATCGCGTTTTTCATTAAAATATACGAGTTTTCTAATTTTGCTCCGAATTCCCTTACTAACCCCTTTGAGAATTGTTGATTTTTTTATAGTTTGGGAATGACTGGAAGTTCCGCTCGGAATGAGCCTATATTTCACTCATGGATATAATAGGGTGTTTCTAGTAGTTCCATGACTCGGTTTTCAGTCAAATCGCGTTTTTCATTAAAATATACGAGTTTTCTAATTTTGCTCCGAATTACCTTACTAACCCCTTTGAGAATTGTTGATTTTTTTTATAGTTTGGGAATGACTGGAATGTTCCACTCGGAATGAGCCTATATTTCGCTCATGGATATAATAGGGTGTTTCTAGTAGTTCCATGACTATTTATTCAGTCAAATCGCGTTTTTCATTAAAATATACGAGTTTTCTAATTTTGCTCCGAATTCCCTTACTAACCCTTTTGAGAATTGTTGATTTTTTTTATAGTTTGGGAATGACTGGAAGTTCCTCTCGGAATGAGCCTATATTTCGCTCATGGATATAATAGGGTGTTTCTAGTAGTTCCATGACTCGGTTTTCAGTCAAATCGCGTTTTTCATTAAAATATACGAGTTTTCTAATTTTGCTACAAATTCCCTTACTAACCCCTTTGAGAATTGTTGATTTTTCTTATAGTTTGGGAATGACTGGAAGTTCCGCTCGGAATGAGCCTATATTTCACTCATGGATATAATAGGGTGTTTCTAGTAGTTCCATGACTCGGTTTTCAGTCAAATCGCGTTTTTCATTAAAATATACGAGTTTTCTAATTTTGCTCCGAATTCCCTTACTAACCCCTTTGAGAATTGTTGATTTTTTTTATAGTTTGGGAATGACTGGAAGTTCCGCTCGGAATGAGCCTATATTTCACTCATGGATATAATAGGGTGTTTCTAGTAGTTCCATGACTCGGTTTTCAGTCAAATCGCGTTTTTCATTAAAATATACGAGTTTTCTAATTTTGCTCCGAATTCCCTTACTAACCCCTTTGAGAATTGTTGATTTTTTTATAGTTTGGGAATGACTGGAAGTTCCGCTCGGAATGAGCCTATATTTCACTCATGGATATAATAGGGTGTTTCTAGTAGTTCCATGACTCGGTTTTCAGTCAAATCGCGTTTTTCATTAAAATATACGAGTTTTCTAATTTTGCTCCGAATTCCCTTACTAACCCCTTTGAGAATTGTTGATTTTTTTATAGTTTGGGAATGACTGGAAGTTCCGCTCGGAATGAGCCTATATTTCACTCATGGATATAATAGGGTGTTTCTAGTAGTTCCATGACTCGGTTTTCAGTCAAATCGCGTTTTTCATTAAAATATACGAGTTTTCTAATTTTGCTCCGAATTCCCTTACTAACCCCTTTGAGAATTGTTGATTTTTTTATAGTTTGGGAATGACTGGAAGTTCCGCTCGGAATGAGCCTATATTTCACTCATGGATATAATAGGGTGTTTCTAGTAGTTCCATGACTCGGTTTTCAGTCAAATCGCGTTTTTCATTAAAATATACGAGTTTTCTAATTTTGCTCCGAATTCCCTTACTAACCCCTTTGAGAATTGTTGATTTTTTTATAGTTTGGGAATGACTGGAAGTTCCGCTCGGAATGAGCCTATATTTCACTCATGGATATAATAGGGTGTTTCTAGTAGTTCCATGACTCGGTTTTCAGTCAAATCGCGTTTTTCATTAAAATATACGAGTTTTCTAATTTTGCTCCGAATTCCCTTACTAACCCCTTTGAGAATTGTTGATTTTTTTATAGTTTGGGAATGACTGGAAGTTCCGCTCGGAATGAGCCTATATTTCACTCATGGATATAATAGGGTGTTTCTAGTAGTTCCATGACTCGGTTTTCAGTCAAATCGCGTTTTTCATTAAAATATACGAGTTTTCTAATTTTGCTCCGAATTCCCTTACTAACCCCTTTGAGAATTGTTGATTTTTTTTATAGTTTGGGAATGACTGGAAGTTCCGCTCGGAATGAGCCTATATTTCACTCATGGATATAATAGGGTGTTTCTAGTAGTTCCATGACTCGGTTTTCAGTCAAATCGCGTTTTTCATTAAAATATACGAGTTTTCTAATTTTGCTCCGAATTCCCTTACTAACCCCTTTGAGAATTGTTGATTTTTTTTATAGTTTGGGAATGACTGGAAGTTCCGCTCGGAATGAGCCTATATTTCACTCATGGATATAATAGGGTGTTTCTAGTAGTTCCATGACTCGGTTTTCAGTCAAATCGCGTTTTTCATTAAAATATACGAGTTTTCTAATTTTGCTCCGAATTCCCTTACTAACCCCTTTGAGAATTGTTGATTTTTTTTATAGTTTGGGAATGACTGGAAGTTCCGCTCGGAATGAGCCTATATTTCACTCATGGATATAATAGGGTGTTTCTAGTAGTTCCATGACTCGGTTTTCAGTCAAATCGCGTTTTTCATTAAAATATACGAGTTTTCTAATTTTGCTCCGAATTCCCTTACTAACCCCTTTGAGAATTGTTGATTTTTTTTATAGTTTGGGAATGACTGGAAGTTCCGCTCGGAATGAGCCTATATTTCACTCATGGATATAATAGGGTGTTTCTAGTAGTTCCATGACTCGGTTTTCAGTCAAATCGCGTTTTTCATTAAAATATACGAGTTTTCTAATTTTGCTCCGAATTCCCTTACTAACCCCTTTGAGAATTGTTGATTTTTTTTATAGTTTGGGAATGACTGGAAGTTCCGCTCGGAATGAGCCTATATTTCACTCATGGATATAATAGGGTGTTTCTAGTAGTTCCATGACTCGGTTTTCAGTCAAATCGCGTTTTTCATTAAAATATACGAGTTTTCTAATTTTGCTCCGAATTCCCTTACTAACCCCTTTGAGAATTGTTGATTTTTTTATAGTTTGGGAATGACTGGAAGTTCCGCTCGGAATGAGCCTATATTTCACTCATGGATATAATAGGGTGTTTCTAGTAGTTCCATGACTCGGTTTTCAGTCAAATCGCGTTTTTCATTAAAATATACGAGTTTTCTAATTTTGCTCCGAATTCCCTTACTAACCCCTTTGAGAATTGTTGATTTTTTTTATAGTTTGGGAATGACTGGAAGTTCCGCTCGGAATGAGCCTATATTTCACTCATGGATATAATAGGGTGTTTCTAGTAGTTCCATGACTCGGTTTTCAGTCAAATCGCGTTTTTCATTAAAATATACGAGTTTTCTAATTTTGCTCCGAATTCCCTTACTAACCCCTTTGAGAATTGTTGATTTTTTTTATAGTTTGGGAATGACTGGAAGTTCCGCTCGGAATGAGCCTATATTTCACTCATGGATATAATAGGGTGTTTCTAGTAGTTCCATGACTCGGTTTTCAGTCAAATCGCGTTTTTCATTAAAATATACGAGTTTTCTAATTTTGCTCCGAATTCCCTTACTAACCCCTTTGAGAATTGTTGATTTTTTTATAGTTTGGGAATGACTGGAAGTTCCGCTCGGAATGAGCCTATATTTCACTCATGGATATAATAGGGTGTTTCTAGTAGTTCCATGACTCGGTTTTCAGTCAAATCGCGTTTTTCATTAAAATATACGAGTTTTCTAATTTTGCTCCGAATTCCCTTACTAACCCCTTTGAGAATTGTTGATTTTTTTTATAGTTTGGGAATGACTGGAAGTTCCGCTCGGAATGAGCCTATATTTCACTCATGGATATAATAGGGTGTTTCTAGTAGTTCCATGACTCGGTTTTCAGTCAAATCGCGTTTTTCATTAAAATATACGAGTTTTCTAATTTTGCTCCGAATTCCCTTACTAACCCCTTTGAGAATTGTTGATTTTTTTTATAGTTTGGGAATGACTGGAAGTTCCGCTCGGAATGAGCCTATATTTCACTCATGGATATAATAGGGTGTTTCTAGTAGTTCCATGACTCGGTTTTCAGTCAAATCGCGTTTTTCATTAAAATATACGAGTTTTCTAATTTTGCTCCGAATTCCCTTACTAACCCCTTTGAGAATTGTTGATTTTTTTTATAGTTTGGGAATGACTGGAAGTTCCGCTCGGAATGAGCCTATATTTCACTCATGGATATAATAGGGTGTTTCTAGTAGTTCCATGACTCGGTTTTCAGTCAAATCGCGTTTTTCATTAAAATATACGAGTTTTCTAATTTTGCTCCGAATTCCCTTACTAACCCCTTTGAGAATTGTTGATTTTTTTTATAGTTTGGGAATGACTGGAAGTTCCGCTCGGAATGAGCCTATATTTCACTCATGGATATAATAGGGTGTTTCTAGTAGTTCCATGACTCGGTTTTCAGTCAAATCGCGTTTTTCATTAAAATATACGAGTTTTCTAATTTTGCTCCGAATTCCCTTACTAACCCCTTTGAGAATTGTTGATTTTTTTTATAGTTTGGGAATGACTGGAAGTTCCGCTCGGAATGAGCCTATATTTCACTCATGGATATAATAGGGTGTTTCTAGTAGTTCCATGACTCGGTTTTCAGTCAAATCGCGTTTTTCATTAAAATATACGAGTTTTCTAATTTTGCTCCGAATTCCCTTACTAACCCCTTTGAGAATTGTTGATTTTTTTTATAGTTTGGGAATGACTGGAAGTTCCGCTCGGAATGAGCCTATATTTCACTCATGGATATAATAGGGTGTTTCTAGTAGTTCCATGACTCGGTTTTCAGTCAAATCGCGTTTTTCATTAAAATATACGAGTTTTCTAATTTTGCTCCGAATTCCCTTACTAACCCCTTTGAGAATTGTTGATTTTTTTTATAGTTTGGGAATGACTGGAAGTTCCGCTCGGAATGAGCCTATATTTCACTCATGGATATAATAGGGTGTTTCTAGTAGTTCCATGACTCGGTTTTCAGTCAAATCGCGTTTTTCATTAAAATATACGAGTTTTCTAATTTTGCTCCGAATTCCCTTACTAACCCCTTTGAGAATTGTTGATTTTTTTTATAGTTTGGGAATGACTGGAAGTTCCGCTCGGAATGAGCCTATATTTCACTCATGGATATAATAGGGTGTTTCTAGTAGTTCCATGACTCGGTTTTCAGTCAAATCGCGTTTTTCATTAAAATATACGAGTTTTCTAATTTTGCTCCGAATTCCCTTACTAACCCCTTTGAGAATTGTTGATTTTTTTTATAGTTTGGGAATGACTGGAAGTTCCGCTCGGAATGAGCCTATATTTCACTCATGGATATAATAGGGTGTTTCTAGTAGTTCCATGACTCGGTTTTCAGTCAAATCGCGTTTTTCATTAAAATATACGAGTTTTCTAATTTTGCTCCGAATTCCCTTACTAACCCCTTTGAGAATTGTTGATTTTTTTTATAGTTTGGGAATGACTGGAAGTTCCGCTCGGAATGAGCCTATATTTCACTCATGGATATAATAGGGTGTTTCTAGTAGTTCCATGACTCGGTTTTCAGTCAAATCGCGTTTTTCATTAAAATATACGAGTTTTCTAATTTTGCTCCGAATTCCCTTACTAACCCCTTTGAGAATTGTTGATTTTTTTTATAGTTTGGGAATGACTGGAAGTTCCGCTCGGAATGAGCCTATATTTCACTCATGGATATAATAGGGTGTTTCTAGTAGTTCCATGACTCGGTTTTCAGTCAAATCGCGTTTTTCATTAAAATATACGAGTTTTCTAATTTTGCTCCGAATTCCCTTACTAACCCCTTTGAGAATTGTTGATTTTTTTTATAGTTTGGGAATGACTGGAAGTTCCGCTCGGAATGAGCCTATATTTCACTCATGGATATAATAGGGTGTTTCTAGTAGTTCCATGACTCGGTTTTCAGTCAAATCGCGTTTTTCATTAAAATATACGAGTTTTCTAATTTTGCTCCGAATTCCCTTACTAACCCCTTTGAGAATTGTTGATTTTTTTTATAGTTTGGGAATGACTGGAAGTTCCGCTCGGAATGAGCCTATATTTCACTCATGGATATAATAGGGTGTTTCTAGTAGTTCCATGACTCGGTTTTCAGTCAAATCGCGTTTTTCATTAAAATATACGAGTTTTCTAATTTTGCTCCGAATTCCCTTACTAACCCCTTTGAGAATTGTTGATTTTTTTTATAGTTTGGGAATGACTGGAAGTTCCGCTCGGAATGAGCCTATATTTCACTCATGGATA